>JAJEJH010000047.1:599980-754592 GCA_026122585.1 Anacardium occidentale
TGGCCATCTCCAGCCGTTTCCGGCCTTTTTTTTTGCCGGAGGAGGCCAGATCTGGCCGCCTCCGCCAAAAGACGAGGTGGCCAAATCTGGCCGATCTGGCCGCCTCCGTCTATTCCGGAGGCCAGATCTGGCCTCCCTTGGAGCCAGGTGGCTGGAACGGCCACCTGGTTCTATTAACTGCGGCCACCGCCGCCGGCATGGCGACGGTGGCTGGTTTTTATTTTTTGAAAAATAAATATTTTTTAAAATTTTTTAAATTTTTTTATAAATTTTAATATATATTTAAATATTATTTTATATTTTTATAAATTTTAACTCTAAAATGACTAATTTGCCCCTTGACTTACTGTTGACTGTTAGAGTTAACAATCAATGAGTGGGATTTCGGGCTTTTAAATTTAAGCGGGTGGGAATTTGTCCCCGCCTCAAACTATGGGTGGGAAAATGTCCTTTGGCCATATTTAAAATGCTTAAAATAACATTATTTATATATATATTAATCAAAATAACGTAATTTTAATTAATTTAAACAATTATTATCGGTATATAAGTTTTACGATCTAAGCTTGAGTTCAATTTCCAAGCTTGAACTTGAAATGAGTTTCATCCCAAACTTATTTAATTCGAATCCAACTTTGGATATTAAATTTATAAATCAGTCTTCTTTTTATTTTAATTAACATCAAAAGATAAAGTTTGATATATTTATGACTTTGTAGCGATTATATTTTCTAAAAATTATAAAAATTAAACTACAAACTTTTAAATTTATAAAAGAACATAATATTTGAACAAGAGTTTTTTTTTTTTTTTAATAATCGAATTACTATTTTTTCTTGGTACTATTAGTTTTTTAAAAACAGAGCTGGATTTTAGGTGAGAGGTGTAATTTAAACCATTAAGGGTGGCAAAATTTTGGAACAAAATCTTAGGTGGATAAAAATGATTTACAATTTAGGCCAAAGGACATTTTCCCACCCATAGTTTGAGGCGGGGACAAATTCCCACCCGCTTAAATTTAAAAGCCCGAAGTCCCACCCATTGACTGTTAACTCTAACAGTCAACAGTAAGTCAAGGGGCAAATTAGTCATTTTAGAGTTAAAATTTATAAAAATATAAAATAATATTTAAATATATATTAAAATTTATAAAAAAATTTAAAAAATTTTAAAAAATATTTATTTTTCAAAAAATAAAACCAGCCACCGCCGCCGTGCCGGCGGCGGTGGCCGCAGTTAATAGAACCAGGTGGCCGTTCCGGCCACCTGGCTCCAAGGGAGGCCAGATCTGGCCTCCGGAATAGACGGAGGCGACCAGATCGGCCAGATCTGGCCGCCTCGATTTTTGGCGGAGGCGGCCAGATCTGGCCTCCTCCGACAAAAAAAAAGGCCGGAAACGGCTGGAGATGGCCAGCTTTGGCCCCAACGGCCGTTTCCGGCCAAGGTTTCTGGCGGAGGAGGCCAGATCTAGCCGCCTCCTCCAAAAGACAAGGCGGCCAGATCTGGCCTCCTCCATCGATTCTGGAGGCCAGATCTGGCCTCCCTTGGAACCAGGTGGTCGGAACGGCCACCTGGTGCCATTCGCTGCGGCCACCGCCGCCCGTGCGACGGCGGTGGTTGGTTTTACTTTTTTAAAATTAAAATTTTTTTATTATTTTATAAAATTTTTTAAATTTTTTTTATAATTTTTAATATATTTAAATATTATTTTTTAAATTTTTTTTATAATTTTTAATATATTTAAATATTATTTTAAATTTTTTTTATAATTTTTAATATATTTTTATTAATAAGGGCATTTTGGTCATTTCATCCAATGGGTTAATGAAATTGGACGGAAAATTGGATGAAGGGTGGGACTTTGGGCTTTTAAACTTAAGCGGGTGGGAATTTGTCCCCGCCTCAAACTATGGGTGGGACAATGTCCTTTGGCCTACAATTTAATATAAATTCAGCAAACTGGGCCTGGTCATGGCTTTTATTGGGCTTATTTAATGTAATCCTGACCCAAATAGATTGAAGATAAATAATGCTGGATCTGGGTCATGGGGCTGGCCCAATTCTTAAATGAATAATCCATCAACCCATGTGTAGTTTGGGCTTTAATTTATGAAGAATTCAAAATTTGGGCTTTAGATTTAGATGTGTAATTCCATTATTTTATGTGAGTTTTTTTTCTTCTTTATAATTACAAACTAGATTTTACCTTTCTTACAGTTAATCACATAGCTAGTATTGTGGCATGTGTGGCTAAATCAAAATCACAATGTTTCATTAATTTTCCCAAGATAAGGCCCAAGCTTGGTTCGAGCTCATAAAATGCAAGCTCATTGTATACTCTCGTTTGAGTTAAATTCAAATTCAATTGTTAATAAAGGTTTTGAGACCACTAATCTAAAAAATTATACATAAACAATTCAAAACTTAAAAAGCATATAAAATAATGATAAGAGTAAAACTATATTCAAATCAAGTCAATTCAGATTTTCAATTGACTCAAATCACACAAGGAATATTAAGTATGAAGACATGGACAAAATTCATTCAACAAATTTTCAATGGTTTTCACTTTACTTGCTGGACTTGAACTCTTTCCCTTCAATCTTTCAATCTCTTTCCCATAATGAAGGGGTCCAAGTTGCTTTAAAAGAGCCAATACTAAAAATATATTGTTACCTTGCCATTAATTGTCAAGGCTGACAAGTTGATGAAACCCTAGTTCTAATTCAATGTCAAGTAATAATTCAACTGTTAAGCTATGATGATGTAGACCAATAATAGAAATTCTAGCTGGGGTTTTTTAGACTCAAATATAATGTTTAATTTATTGCACTTGACCACATGAATTAACCATATTTTCTTTCACCATTCAAACACACAATCTCCTAGTAGGGTGGACGCTATCTGAATTAGATTGAAATTATATTATTATTTAAATTGATTCAAAATCGATACTTTATTAGTATTATGTTATTAGAGTTAGCCTTGTCAACGTTTTTTTTATATCTATTGAATAAATTAAACGTAATTTCAAATAAGTTATTTTGGATTTAAACAGGTTCTTATTAGAGTTTAGCTTTGCTCTAACTCACCTTTGTCTTCGATATTGTAATTTAAAATAATTCGAAGAGGAAAAAAATAAATAAAACCCCATTTGGTTTTTTTTTTTTTTTTTTGCCTATAAGGGTTAAAGATTTGGAAACTCTAGATATAAACTCAAGCCCTTTTAGATATCATCTTATTGAACAAATTTCACTCTGGACTCTCACACCAATTAAAATTGTAGGATGCTGTCAATTAATGAAATAGCCTATACCTTACTATAAGAGTTGTAAATTTGGTAGGTAACAAGTAAAAAAGTTAAATAATTAAATAATTTAAACTATTTTTAAAAAGAGAGTGATTTGCACCTTCCCACCAAGATTTTGGACCTTAAATACTTTCTTAAATGCATAAATCAAACTTTTTTTACCCAAAACTGAACTTTATTAAAAAAAAAAAAAACAGTAACTTAAAGATAAAATAATAATTTTATTATCTGAAAAATTGAAAAGAATGACAATTTTCATATCTCACACTAGCGTTTTAAATATAACGGTTTAACATTTTACAAATTTGAAAACTCATAATTTATTTATTGTAATTTAAATTTTGAAACCCTAATTATTTTAACTGTCATTCATACAATTTCAAACCCATTGAAATTGTTAAACGTGATAGTTTGATCATTTTATATGTTTGAAAAATCTGCAATTTAGTTATCGTAATTCAAGTTTAGAAACCTTGATCACCAAAATCGCCATCCATCGAAACCCAGCAATCCATATGTAAGGAAGAAAATGGTAAAAGTAAAAAGGGAACAAAGGTGTTAATGAAAAAATTGATATGCAAATGTTTATCATAAAATTTTGTTAATTTAAATTAACATGACAATTTTTAAAAAAGTAAAATACATGATTTAACTTTGGGACTAAGGGGAAAAAAATATTAAGTTTTGGGTGGAACTATAATTTTTTTTTTCAGTGTTTTAAGTTAAACCTTGGTGAGAAGATGTTAATGACTCCAAAAGGAATGATGAAGATGCTTTCCCTGAACTTTCAAGCTGATGGTTGGAGTCTTATCAGTCAAATGAAAAAGTTTTCCCAGAAAGTGTAAAGGCAAATGAAGACACCTATCAAGTTCAATCACTTTTAGTATGAGAAACCAAAAGGGGTGGACCCAAAGTTTATATCGTTTCATTAACCTTCAAAGATGTCAAATTCTGGCCCTACTTTTCTCAAATCTTTAAGTCCTAGTCCCCCCCTCTCCCTCCTTTTCACACTTTCAACTTTTTCAATTTTCAATTGTCATCTGTCTTATTACCATCACAACCAGAGACGGCAGAGGGAAGGGGAGGGGCGGATATGACTATCTCCCTCTTCATCGCTGTGAATATGTCTCTCCCTCTTTCCTCATTTTTCTCCTTCTTCGGCTCCAGTACTATTATATTAATGACATTTTGATAAATAATAGCAGTGTAATAAATATTAAAATAAATTATGTTTTAGAAGTGAGATGGGGAGGGTGACGAATTTGGACAAAAATATTTTTATTTACATCTTTATTTATATTTGAGAATCCCTTCAACAAAATAGAAATGCTATTTTAAGGTTAAGTTGTTTTTCATAATCATAATAGTATAAAGATTAAAAAAAAACTACATATTTCAAACAATATCATTGAAAAATTTTCATCCCATAGCACATTTAAATGTTAAATGAAACGATAATACCACGTATAGAAGTCAATAAACAGAAGTCAATGCCCGAACCATACATTCATGTTTTTGATTTTGATTTTCATGTATGGTGCGTTCTTGACTTCCTCTTAAAGACTTCTTTGTCTAAACTACATTGCAAAAAACGAATAGGGTCTTTGTGAAAAGAAATAAAAAAAAAAATTCAAAGTTGGTGTAGTTGTAATGAAGTTTGGCAGCAAAAAACAGCAATAGTAGCAGCAGGCAGTAAATAAGGAGGCTTGAGCTCTTGATGAAAATGCATTCAAAGCGCCAACTAACTCTAATACTTTTTTCCATATTGAATGCCATTACCTAGCACAAAGGGGCACTCTGAATTTCTCTGATGTAAATATTAAAGGATGGCAGAGAAAGAGAGCAAAACAGTTGTGGCGCAGAAGCAGGATCTTCAGGAACCAGGGCAATTCAAAGCGGCCTTAATTTGCTGGACAGTTGTGCCAATAAGGTTATTAACCGTGTTCACCGACTCCAAATTCAGTTTAGCAGATGGCAGACTGCTCACTAGAATCTGAAATGCAACTGTAATAAGTGAACCACTCGAGCGACCAACATTTCCATGGACATTTGAACTCGTCGAGGCCCCATCTCCACCTTGGTCCGGACGACCATCAGGTGAAATTGTGAACCCTGATGGCAGGAGGGGAATGTAGGATGGATCCTCGCCACTCATTGCTATGTTGATGGCAGGTAACTCAACAGGACAATAAACTACTAGTGCTCCTGAATTGTCTATGCAGCTCTCTTGGAGTATCAACATGTTATTTTGGCTAGTATTAAAGGCCTGTTTCAAAAAATAACCGCCGCAAAGAAAATAGTACACAGGCTACAATTTTAGTAAAGTGATTACTAAAACATTAAGAGAAACGAAGAGAAAGCAATTTCAATTGTCCTTACTCGAAGAACTGATATGCAGTTTCCAGGATGTGACCCATTTGCAATGTGAGCAACTTCTTGTACTGCATTGCCATTGGACAGAACATCCCACTAAAGGAAAACAAAGAGTTAATAACATAAGCGTGTTTATCACAATAAAAAGCCAATTAACCTTGGTTGAAACAAGAATTATATACCTGAGACCGAGTTCTTTCGTCTTTGAAAAAATTGAAGACGTTTTGGGGGGAAACTGGAATCCAAAAACTAGTTGCTGCATTAAGAACCACACCATTCGGCTGGCCAGGATCCATGCTCTTATGCAGAGTAACTCGAACCCCTACTTCATTCAACCCAGAAAGGGTGGTCCAGCGGTAGCTATTTGATGTGCTAACACTAGTACAGAAATTGTTAACCATTCTTTGAGCGAGTTTCATCATGCTTCTTTTTCCGTCAGGTGATGGAATAACTGTAAAACATATGAAGTTACTAAACACTTGGATCGAGAAGTTAATGTTACGCAACTACAATGCCTTACCTCCTCCAAGGTCCCGAGTTGAAGTCCCCGAAACCAACAGACAAGCAATCCTCTCACACATTCTTTGAAGAGTAGCAAGCCAACGACCAGCTCCAAATGCCAATCCACTGTGAATAAGATCTCGATAAATCCTATGAATAGGTGTTCTGTCTTCAATTTCAACATGTTCAACCCAAGCAACCTATGTTAACATAAAAAATGAAAAAGTACTACTAAGACAAGAACTTTACAAGTAACAACATGGGATTAAGAACGAAGTTATTCACTGATGGGTTCGGCAACCTTAGAATATCCATTAGGCATGTCCTGAATTAAGCATCCAGAAGGGAATCTATGAGAGCAACTCTGAGAGCCGAATTGGGGAAAATCATAGGAAACATTTACTACTGCCCACAAGCCTTGTTCAATTTGCCGACAATAACGGAGGATATAGAACTCTCTGGTTGGTACATGCGGTGAAAGCACCTGCAATTCTTCATAAATCTACAACAAATACATTTCCTGTGAGAAATTCTTCAAACAGATATAGCGAAATTGAAACAAAGCAATCAAGTCTCGACTAATTAGTACTTACCAGTTGCAAAGAACCGCTATGACTACCCAACATACCAGATGATATTACTTCAATTGTTTTCGACATTGATACAATAGTAGGAAACAACTCCACCCATTTGTTCTGAAAATTAGAATTTGTGAACATCCCTCATTGAAACAAAACACACAGCCTTAGTTAGTAATAAAATAACTTACACTGTCCATAAACATGTCGACCAATGCTAAGCCGTTCATAATCACAACTCCAGAATCTCTGGAAGACTCAATTCTAACATTGGGATTTTTCAAGTGGCCATTAGCCCTTGGAAACATTCTCTCATAGCAATCAAGATCAAGAACATCTCTACCATCTGTGGAGGACTTAATCCACAGGGGCTCATTTGACTGCAAAAGGCGAAGCAACTCTTCCATAGCATTTGAGGCAATATCTGTCATTAGAGACTTGTCCATGTCTGATAAAACCATCTGTTGATAAGGCAAACTTGGCATAGTGGAAGAACTTCCAGGAAGAAGATCAAGGTCAAGAGAAGGACCACCAAGCCCTTGGCCTCCCAAACTTCCCATTGTTAAATCTAATGAAGAAATATGAATAGGCTGCACTGGTGGTAGTTGAGAAATTGGTCTCCCGATGTACTTTGCAGCAATACTAGAAACTCTATCAAGCTACAAAAACAAAAATCAACAAGACAAACATAAAAAGAAAAATAGCTCCAAAAGAAAGGAAACGAAAGTACGAACAGATTAATAACATAACAATTAACAACCTCCTCCTTCAATTGAGCATTCTCCATTCTCAACTTTTGTTCATCAAAATAAGAATCTTCAGTCACAGGAGGACCACCACAAGAAGGGCAAATCACATTCTTGAGAGCTTCTCTGATGGCTATATTTTCACATCGGATCTTATCATTTTCTGTTCTTAAAGCACAATTATCTGCTCTTTCATGTTGTGCCTGAATAAAAACCATAAGCATTTTAACGTTCATTACACTTTTTCTCCATAAAATAATAAAAAAATAGATATATATACCACAAACTTGAGTTACCTTCATCTGGGTTCTCCTATTTTGAAACCAAAACTTGATCTGCCGTGGAGCCAATCGCAATTCCCTACTCAACTGTAACCTTTGTTTCTCATCCGGGTGTGGACAGTCCTTGAACATTCTTATTAAACAAAAACCCAAAAAAAAAAAAAAAAAAAAACTTTATTCATTTACACCACCCAAAAAAACAACCCCGTACCAAAAACGAATCAAAAAGCAACAAAAGTGCAATGCGATGAAAAGCATGCAATGTTCATACGCTTCAAGCCTCTGAATCTGATGAGCAGTATGGCGATGATAACGCTTTTTCCTTCCATGAGGGTCTGAGCCATCATGGTCTCCACCAGACCCGCTTCCAAACTCCATCCTTGCAATCTTTGCACCACCCACCAAACCTCAAAAGTGCTCCCTTTCAACACCTATATATACATACATCCCCATAACAACATGTACATATATAACACTCATAACTGAGAGCTAATGAAGGTTGATGAAGCACTTCAAAAAGACAGAAAACGGATAATAAAAGAAAGAAAGTAGCATGATTTAGGAGAATGAAATGAGTGAGTTAAGCCTTGGAATGGGAATGGAAAATTAAATACAAAAAATTTTTAAGGCCATAATTAGGCCAGTACTAGTGCGAAACAATGAGAAAACGAAAGAAAGAGAGAGAGAAGACCCCCACCAGTCAGCCAGCCAGCCAAGCCACAAAAACACGAAAAGCTCAGTTTGCGCCACTACTTACACAAATATAATTAATAAATTGTTGAAGAATTATAGAAGATCTTGGTTCCGAGGGCTTTTCAAGGCTCTTCTCTTTCTCTCTCTTTGGTTCTTGTATATGAAGTTAACTGATGAGTTTTTATTTGAAGCAACTGAAGAGAGATGGTTTTTTTTTTCTTCAACTTTTAAATGGTTTTTGAAACTTCCATTCACACCCCGAGGATTGTTTTAATACATCCACATGTTTTGTAAACTATTGTTACACCCCTAAACAAATTCGAAAATAAAAAATTGATAAGATGTGTGCAATTTAGAGTGGTATTCGGTATTTATTATTAAATCTTGATATTCACACAAAATATATGCAAATAAAGGGAGTTGAACATTTGATGATATTTTAACATGGCTCGATATATTATTCTAAATTTTATATCCACGTTTTGTAGCATTAATGACTTCCTAACTTGTTATAAGATTCAACAATTTGATTACAATCTTTTTTAATTATATTTAAATTCATATTCAAGTAATAATAACTTTCTAATATGTTTTTTAATTTATTATTTGACGTAGAAGAAATACTAGATGAACATGTGTAATACAAGCATTATTTGAAACAATGTTATAAAATTTATATCTAGTCTTGACTTGATTAAAGGCTAATTTTGATCAAATCTAGTCTGATAGGTGGTCAGACCAGTAAAATATTTAAATAAATATTATAATAATATTCAACTAAATAAAAATTATGACTTAGTGGTGGTATATGGTATATATTCCTTACTATACATCTTTAGTTCGAGTTATAGCAAATACGATTAAGTATAATGTTAAGCTTTGTAAGTAATCACTTCGAACGATTATAAGTTTTAATGGATTGATCGTATAATTAAGTCAAGAATCAATACGATTTGGTCAATTTGATTTTAAGTCAAACCATTCTAAATACTAAATCAATTCTTCCGTTAACCTAGATCAAAATGGCCACCATACCAAGTTTTTAAACAAGGGTATATGAAAGAACAAAAACACTCAAAGTTTAAGATTAGTAATTGGGGGGTTTATTTAAGTTTTAGAAACTTTTGGAACTTTAATTTAACAACAAATCTTGAGGGTGTGAAGTGAAAGAGGTTTGAATATTTTATAATTTTCTCTATCTAAATTTATTACTTGCTGTGGTGGGCGAGTGGTACACACGCTCGGTCAGCCAGGTGCGTGGACATCAGAAAAAGGCTTTAATTGAGACGGGCTTGTTGCCAGCCAATTAATTATATAAATACTACCCCTCATGTGTTAGAATTGAATTAAAATAAATCGAGTTTAAATAAAAATTAGTTTAAATTTAAATTTTTATATTTGAATTTAACTTCACACTGATTTAAATAACTAGTAGTAATATTAAAAAGAGAAAAATAGTATAAAAAGAAGAAAAACTCTCACATTAGAATATCAATAAACTCTTAAATTAAAGTTGACTTATCGATATAAAATTTTATTTTAATAACAAAATTATTTGAGTCAAATATTAATTTAAATATGAATTGACTGGGCGCAAAATCTACCCATAATAAAGCAATATGTGCTCGGTATGACGCTATACATCATGGAAATTCTCAGAGGAGGACATTTCAAGAAATTAGTGTAAGAGATAATGTAAAAGGTTGAATAATATGTATTCCACGAGTTTATTCTGGCACATAATGTCTCAATTTGTGTTTCACTTATTCGATTTTAGTCAATTGCTGCGTGTTTATTGTGGCACATAATGGAGTAAAAAGTCAAAGTTAATTCTTTTTTTAGTAAAGAGAAACGCATTTCAAATTATTATATTTGCTCCTCTTATTATTTATTTTTTTATGATATTATCTATTCATTTAATAATATTATTTATTTTATTAATAAATAAGTTTATAAATTTAAATTAAATATTATAAAATATAATTAAATTTAAACTTATTTTTATTCAAACTCGTCTCAATTTGAATAAACTCATAAATGAATGAATAACACTTTAATTTTGAGTTCAGGTGGGAAATTCTTTTGCTTATATTTTTGTACATTCATTGAGAGAAAAATAGAATGGTGGACCCCTTTTTATCAATTAAAATTCCTCTCAAATTTCAACCAACTCCCACCAATCTCTCCTGGGCAAAATGATATTTTAGATTAGTGAAAGAGATTTGGCACCCTTTTCTCAGTACTTTCCCAATCCATTTTTCCTATCTCTTGGATTAATAACACTCCAACCTTTTTCAAAAATTTGTCTAACAAGGACATTTTTGACTTTTTGATGCTACAAATCACCTTACAACAACAAGATATTCACGTGTATGATAAATAATGTTATATCATAGGATATATTAAAAATTAATACGGTATAATAAATATATCATACAAAATAATAAATAAAAATAATTTTATAAATACAAATTAATAATATTAATTTATGTTTTTACCCTAAGTACTTTGAACACTTATAAATTTATTTATTTATGTATTTTTTAAATTGCTAATTATGTCCCAAACATTTATTAAGCCATATATTCTTTATTCATATGAGTGTCAACTCAGTTAATTTTAGTATCCATAATACTTTATTTATAATTTTTTATCTTTAATGGCACATAAATTTGTATATATAAATTAATAAAATATTTTTTAAATATACCATTATTCTGTTATTAATTCAAAAACATCGTTAATTCAATAAGAATAATTTCAAAGAAGTGAAATATTTATATAATTAATCTTTAATATTATATATTTTTTTATTCTAAATCACAAACTTACTTTGCACAATCAATAATTCAAAGTCATATATAGCAACGTTTTCTCGTATATTTATAATTTTGTCCCCATTTCTAAAAATTTTCTCATATATGCAATGTTTTTATATTTGCATTAGACATAGACTCGATCAAGGATTAGTTGGGATTTTTACTAATTTAATCAGTTCAAACCAACCAAATCTAATTGTGGTTTGTTGATATATAGTATATATATATTTTTTATCAAATAGACTAGGTTCGAGTCACAGTAATTGTTAAATTTTAAATAAAATTATAGTTTTTCAACATCGTTCTAAATTATAATGATCATTGAATTTTAATTAAATTGATTCAATTAACTGGTTCAATCTAGATTTAAAAACATATATGTGTATGTATTTACTCACATGAAAAAGTAATAAAGATTCAAAGCTAATACAAAGAAAGTCAAAGAACAAGGTCAACAATGACATTCAAAATAATATTATAATGATAATTATTATTAAAAGAAATTAATTAATTAATAATGCTCAAATATTATATATCAATAACAAATACATGAAATTAAATCCACTACAATGTCAATAATAACATTCAAAGACAAATATTAACTATTTAAAGTTATTAATTAATATTGTTTTTTTTCCATTTGTGGAAATAAAATGTTGAAATTACTAAAATCCTAGGGTGGATAGAGTAGCTTCAAGATAGTGGAATATTCAATACAAATTAATTTTCAAATTTATCGTGAATTAATTTTGAAAACAATAACCGTTCGTGTATAAATACTTAGAAACTAACGAGTACTGACAAATTGACGTATTATAATGTAATTGAGTGTATTAAAATTAGATTTAAATTAAACGAGTAACTCAAGTTTGACTCAATAAACTATTTTAAACTCTTTCACTTATATATTTATCAATTATTTTTTATTTAAAGTTAATAAAAAATTTTAGAAAGATAAATGTGATATTTTAAACATTTAGAAATTTATTGATAATACATTAGTCGATAAAAACATTATTGTTTACGTTATACAATCAACCAATTTATTATTTCATATATTATTGAAAAATAATAAAAATAGTTAGAAATTATATTGAACATGCTCGAAATCAAAGTCTTAAAGATACACTTTCGGTGCAACTCAATACATATCAATAAATGTGTTACCATGTCAGTGGAATCGAGTATTGATTCGTATATAAAAAATTTAATTTTTTGTATTATGTATCGTAGTAGGATACATCTTTTAAAATATAAGAAAATAATAACAAATTAAATTTTAAAGTAAAAAAACATCAAAACACATTTTTAAAAATTTTCATATATATTATTTTGTATCGTCATTACTCACAAAAAGTGTATTAATTTATATTAGTAAAATTGTTGATATGAACAGAAACGTATTATATTATATGATATTTATATTATATTGTATTAAATTTTGATCCACTTTATTATAAATATAATTTTTATTGTATCATATTATGTGATTAAAAATTGTATTACACATTAGCAAATTTTTATTGCTTTTCGATGGCTCAAATTTTTATTTATTTTTTTTTTAAATTAATGACTTCAATTACTTCAACAAACCAAATTTATCTGCCTGCCTTTCTTCCTTTTAATAAATATTTTTTTAATAGATATTTTAAAAATTCGTATAATTTAAAAAGACAAATCCATGACATGGAATTACTAATTATAATTTTAGGGTTTTATGTTCTGAATTTAAGTGTAATATTATTGAACCCCTACTAGATCCAATCCGAACCAAGGTTTAACAAGGTCAACTCAAGATTGTGCTCGAATTTAGAAAGCTAAGTTGAGATTGATATATTGAGATTTGAATTCAATTTGAAAATATTTTAATTTTAAATTTGATTTGAATTAATTTGAACATAAATACTTGAAATGATTTGAGCTCAAATTGTTTTATGAAAACAAGATCAATCCCACATTTAATTGTAATATTAGCAAATCAATCCTTCATTTAAGACTAAATTCAATATGAGTTAAACGAAATCCAATTGGAACAAAAATGGTCAAATCAATTTGAACTTGAATCGTTTTATGAAAGCAAGTTCAGTTCGACATTTAAATGCAATATTATCAATCCCATGTTTAGGAAATAGTTCATTCCAAGGTAAATCCAAAAAATGTCAAGTTTAAGATTACATTTAAATTCAAAAAAATTAACTTAAAATTAATAAGTTGAAATTCAAATTTAATTTGAAAATAAATTTAATTTTGAATTTGATTCTAACCAATTTGAACATGAATGCTTGAATTGACTTGAACTCGGTTTATTTTATGAAAATAAATTCAATCATTAACTTGAACTCAATTTATTCAATCTAAATTTAAATTTAAACTCAAGTAATTCATAAAAATTTCAACTCACCGTATATAATTATATCATAAAAATATAAATCATATTATATATTTTAATATGATATATATATATAGATATATTTATGATAAAACCAAAGTGTTTGATGAAAATTAATGAATGGCAAGAATTAACCTAACCAATTTCGGCAGGTCAAGTTTTCCGAGTGCTTTGAATTTACAGTACTTAAATAATTAATAAATTGTTCCAGTTTCAGTTCACCCGTCTCTCCAATTTACGATTTATTTTTTTATTTTTAATTATAATTTTAATACAAATAATAATAATAATAATAATAATTCTTCAGCTTCTTTCACTGCCTTAAAATTCAATTTTAGCTACTTCTTGTCAGTCTCTGCTGTCTTTTAGGTAGAATTGTTGGTATAAAGTGGATACACTCATTTATTTTTCTTTTTAATTTTAAATATAAAAATAATTGATAAATATATAAATTATAAGGTTGAACATAATCTCTCAAATTCTCTTTTTTACTTTCGAGCTTGAGTTTAAGCCCTAAACTTATTTTACTGAACCAAATTTTGATTTAAATAGTATATAATTTGATTCATTTACACTCTTAATAATGTATTTGAACTTATAGACTGTTAAAATTTAACCTTAAATTTCCTTTTTCAATATATAAATACACATTCTCTTATATAAGTGATATAAGAATCCATTAACCAATAAGTTCCACCAAAATTATGAAACTCAGATCTGGGTTTTGCAGAAAACAGGATGTTCCTAAAAGAGAAAGGCTCTTGTCGTGGCAGAAGGTGAAATATTAATGGCTTTTAAGGTGGAGGAGCCAAGCATTGATTTCTATATGACAAAGAACAAGAAGAAGTTTCAATTTGGGATAGAGAACAGTTGCAACCGCATGCTTCTTCATTAGGGTCTTTGCCTACTCCAATTTATTTTTCCACAGCTTCAATAGATTGATGGACTTAACAGCTACTTCGTCCATGAGACACCATGCACATGGGGTACTTCTTTCGAGTTAGTGGAGGAGGGTCTCAGGAGGGGCAGAAACAACAATCCCAAACTTGTAAACGGTTTAGGCTATAAAGACCCATTTTAAAGTTTCTCTTGAAAAAGAACGTTTGTAGAGTTTTATCTCAGAAAAAGAGTTATAGAAGAGTTCTACTTGGAGATAAGAACTCTAGGCATTTAAACACATTATTTTTTAGAATAGATCATGCAACAGTTCATCGACAAATAGGTTTACTGTAACAGGAGAGACGTGACAGACACAAAGGTTCTACTGTGCAACTACAGGAGAACAGTTTAGACTTAACCCATGAAGAGTGTCTTTAAAATATCTCTTAGGAATAATACTCCCGGTAAAGTTTCGCTTACAATAAAAATCCAAAAAAGGGTTTTCTTAAGGATAAGAATTTTAATGTGTAAACACATTATTCTCTAATATAAATAATACAATAATTTATTATTAAATACATTCACTATAACAAAAAATGTGACGAGATATTAAAATAATATTGACTTTACTAAACGTAACTTTCTTTTGGATAAACCAAAATACATTCAGCGTTCTTTCTTTTTACTATTTACAAAGGTTTGAGTGTGATCGTACTTTATTGAATTCACACAACCTCTGATTCATTTATAGATAAAAATGCATAGATCACAACCGTATAAATGCTATTAGACAAACACAAGATGATGAACGTCCAAATGCCATTAAATGACTAGTTATCAAGCACAGAATTATTGATTGTAAATGTACCTTACAGGAAGAAGAAAGCCTGTGATCTAGAACAATGACTGGTCAATGGACTGAGATAATGAGGTGTTGGACCGACTCAAGCATTTCTTCCTGTATCGCCATGCTACTTGAATACGCATAGCAGCCAGGCTTCGCCAATACGGTGATTCATACCTGTCATCGTGAAGAAAAAAACAATACTTTTACTTCTTGTATGAATGGAAGAATACTGCTTTTATATGCCTTAAGATATGAATTGGTTTAGAAATAACCTTATGGCTCCTTGAACTCGAGCATTCCGCAAGTATCTTGTGAAAAGACTGGTAACTTCTTTGATGTCTGATGCTTCGAGCGAAAATGCTTCTACATTTGTTACACATTCTACTGTCCTGTTGCTCACCAATCGCTGCCCCGTGTTTCTTACTATCTTTATGTCTGCAACAGAAATCATATTGATGAAATAATGCTTGCAGCTTTCACGCAAATACAACTCATAATAATACCTCTATTTGTAGATGAATTCTCAAGACACCATGTAAGGAGTTCCTCTCCACAAACATCACCCTCGCATAATGGAACCGTTATCCCGTCTTCTCCTGTGCTCTCCATTTTCCCACGCACAATAAACACCATCTTGTCTATTATACCACCACGATATAAGACTTTGCTTTTCTTGATGTATGTATTTTGTCTCAATCTCTCACAAATCTCATCTAACATTGGTTCGTCCATCAGGGTGAAAATTCGAATCTGCATAATGACACATTGCCAAGTTTACTAGTATAAAACATAATTTGACAACATATTATCTACTAGTAATAACAATTATATTGATGTAGATAAAGACGAAACGTTGATTGAGTATATAGAAGTGTCACTTACATTCTTCACAAATTTGAAGAGATGACGTCTTATATCTCTCTGTAGGTTTTCTGGAAAATTCTCGAGAAGCATTTCTTCATTCACCCCTCTGGTGGCAGCCCAATTGAATCGTTCAGCTGCTCGTACTCGCCTATTCATTAAAGCAACATTATTCATCATTTTGCAAATAGAAGCTGCAAATAATCTGAAGAAAGAATTAGACAAAAGAACAAAATTAACATTCACCTTAGACTACCTATTCTGAATTGATGGTCAATTATTTTGATGGTAAAAGAAGAATGATATGTTAGTTCGTTCAGTCAAGTGTTTCCAACGATTTGCATGGTGAGCACCAGGGCTGAATTCAAGTCAAGCTGGCACGAGCTCAAGCTTGGCTTGAATCCACCCCTAGTGGGTAAAGTAGAGACAAGAAAACAGCCTTGGAGTGTCAATAAAGATTAAAGTTCAAATGCATTTTCACAAGCCACAACATTAGTATACATTGTTCGTATCTTTATGATCACAAGTATGAGATAGGTTGAAATCTTAAGCTGTAGCACCTTCTTAGCTCTTCAGGCAAGTGCCGATTGCTCATCCACATCTCCACATCTCGTCTTCTTAGTGACATTTCTACTCTCCTGAAAAAAGAAAAAATATCATTTAGCAAAAAATCTCACAGCATCTATACTCTCGAAGTAGCCAAAATAACAAAATGAAGGTAATGGACCTGATCAAATTTGAGAATGGAAAATGAAAAGAACTGAAATGCTTCATAAAACCCTGATAGATCCATTGAAAACATTTCATGATGACAGCAAATTACTGTTACCTAAAAATTCATCAACTCACACAATTATATCCTAGCAAAACATTTTTAAAAGAGTAAAAAAACTACGTGTATTAACAATGAGTATTCATTTGTGTACTAATGATGGCGGATCATATATAATTGGGTGTTAATTTATCTCTAATTCAAGATCACCAATTACATGATAACATGTTATCGTTAGAATACAAATTAATATTTTTTGTTAGTGCAATAGTTTTACTCTTTGCAAAATATTATAGCAAATATGGAATCTAGCAGATAGACAACAGCACAATTATGCGAAATGCCCAATTATCACATTATTTTTCTTGTGACCTGTATTGAACCATTCGCCAAACGAGTTGAAGTTTAGCTTTAACTAGTCAATTCATCCTAAATATATAGTATATCGCTATTAAGAGCGTCTCCTGCACCTACAACAAGGTGCAAAATATTAAATAACTTCAGAGATCAACCTACAAGAAGTATTCCTTGGTTGAGAGAGAAGGTACAGATTATTCAAAATAAAAAGCAATTACAGACGCCTTAGATACTTTTACAGCCATCTGTGCATTTCTAGTTTCTACAAATATATATATATATATAAATATATATATATATATATATACACACAAAGATAAATATTACTTTATTATCAATTAACTGCAATGAATCAACAGCCATTTAATATACCGTGTTCTGAAGTTGCTTTTAAATAACATTTTTTAGGTGAATGAATTAAAAAAAGTTGTACCTGCTGATGAGAGCTTGGAGGAAGTTCTGCATATTTCCAATGAGAAAAGCAAAGAGCAAGAGCCCCAGTCCAGTAACGCCAATAACAAAAACAACTTCCCAAATAAAATAGCTCGGTGTCTGGTTTCCCGCGAAAGAACATATTTGCTTCAAAAATAAAACAAAAAAACATACTGTCAAAATCAATAATAAGATATCTTACAGTTTTGCTGTCATATTTATGCCATAATTGAAAAAGGCTTTGTTAATAGATAATGAGTCAACAATAAAGTTGTACAGGCCAGGAAAAAAAGTAGTATAAACTAGGAGTAGATTCGAGCCGAATTAGCTTGAGCTTAATTGACAGCATGGTTCAATTGAGCTTGAGCTAAAGCCTAAGATTTCGTTCTATTGAGCTCAAGTTTGAAGGGATGGTTGGCTTACCAAACTTGTGAGCCTAAAAAAACTCGATTCAAAATGTGAAATGAGTTGTTTTGACCAATACAAATCAAAACAACATTGTGTTAATTGATTTTGGTTTGGCTACAACACTGAATTGATCTTAGCTCAGTACTGTAGCTGAACTTGGGCTCAGCTCCCCTCAAGCCGAGCCAAGTCGAGCTTAGGCTGGTTTGAGGGGCGCTCATTGCTGTCATACTACAAAATGTGAGGGAACATAGTTAGGTTTACTCAGGCTTGATTCCTACTTTAAGACATGGCCACCAATATTTAGGACAGCACCGAGGAACTAATGCGTACTCCCTTATGGCTGAGAAACTTTTCCGTTAATTTAAACATCATCTAAAACTCTATTTCCAAATAGCCTATATCGGGTGACTTCATTCTGGTAAACTGAATTAGCATTAGAAGAACAGTGAAAATGAAGAGGAGAAAAGATTACCAGCAATCCCCACCAGAATGCATATATGTATTTGGTATCAATACTAGGTACTGCAGTAAGGTTGACAGCATAGATGTACAATCCATAATTAAAACTGCCACCCGAAAAACAAGCAGCAGCATCTGCATTGGATGTCCAATTGGTCCATGTTGGAAAAGAATTATATCTACTATACCCATCCCCCCGGCCACAATCTATGAATTCCATGCAGTCGGGGTAAGTTGTAGAATTACTGCAGGCATTATGAAGACATTGATTAACCCTCTGGTACAAGGAATAATAAGGGAAGAAAAAGAAAATAAAAAGTATAATAACATCCAAAAATTCCAAGCCTGGGAAAAAATTTAGAGGACACAATAAGCAATATGCTCTAATGAGATTTGCCCACCTGTAACGCAAAAAGGTACCAGCATGATCCAACAACGTGAGCACCCAATATAAAAGCGAAAATATTTATAAAAAAAATTGCCCATGCTGAATCAAATATGAAGCCGCTTGGAGACTGACTAGCAAACAAAGGCAGAAATCTATATAATCTGGGAATGTACTGAACAGGAACTGCTGTCTGTAAAAGGTTTTTAGCATAGTTTGCACCAGATATTCCCAAGTATCTGGGTATGACAATCAATATCATTATCTGCAAACAAAGTAAAAATTTATGCCAAGCAAAGACCTTATAATTATCAAAATTAAGCATGTAAGTATTGGTGTAAATAGACATATAGACACATGATAATATAACCATTTTACAATAGATTAAGAAAACTTGAGAGGATAAATATTTCACAATGTGTTACTTGTGTTTATAACTTACTACCAACCCACCAACTGTCACAAACACGTGCATACAAATCAATTAAAATGTTTAAGTTTGTCACACTTGGCCTTCACACACATGTTTGGCAATTTCTTCAGATGGTCAGGAGGTTAGGTCTTACAGTGGCCCAAAAAGAACTCACAAATCAAGCACTCAATAATCAAATAAATCCAAAGGCTGGCAGCACCCATGGCACCATAGCAAACTCAAAAGGCTTGTACCGCAACTATATCACAATGGACTGTTTCAAAAGAAGTCATATGTACCAATCTCTCCACGAGCTGAAATGCAGGCAAGAACTACAAAATCTTATATGGTACCTTTGCCCTCCACTTCAGCCATTAAGGTACAAAAAAAAAAAAAAAATTATGAGGAAGCTTGTTAAATGAAAAAGGTTGTGGAGCCAAAAAAAAAAAAGATTTAAGGATATTCTTCATTTAATCTTATTTGTATTTTCACAAAGAAACTTGTGAAAGTTTCTAGTCAAAATCTCATAATGTTTACATTCAAATATACAAACAAATCTATACGATAGCATAAAAAATTTATGTAACACTTCCAACAGCAACTGCATGTTAAAAAAGAATAAGACTTTCCCAAATTCTGAAAATATAAACATCCATAGAAAAGCCCAAAATTTCAATTTGTAGCACAAAGATTAAATCACTTCTCCACAAATATCTTCGAAAGTTCTTTTGTTCCTTTCCAGCCATCAATTAAAAGATAATCATAACATCACAATCTGACCAATACAAAAGCTTTCTTATTATCCCTCGATCTTGTATACAAATTTGTACATGGATCTAACATCTTAAATCATTAGAAGAAAGCAAAAATGTAAAAAGAAAAAAAAAAAAAAAAAACATAAACGAGTAACCACGGCCTAGCAGAGCAGGGTGGAAAACTCACTTGAGGAAGGGGCAATACTATG
This sequence comes from Anacardium occidentale, assembly GCA_026122585.1. Lineage (NCBI taxonomy): Eukaryota > Viridiplantae > Streptophyta > Magnoliopsida > Sapindales > Anacardiaceae > Anacardium > Anacardium occidentale. Next base: position 620,447 of record JAJEJH010000047.1, read on the forward strand.
AATAAGTCAAGAAAAAAGAATCCAGAAAGGTAATTGAGAGCAATTTTCTTTGGATGATCAACTAACTCCCCAGCTCCAACCACCCTAGACTCAGGAGCAATATATGATAGTTTAAACTGCATAAAAACAAGTAAATTAGTAATATAACCAGAAAGATAGAATATATGAGATAATGATCAACGGTAAAAAATGACTGTAGAAAGATCTTCACAGATCTAAAAGTAGACAACCATACCATGCAAACCTTTCAGTGATACATACAATGTAATGCATCATGTAAGAAAATATGAATTATTTTACTCTGAGTAAATGCTAAAACTAGTTAAGTTACCAAATCACAAGAAAAAAATTCTCATTGCTCACTGTGAACACATGACAATAGAAAAACTAAAAAGAAACAACGATGAAAATTTATGTTGTATCTTTCAAATTTATTTCTTAGAATCTAGAACAGCAGTAAACTCAGCAAATTTTACTTCTAAGGAAACATAGGCAAAAATAAACAATGTACTTTCTATTCAAAATTTTTCAGGTTAAATTATAACCAATGAGAGCAGTAATTTGGTCATTTTTCTCAATATAGAACATCTTTTTTCTCAGCATTTGCAAATAAAACATCATAATTAGAATTGCTACCATAACTTTAGTTGGACCAGAAGATTTGCGGGAGATTAACATTTTCTAAATCTTCCTTAATCCCTCCATCTTTCTCCTCAAATAAGAAACATAAAAAAAACTGATATTTGATTGAATTTACAAAGCAGCGGGCAAGCTGTCCACAGTATATTTATACATGCATCGGTCAAGATAGCTCAAAAAACAAAAAATAAATTAAGAAACAGAACTATACTCCAAATCAGATATAAGGCTATAATCCTAAATCACGTCAATAACCCCGCCTAATTATGAAAGACACAGAAAAAAGGCAAATCCCAAGATTCAAGTGACAGAGAAGCCTAAATTTTTCTTGATCTAATCCAATCAAAATTTGCTCAATGCAATCTACCCATGTCAAAGAGTTTTAGGTCATGTAGTTACTGAACAATACAAACCAGAAGCTGAGTTCAAGAAAAAAAAATTATGCATTTCAACTCACTATGTTTCACATATTTCTATTTGTATCTCAAGTGGAAGTCTGTTATTAGGAGTATAATACAAAACAATCTAAGCCCTATAATTTATACAAAAGTAGTTCAACACATGAGATTTACAGTAAAGGAGTTCTACTTAAATTCCACAACAAGAAGTTAATAAGTGGTAAAGAGAGTTTTACAATGGTATAAAACAAGAGATCACCAAATAAAGAGCTTCCCTAGAGGAAGATTAGGACCAATTTACCTGAAGAAGCATGTTCAATAAGAATATAAAATCAGTAATAGATCTGAGAACCACAATAACAATAGTCCAGGGCCAGTTAATAAATATGCACATAGAGTTCTGCATTCAAAAAAAGAAACATATGGGTAAACTGAAAGGTACAATAAGGAAGTAATTGATATGAAGAATATCATAATATAATAATTCAGAACAAGAGCACAACCAAGTAATACAATAATCTTAAAAATGTACATTAAATAAAGTTGACCAAAGGAGTTAAAACAAATAAAGACATTTCAAGAAATTTGATCACCTAAGGAGAGACTTATTTTGGTTTGTGCAATTAATTCCAATCGGTTTCTCAAAGATAAATAAAGTGATCTAGATATCTGAGAACTAATGCCTAGAGAAATCCAACTTTCATATACAAGTGTCTTCCTAGTTCTTCCCGATGCTGGACATTAAAGAAGCTAAATCAAAATTAAAAATAAATTCGACAAAAGTAAAAGCCGGCATATTATTAACTTTTCCAAGAGCCGTATTCAAGCAAATGTATTTATTTTAGAACTCTCAAAGAAAAATCAAGAGAAATATACCTGGTCGATAGACAACAAGAAGAAAAACAAAGGGTCTATAAAAATTGCAAGCAGGCAAGAAATAACAAGAAATTGGTTCCACTGTTGAACAACTTTAGTATGAGGATTCATCATCCCAAGAACATTTGTACTCAAGAACGAGAAAAATCTTCTAGCCCGACCTTTGGCATCCCCTGAGAGGGCATTATGGAACTGAATACAAACAAAAGTATGAAGACTGCATAAATAAGTAGAAGCCGCGGCACAAAAGACACATTATGGACATCAAATAACTAGAGCAGTGTGTCTGTAGATATTTCATACTAAATAATAAACCTTCCAGGACATTACGGAAGCATAAATTGATTAGAGTTGCATCTATGTTTTATATAAGTAACATGCATTTAAAAGCAAGCTCATGACACACAGCAGCATAATCATTACTGGAACCCCTCAAACTTGAAAGGTCTGTAATTAGTAGCTAGCTTGAGTTGTATTATTGTGCCATGAAGCTTCTGAGGAGTTGCAAAATAAGTGCATAGTAGAAGGCACGTGAAATGTCATCAGAAAGGAAACTCCACTAGTTGGAGTAAGAAAAACACCTGTGGATCAAATATACCAGAAGATTTTGGGTGTTTTGATTGTGCAGCTTGGTCCTTGTAAAATGTTGGACATGTGGTGCAGTAAGGATCATTACACATTCCCAATTGCCTAGACCTCAGTAAATGTTCATTTTTTCTAGCATAGTTATCCTCAGACCAATCATTCTGTTCCATTTTACGAAAAGAAGGGAATGTTTCTATCATATGTTCTGGCATGTGAACAACAGTAACACCTTGATTTTGACAGAAATTCTTTTCCTGATTATGGCTAATATATAAAGGGCCACTCATTTTGATAAATGGTGTCCTCCTTTCATTCCATAAAGGACCTCTATGGCCAACAAAAGAAGGTTGAGGTTCATAGGACTTGGAGTAGTTTGTCGGAATAGATGTGCTCCTGGTCCTGGAAGCAAAATCATGAGGCCAAGAATCCACATTTTCATCTGATAATTGTTTATGGGAATCTGGCAACATCGATAAATCATCTATCTCGTAACGAGCCATTTCTCATAAATGTGACCTGCAAAAGAATATCAAATAGACTAAAATTCAACCCACCAAAAAGAAAAAGAGGAAAAATAAAAACCCAGAACTCAAGTGCTATTAACCAATAAAGAGAATCTCAACTTCTACGTACTATAATGACAAGAAGAGCACTCTCAAAGTGTCAAGCGTTCCATTTAATTTAGCTTAATATTTGAGTGCGAACTTTAGTTTATAGTTTATACTAAAGTTCAAGAGGCCTCATTCTGAAGCTCAATGGTAGTTCTTAGATTATATTTTTTGAGCTAGCACAATTTTTCAGAATTTTAGGACTTAATTCAGCACTTCTTCATTCACTAAATTATATTCTTTTTATGAAGGCACCTCAGCTCACATCATCGAATTGCATTACACATTCCTAAATTTGTACTTTTTTTAAATAGTAACAATAAATAATACAATTAAGTTTCAAAGCATTGGGCTAGAGCTGCTTAAAAAAACTCCATCATTCAATTCTAGAAGACAAGTTGCGATCTCGCAAATGTGCTCTCTATATGAACTCTGTTAAGCATAAAAGATAGAGCACTTTTAAGAAGAGCATTCAAGTAACTAAAAGTACTTCTGAAACAAACAAAATTGTTGAGCTCCGTGATAGCTCTAATTCATGTCACCAACCACATTCTCATATGCCCAGTTAAAAATTTACCCATATACGCAACTACAAGACACAGACAAGAAAGCTAACCTTCTTGAAGCTGAGTTATCAGCAAGTCATTATTGGAAATAGAACCCTCTTTTTCTCAATAATTGTCTGCAAGTAAAGAGCTTTTAACTCATTGACCCAAAAACACGAAGTACTTCCACAACAAACAGCAGTTTTGAGCTCTTTGAAAGCTCGGATTCCTGAAACCACCCACATTCTCATAAACTCAGTTCAAGTATAACCTATATACGCGACTAGAAGACACAAAGCTTGAGGCCGGGTTCTCAGCAAACGGCGATGGAAAAATGAACCTTATTTTATCTATAATTGGCAAAAAGTGAAGAGCTTTAAATTGATTATTTGACGAAAACCGGAAAGGAATTTCACAATAAACAGCCATTTTGACATCCCCAAAAGCTCTGATTCTGGACTTGTACCGTAGCTACCCGCTACAATGTACATTTGTATTTATTTGTAAATAATAAATGGTTTTCTATTGATCATTTATCTTCGTATATGGTCATGACCATGGTTATTAAGGTTATGAATATGGTTATTAAGGTTATGACTGTGCTCTCTCCAGGGCTCATTTTAGATGGTTGTTTTATGCCAAAAAAACATATGCCCACTTAAGGTTTGTTTAAACGATGAAGTCTCGTTCATAAAGTTTTAAAAGACCAATTATTTATCTTTTGACGAAAGTTAAAGATGTATTTTTATCTTTTTAAATACAAATTTAAAATAAATTTATAAAAATAATAAAAATATAAAATAATAATAAAAATTTAACAATTTAATAAAAATTAGACATAGTAGCTATCATTATCGATAGCATATCCTCGACAATGGTGGCCATAGTTAACTTAATTAGATAGTCGAAAACGTATACCTGGTTCTATTGACAATCGGATTTAACTACTTTGATGATGGAGGTTGTCAAAAATCTGACGAAAACGGTCAAATTTGACTACCTTTACTATCTAAAATGGTAAAAAATAGCTAGTTTTAAACATGCTAACCATTTTCGTCGTTTTTCAATGATGAAGGGGATCAAATTTGACCATCTTCACTAGATTTTTGACTACTAGATTTGATTATCTTCTCTATCAAGGTGGTTAGATTCAACTACCAATGGAATCAGATAACCATTTTTACCCACTCAGTTATGTTAATGGTGACTACCCCCATCGACAACACTACCAACAATAGTGGCTGATTTAAAAAATTTTTACTTTATTTTTTAATTCTTATTAATTTATGATTATTAATTTAATATTTTTTTATATTAAATTTGATTTTAATATTAATATTATTTATTTTTATAGAGGGTGTTTTGATCTTTTTAAAGAACAAGGTTGAGTACTTTGCTTTTTACAATTTTATGGGTAAGACTTTGTCATTTTAATAAACCTTAGGTGATAATTAGTCGTTTGGCCTATTGTTCTATAATACACGCGATGTTATCTAGATACAAAAAAGGTGATAAAGACGAAATTATCAGCTCTTGAACAACTTATCAAAAGATAATGATAGTTTAGACATGTCAAAAATATTAGCTAATAGTTTTGTGCAATACATAAATGTATGTTGTTTACTTGACCTGATAAAAAGATTTTCTATAGAAGGTGACTCATTGTCTATGTACATATCTTCCTAACTTAAACGGGTACATATAATTCATTGACTTGAGACCACCTGATTATTTTGTGTAAAGATTTGCATAATTTAACATTATTCACGTGTCACCATAATAGATATTACTATAAATGTAATAATTGATTGTATTGAAATTTATATGTAGACTACAATAGACCAATAAATGATGTATTACTCTTAAGTATCAGAACAATATCTCTACTGAACTTACTGATTAGTATTTATGATGACATAAATTTGTGGCTATAATAAGATTAAGTAAAAAAAGTCTAATCCAAATCGTTTGATACGAGGAATCTCAATTTATATAAATAAAAACTAAGGTAGATAGGTTTCTAGATCCCATCCATAAAAAATACAACATGACAAAGAAACTTGAATTGTATATTACTATTAAGTTGTTCAAACTCAAAGTTATTCCTCGACACTTTATTGAATCGATGTTTGTGATATTTTGCTAAAAAATGTTCATGGTCTATGTTTGTCTTTAATCCAAATTTGAATATTATCAGTTCAATAGAGAGTTTACAGGTTACACATAAGAAGAGTTGATCGAGAATCAAATGTAAAGTATTTGTTAGTTTTAGTAAGAGGTGTGTGTGCATATGAAAATGTGGTTGACTTATCAAATCCAAATGAATGAAGTTGAAAATCAAAGTTGGATTTTGCCCTGGTGTACAGTTATGCATTATAGTGTGTATGCTTGAACATGATTGTCATTGGAAGGGTTTGAATGCTTATCTGATCATATTCAAATAAGTCCAAATCTTGGATAAGTTGGCCTATGTACACTTGTACATGATTGGTATACGCTCCGTACATGTGTATACATAACAATGGATTGACACTGTACACCTATTGCACTAGAAGTGTTTTCAGACCTTTTAAATCTTTTGTTTCGTATAAATTCTATAAATATTATCTCAAAAAGGTTGAATAGCGATTGTAAAATAAGTTTTATTTATCATGTAAAAATCTGAAAGAAACGGTTAAACCATAACAAATGACGATGATGAAAAAATCCTATTTTTTTTAAGAAAAGATTTTTAAATTGATTATTCAATCAAAAATAAAAAAGTACTATCACATCAAACAACAGTTTTGAGCCCTTTAAAAGCTCTTTGTCATGAAACCAACCACGTTTTCATGTTAAAATTTACCTTTATAATACAAAACCACAAGACAGAAAATACGATTGATCTGCTTGAGCTTGAAGCTGAATTCCTGGCGAGCGGCAATGGAAAAAGGAACACCCTCCTATCCCATGCAAGAAAAGAGCTTTGACCCCGTTGATGGTGAAGTGAAAAGGAAACTTGACAAGCTGTGGCCAGGGGAGAGGGGCCGACCACACAAATAGGCTTGAAAGAAATTTAAAGGTCAGTTGGTTTGTTATTCGGCTTCATGTTATTGGCCACTTGCTGGTTTCTTTTTTAATGTGTCAGTGTCAGTCTACGTGGTGCGGAAATTCTTTTATATGTGAAAGTCAATGGTTAATTGAATCTTACTTTAAAACCCCTATAATAAGCCTCTTATTTTAGTGTGAAATTTGAATCGGTCTTTATGTGAATTAATTGAAATTTATAATAATTAAATCAATCTTAAATTTATTTGAATTAATTAAAAATATTTTTATTAGATCACTATGAAGATATATATATTATCATTGATAGAATAAACAATACTTTATAAGTAAAATAAATAGTTTTATTGTGGCATAGAAGTTCATTTTTTTATCAATAGTAAATTACCTTTTATCCTATTAGTTTCAAAAAACTATAAAACCCTCATAAGATTCCTATTTTAGGGTTGAATTCGAGTATAATCTTTATAGTTTGAGCTAAAATTCAATCAATAATAAGAAGCCTGATTTCAAACTTGTTCAAATTAGTTAGAAATGTCTTCGACAAATAACTAATGAAATAAATATTGTCATTAAAGAGATAAATAACGACACTAATGAAATGAACATTATAATATTATGTTTATTTGATATATATTTATTATAAATAATATCTTAAATTTATTTAAATTGATGAAAGATGTATCTAATGAATAATTAATGACAGCAATGAGACAAATATTGTCATTTATGAAATAAATAGGGACAGCAATAGAATCAAAATTATGATCTAAAAGCTCTTTAATTCCATGCGGCTCGCCACAAAGCCTTTGTCGAAAAGCACCAATGCACATGAGGCCAAAATCAACCTAGAAAAAAATATACAAATTGCCCTCTAGGAACATTTACAAAACCAACATTAAACTAAACCTAGAGAAGGAACTATACAATAAGTAGCAAAGCCATCCCCAAGTTGTTTTCGTTATTGTGTTTATAGTGTGTTACTTAAAAAAACATATCTTATTATGTTACATAAAAAATTAAATTTTGGATATTCGATGTTGATGTACATCATAATTATCATATTTTATATTTTTAAAAAAATTTTAATTTATATAATAAGAATATTATTATATAATTAAATATTTTAAATTAAAAATAAATTAATATTTAAACTTGTTATAATATATTGGCATCTCCGGCAAAAGTTTTTCACGATTAAAAAAGTTTTCAATTTAGTCCCAAAATTGTTAATTAGACCCTTTATTTATTAAACATCACATTTGACCCCCCGAGATCAACTTCCTCGCTCTTCCCTACTTTTAACCTAATAATATTAAACACGTTTATCTTAGTGCAAATTTATCTTTTTTTTTTTAAGAATTATTAATGTTATGAATTTAAATGTAATATTATCAAACTCACATTGGATTCAATTCAAATTAAGGTTCAACAATGCCCAACTTAAGATTGTGTTTGAATTCAAAAAAAGTAATTCAAGATTAATGAATTAAGACTCGAACTTAGCTTAATAATAATTTAAACTTTAATTGAACTTGGATCTTTTATAAAAGCAAGTTCAATCTCACATTTAAATATAATATTATCAAATCAATCTCATATTTAGGATTGAATTACTTTGAACAAATCCAAAAAAGTTTCGATTTGATAATACACTCAAATTCAAAAAATTAGTTTAAGATCAATGAGTTGAAAGTCAAACTTAATTTGAAATACTTTAATTTTAAATCTAATTTAAACTAACTCGAATATAAATCCATTTACAAAAACATGTGAAATCCCTCATTTAAATGCAATATTATTAATCTCACATTTTCGGTCTGATTCATTCCAAGTCAAATCCAAATAAGGCCCAGCTTCAAATCACATTCAAATTAAATTAAAACTAGTTTGAGATCGATGAGTTTATGAGTTGAGACTCAAACTTGATTTAAATTCGATTTGAGTCAACTTAAACACAAATATTCAAATCAATTTGAATTCGATTTATTTTACAAAAACAATTTCAAATCTTGGGTTGAACTCAAGCCGTTCAATTAGAATTTAAATAGTTGGTAGAATCCAACTCTAGATATAAAAAAATCATATCATATAGTATAAATCATATTACACACATATATATTTGATGAAACCAAATTGTTGGATGAAAATTAATGAATAGCAAAATTTAACCTAACCAATTTTGGCAGGACAAATTTCCCGAGTGCTTTGAATTTTAAACATACTAACATAAATAATAAAGTGGTCCAGTTTCAGTTCTCCCATATCTCCAATTTATTTTTTATTTTTAATATTAATAATAATAATTCCCTTTCTTTCAGTACCTTAGATTCAATTTTAACTTCTAATCAGATTCAATTTATTTTTTTTCAACTTCTTTATTTTGGTGGAGTTGATAACTATGTCACACACATGGGTAACCGGTTCTAAGTTCGTGTACAAGGGCTTCGTTCCCAGTGAGCAAGCAAGGGTCAAGATACAATGGCTCTGAACTTGCAAACAATTTAGACTCGACACATGAAAGGCCGCTTGCAGATTTCTCTAATAAAAAAAAAAAAAAAAATCCTAATCAAATTTTGCAAAAGAATAAAAATCATGCAAATTTTTTTCTTAAAGATAAGAATCTTAATATATAAACATATTATTTTCTGAAATGAATGATACAATAATTGACTAACAAGTAAGAGAGATGCGACACATATAAGGGTTCTTTTGCTGGGTTACTAGACAGGGCCCTTGCTCCCCGATGATTCGGTGGGAGGCAACGGGCAGCAATCCTGAATTCGTAAGCAGTCTAGACTTAATCCATGAAGAATGACTTTAAAATTTCTCTTAGAAATAATAATTCTAATAAAGTTTCATTTTGAATAAGAATCCAAGAGTTTTTCTCAACAATAAAGAATTGTTAGATGAACAAATTATTTTCTGTGACAAATAATACAACAATTCATAAATAAATAAATCACTAGAACAAGAAATGTAAAAATATTAAAATAATATTGACTTTGTTGAATACATCAGTCTTTTGAATGAAATAGAATAAATCATGCGTTCTTTTTTTTTTTTTTTTCGGTTTACATTGATTTGGATGTGATTATACACTTCATTGACTCATGCATATATCACCTTGCAGGAAGAAGCAAGACTGTGATCTAGAAGAATGGCTAGTCACTTGACTGAGATACTGAGGTATCGGACCGATTCAAGCGTTTCTTCCTGTATCGCCACGCTACTTGAATACGCTTAGCAGCAAGGCTTCGCCAATACGGTGATTCATACCTGTCATCATGAAGAAAAAAACAATACTGTTACATCTTGTATGAAAGGAAGAATACTGGTTTTATATGCATTAAGATATGAATTGGTTTAGATATGAACTGGTTTTATATGCATTAAGATATCAATTGGTTTAGAAATAACCTTATGGCTCCTTGAACTCGAGCATTCCGCAGGTATCTTGCAAAAAGATTGGTAACTTCTTCAATGTCTGATGCTCGGAGTGAAAATGCTTCTACATTTGTCACACATTCTACTGTCCTGTTGCTCACCAATCGCTGCCCGGTGTTTCTTATTTTCTTTATGTCTGCAACAGAAATCACAGTGATGAAATAATGTTTGAAGCTTTCATGCAAATACAACTCATAATAATACCTTTATTTATGGGTGAATTCTCAAGACACCATGTAAGAAGTTCCTCTCCACAAACATCACCCTCGCATAAGGGAACCCTTATCCCATCTTCTCCCATGCTCTCCATTTTCCCGCGCACAATAAACACCATCTTGTCTATTATACCACCATGATATAAAATTTTGCTTTTCTCAATATACGTGTTTTGTCTCAATCTCTCACAAATCTCATCTATTATTGGTTCGTCCATCAAGGCAAAAATTCGAACCTACATAAGGACACGTTTCTAAGTTTACTAGGATGAGACATAATTCGACAACATAATATCTACTAGTAATAACAATAATATTGATGACGATAAAAATGAAACATCGATTAGGTATACAAAAGTGTTACTTACATTCTTCACAAATTTGAAGAGATGACGCCTTATATCTCTTTGTAGGTTTTCGGGCAAATTCTCAAAAAGCGATTCTTCATTCACCCCTCTAGTGGCAGCCCAATTGAATCGTTCAGCTGCCCGTACTTGCCTATTCATTAAAGCAATTTTATTCATCATTTTGCTAATAGAAGTTGCAAATCATCTGAAGAGAGAACTAAACAAAAGAACAGAATTAACGTTCACCCTAGACTACCTATTCTAAATTGATGGTCAATTAATTTGACAGTAAAGAATGACATGTTAGAATGTTCGTTAGTGTTTCCAATGATTTGCATGGTGACCACCAAGGCCGAAGTCAAGTTGAGCTGCCACGAGTTCAAAATGAACCCCCTATGGGTTGAGCTCGAGCTTAGCTCAAATTCACCCCTAGTGAGTACTAGAAGAGACAAGAAAACAGCCTTGGATTGTCAATAACGATTAAAGTTAAAATGCAATTTCAGAAGCCATATCATCACGATACATCTGTACATATGAAAGGACACTGAGAAACAAAGCAGGGTCATCCCCTCCTAACGATTGCAAGTATGAGACAGGTTGAAATCTTAAGCTGTAGTACCTTCTTAGCTCCTCAGGCAAGCGCCGATGGCTCATCCATATCTCCACATCTCGTCTTCTTAGTGACATTTCTAGCCTCCTGAAAACAAAACAAGTATCATTTAGCAAAAAAAAACTACATCTGTATTCTTGAAGGAGCCAAAATAACCAAATGATAGTTAATGGACCTGATCAAATTTGAGAATAGAAAATGAAAAGTAAACTGGTCGGTGTAATTAAGAACTGAAATGCTTCACAATACCCCAGTAGATCCATTGAAAACATTTCATGACAACAGTCAATTACTGCTACCCTAAAAAATCATCAACTCATGTAATTCTTTCTATGCGAAGCATTAGTAAAAAAGTAAGATTATGCTTACCAATAATGATTATTAATTTATGTACTGATGATGATGGGTCATATGTATTTAAATGTTAATTCATCTTTAATTTAAAATCCGTAATTATATAATGATCTATCATCGTGAGTACATAAATTTATACTTATTGTTAGTGTATATAGTTTTACTTTTTGCAAAATATTACAGCAAACATAGAATCTAGCAGATAAACAACAGTGCAATTATGCGCAATGCCCAATTATCACATTATTTTTCTTAAGCACTGTATTGAATCATTCACTGAACAAGTTGAAGTTTAGCTTTAACTAGTCAGACTATCCTAAATATTATGGTATACAGCTATTAAAGATCATCTCCTTGCACCTAAAATGAGGAGCAAAATATTAAATAACTTCAGAGATTGACCAACAAGAGCTATTCCTTGCATGAGAAAAAGCTGCAGATTCTTCAAAAATGAAAAGCAATTACAGACACCTTATATACTTTTAGAGCCATCTGTGCATATCTAATTTCCACAGATATATATGTATATATATCACTTAATTATCAATCAACTGCAATGAATCAACAGCCATTTAATATACCATGTTCTGAAGTTGCTTTTAAATGACAATTTTTTAGGTGAATGAATTAAAAAAAGTTGTACCTGTTCACGAGAGCTAGGAGGAAGTTCTGCATATTTCCAACGAGAAAAGAAAAGAGCAGGAGCCCCAGTCCAATAATGCCCATAGCAAAAAGGACTTCCCAAATAAAATAGCTTGGTTCCTGGTTTCCCGCAAAAGTACTGATTTGCTTCAAAAAATAGAACCAAAAAACATATTGTCAAAATCAATAACAAGATATCTTACAGCTTTTGCTGTTGTATCTATGCCATAATTGAAAATGGCTTTGTTAATAGATACTGAGACGACAATAAAGTTGTTCAAGCCAAGAACATAAGTAGTATAAACTAGGAGTAGATTCAAACCGAATTAATTCAAGCTCAATCGCTAGCTTGGCTCAATTGAGCTCAAGCTTGAGCCTAAGAGATTTCACTCTATCGAGCTTGAGTTTGGAGGGGTGTTTGACTCACCAAGCTTGTGAGTTTGAAAGAGCTCGACTCAGAATGTCAAATGACATCGTTTAGACCAATACGAATTAAAACAACGTTGCTTTGACTGATTTTTGTTTGGCTACAGCACCAAACTAAGCTTAGCTCAGTATTATAGCAAAACTCGAGCTTGAATCCCCTCAAGCGGAGCCAAGCTTAAGCTGGTTTGAGGGAGCTCGTCTTTCAAGTCGAGCAAAACTCAAATTGACGCAAGCTTGAGCTTGAAGAACTGATGTGTGATCCCTTATAGCTGAGTAAACGTTTCCATTAATTTAAACATCATCTAAAACTATATATCTAAATAGCCTATATCAAGTGACTTCAATCTGGTCAACTGAATTAGCATTAGAAGAACAGTGAAAACAAAGAGGAGAAAAAAGATTACCAGCAATCCCCACCAGAATGAATATATGTATTTGGTACCAATACTGGGTACAGCAGTAAGGTTGACACCATCGACATACATTCCATAATTAAAACTGTCACCCAAAAAACAAGCAGCAGCATCTGCATTGGATGTCCAACTGGTCCATGTTGGAAAAGAATTATATCTACTATACCCATCCCCACGGCCACAATCCATGAATTCCATGCAGTCGGGGTAAATTGTAGAATTACGGCAGGCATTATGAAGACATTGATTAACCCTCTGGTACAAGAAATAATAAGGGACGAAAGAGAAAGTAAAGAGTATAATAACTTCCTAAGCAGCATATTTAGAAGAAACAACAAGCAAAATGCTATAACGAGATTTGCCTACCTGTAATGCAAAAAGGTACCAGCATGATCCAACAAGGTGAGCACCCAATACAAAAGTGAAAAGGTTTATAAAAAAATTCGCCCATGCTGACTCAAAAATGAAGCTGCTAGGAGACCAACCAGCAAACAAATGAAGAACTCTATATAATCTGGGGATGTACTGAACAAGAACTGATGTCCGTATAAGGCTTTTAGCATAGTTTGCTCCAGATGTTCCCAAATGTCTGGGTATGACAATCATTATCATGATCTGCAAACGAAGAAAAAACTTATGACATGTGAAGACCTTATAATTATCAAAATTAAGCACGTAAGCGTTGGTGTAAATAGATATATAAACACATGAAAATATAACCATTTTAAAATGATTAAGAAAACTTGAGAGTATATATGTGTCACAGTATGTAATTTACGTTTTTAACTTCCTACCAACTCACCAAGTCTCACATACACATGGATACAAATTAATTAACATGTTAAGTTCGTCACACTAGGCCTTCACACACATGTTTTGGTAATTTCTTCAGATGGTCAGGAAGGTTAGCTCTCACAAGTGACCCAAAAAGATCTCACAAATCAAGCACTCAATAATCAAATAAATTCAAGAGGCTGGCAGCACCCATGGCACCTTAGCAAACTCAAAAGGCTTGTACTGCAACTGTGCCACAATGGACTGTTTCAAAAGAAGTCACATGTACCGATCTCTTCATGAGCTGAAATGCAAGCAAGAAGTAGAAAATCTTATACGGTACGTTTGCCCTCCACATCATCCATAAAGGTTCAAACAAAATTATGGGGAAGCTTGTCAAATGAAAAAGGCTGCTAAGCAAAAAGCAAAAAAAAAGATTTAAGGATATTCTTCAGTTAATCTTACTTGTATTTTCACTTAGAAACTTCCAAAAGTTTCTAGTCAGAATCTCATAATGTTTACATTCAAATATACAAACACATGTATATGATAGCATAAAAAGTTTAACACTTCCAACAGCAACTACATCACAATCTGACCAATACAAAAGCATTCTAATTACCCCTCAATCTTGAATACAAATTTTTATATGGATCTAAAATCTTAAATAATAAGAAGAAAGCAAAAAGGTAAATGGAAAATAAAATAAAAAACATAACATAAATAAGTTACCAAAGACAAGCAATGCAGGATGGAAAACTCACTTGAGGAAGGGGCAGTACTATGAATAAGTCAAGAAAAAAGAATCCAGAAAGGTAATTGAGAGCAATTTTCTTTGGATGATCAACTAACCCCCCAGCTCCAACCACCTTAGAGTCAGGAGCTACATATGCTAGTTTAAACTGCATAAAAACAAATAAATTAGAAATATAACCAGACAGATAAAAAAAGGAGATATTGGTTAATGGTCAACAGTAAAAAATGACTGTAGAAAGATCTGCACAGATCTGAAAGCAGACTACCATAACGCACAAACCTTTTAGTAATACATAATATGTAATGCATAATGTGAGAAAATATGAATTATTTTACTTTGAGAAAATGCTAAAACTAGTTACCAAATCAAAAGAAAAAGTTTCTCATTGCTCAATGTGAACACGTGATAATAGAAAACTAAAAAGAAAAAATGATGAAAATTTATATTGTTTCTTTCAAGCATATTTCTTAGAAACTAGAACAGCAGTAAACTCAGCAAACTTTACTTCTGAGGACACAGCCAAAAACTAAACAACTATCTAATCAAATTTTTTCTGGTTAAATTATAACCGATGATATCAGTAAATTGGTCATTTTTCTCAATATAGATGATCTGTTTTCTCATTAAATTGTAACCATAATGTTAGTTGGACCAGTAGATTTCTGGAAGTTAACATTTTCTAAATCTTCCTTAATCCGCGCACCCCCCCCCTCTCTCTCTCTCTCTCTCTCTCTCTCTTCAAATAACAAAATCAATCAAAACTTATATTTGATTGAATTCACAAAGAAGTGGAAAAGCTGTCCACAATATATTTATACATGCATTGATCAAAATAGTTCAAAAAACAAAAACTAAATTAAGAAACAGAACTATACTCCAAATTTTATATAAGGCTACAATCCTCAATCACATCAATAACCCTGCCCAGTTATGAAAGATAGAGAAAAAAGGCAAATCTCAAGATTCAAGTGACAGAGATGCCTAAATTTTTCTTGATCTAAACCAAGCAAAATTAGCTCAATGCAATCCACCCATGTCAAAGAGTTTTAGGTCATGTAGTTACTGAACAATACAAACCAGAAGCTGAGTTTAAGACGAAAAAAGTCAGGCATTTCAAGTCACTATGTTTCACATATTTCCATTCCATATCTCGAGTGGAAGTCTGCTCTTAGGCAAATAATACAAAACAATCTACGCCCTATAATTTTTACACAAGTAGTCCAATGTATGAGATTTATAGTAAAGAAGGAGTTTCACTTAAATTCCAATAACAAGAAATTAATAAGTAGTAAAGAGAGTTTACAAAGGTATATAAAAAGAGAGCACCAAATAAAGAGCTTCCCTAGAGGGAGATAAGGATCAATTTACCTGAAGAAGCATGTTCAATAAGAATATAAAATCAGTAATAGATCTGAGAACCACAATAACTGTAGTCCAGCGCCAATTAATAAATATGCACATAGAGTTCTGCATTCAAAAGAGGGCACATATGGGTAAAGTGAAAGGTACAATAAGGAAGTAATTAAATAAGAAGAATATCATATACTAATCCAGAACAAGGGCACAACCTGGTAATATAATAATCTTAAAAATGTATATTAAATAATCTTGACCAAAAGAATTAGAACAAATAAAGACATTTCATGAAATTTGATCTCCTAAGGAGACAATTAATTTGGTTTGTGCCATTAATTCCAATCTAGATATCTGAGAACTAATGCTTAGAGAAATCCAACTTTCACATACAGGTGTCTTCCTAGTTCTTCCGGACATCAGATATAGAAGACGCTAAATCAAAATATGATATAACTTTTTTAAGAACCATTTTCAAGTAAATGTATTGACTTCAGGACGAATTAAATTTGATATTCTCTAAATGACAAATCAATAGAAATATACCTGGTCCATGGACAACAAGAAGAAAAACAAAGGGTCTAAAAATATTGCCAGCAGGCAAGAAATAGCAAGAAATTGGTTCCACTGTTGAACAACTTTAGTATGAGGATTTATGATCCCAGGAACATTTGTACTCAAGAACAAGAAAAATCTTCTAGCCCAACCTTTGGCATCCCCGTAGAGGGCATTATGGAACTGAAAACAAAAAAAAAGTAAGAAGACTGCATAAATAAGTGGAATTTGTGGCACAAAAAACACATTATGGACATCAAATAACTAGAGCAGTGTGCCTATAGGTATTTGATACTACATGATAAACCTTCCAGGAAATTACCGAAGCATAAATTGATTAGAGTTGCCTCTGTGTTTTATATAAGTAACATGTCATTAATTCCAACAAATATCCTCATAATTAAGAACAAGCTCATGACACGTAGCAATCACTACTGGAACCCCACAAACATGAAAGGTTCGCCATAAGTAGCTACCTAGAGTTGTATTATTGTTCCATGAAGCTTCTGAGGAGTTGCAAAATAAGTACATAGTAGAAGGCACATGAAAATGTCATCAGAAAGGAAAATCCACTAGTTGGAGTAAGAAAAACACCTGTGGATCAAATGTACCAGAAGATTTTGGGTGTTTTGATTGTGCAGCTTGGTGCTTATAAATTGTCGGACATGTGGTACAGTAAGGATCATTACACATTCCCAGTTGCCCAGACCTCAGTAAATGTTCATTTTTTCTAGCATAGTTATCCTCAGACCAATCATTCTGTTCTGTTCTACGAAAAGAAGGAAATGTTTCTATCGTATGTTCTGGCATTTGAACAACAGTAACACCTTGATTTCGGTGGAAATTGTTTTCCCGATTATGGCTAATATATAGAGGGCCACTCATTTGGACAAATGGTGTCCTCCTTTCATTCTGTAGAGGACCTGTATGGCTGACCGAAAAATGCTGAGGTTCATAGGACTCGGAGTAGTTTGTGGGAATAGAAAATGATGAACTCCTGGTCCTGGAAGCAAAGTCATGAAGCCGAGAATCCACATTTTCATCTGATAATTGTTTATGAGAATCTGACAACATCGGCAAATCATCTCTCTCATAGCCAGCCATTTGTCATATACGTGACCTGCAAAAGAATCCCAAATAGGCTAAAATCCAAGCCACCACAAAGGAAAAGAGAAAAAATAAAAACCCAGAACTCTAGTACCAGTAACCAATAAAGAAAATCTCAACCTCTATGTACTATAATAACAAGAAGAGCACTCTCAAAGTGTAAAGTATTCCATTTAATTTATCTTAATATTAGAGTGCGAATTTTAGTTTATACTTTATACTACAGGTTGAAGAGGCACCATTATGAAGCTCAATGATAGTACTTAGGTTATTTTTTTTGAGTTAGCACTATTTTTCAGAATTTTAGGACTTAATTCAGCACTTCTTCATTCACTAAATTATGTTCTTTTTATGAGGGCGCCTCAGCTCATATCATCTAATTGCATTACACAATCCTAAATTTGTACTTTTCTTTAAATAGTACCAATAAATAATACAATTAAGTTCCAAAGCTTTCTGCTAAAATCAGTCATTCATTTCTAAAAACAAGTTGCATTCTTGCAAATGTACTCTCTATACCAACTCTGTTAAGCATAAAAGATAGAGCACTTCTAACAAGAGCATTCAAGTGACCAAAAGTACTTCTGAAACAAACAAAAGCGTCGAGCTCCTTAATAGCTGTAATTCATGGCACCGACCACATTCTCATATACCCAGTTAAAAGTTTACCCAGATAGGCAATTACAAGACAGAGACAAGAAAGCTAACCTTCTTGAAGCTGAGTTATCAGCAAGTCAATTTCAGGAAATAGAACACTCTTTTTTCTATAATTTTCTGCAAGCATAGAGCTTTTAACTCATTGACCCAAAAACCCGAAGTACTTTCACAACAAACAGCAGTTTTAAGCTCTTTAAAAGCTCTGAGTCATGACACACCCACATTCTCATGAACTCAGTTAAAGTTTAACCTATATTAGTCACTAGAAGACACAAAGCTTGAAGCTGAGTTCTCAGCAAATGGCATTGGAAAAAAAAAACCTATATTATCTATAATTGGCAGCAAATGAAGAGCATTAAATTGATTATTTAACGACAAACACAAACTACTTCCATAATAAACAGCAATTTTGACCTCTTTAAAAGCTCTGATTCTTGACACCAACCACATTCTCATGATCCCAATACAGTTTTACCTTTACAATACAAATAATTGGCCGTAAGTTAAGAGTTTTATAAGGAACACAAAATACTTTCACAACATTCAGCAGTTTTGAGCTCTTAAAAAGCTCTAATTCATGACACCAATCACACTCTCATGAACCCAGTTATAGTTTTACCTTTATAACGCAAAACCACCAAGACAGACAGCAAAACAAACCAGAAAGAAGGTGAAATCTCAGCAAGCGGCAATGGTGAAAATAACCCCCTTTTTCCTAGAATTGGCTGCAAGCAGAGATCTTTAAACTGATTATTAAATGAAAAATAAAATGGTACTACCACATCAAACTGCAGTTTTGAGCTCTTTAAAAGCTCTAGTTCATTTAACCAACCACATTCTCACGAACCCAGTTAAAGTTTTACCTTATAATACAAAACCACGAGACACAGAAAATAAAATTAAGCTGCTTGAAGCTGAATTATCAGCGAGTGGCAGTGGAAAAAAGAACCCTCCTTTCTCTACAATTGGATGCAAGAAAAGAGCTTGGACCTCGTTGTGGTGAAGGGAACAGGAAACTTGACAAGCTGTGAACAAGACAGAGGGCTGACCAGATTTGTATAGGCCTGAAAGACGTTGAAAAGTCCGTTTTCTTGTAAGAAATGGTCTTTAGGTTCGCTTTGTCGACCACTTGCTGGTTCCTTTGTTAATGTACCTACCCTCTGTCTACGTGGTGCGGAAATTCTTTTGTGTCTATGCTATATTACTTTGTATACTATTGTCCAAAAGACTTGTTTCCACCCTCGGATTTCCTTAACGACGAAGTCTTGTTAAAATACATATAAAAGGATAAATACTCGTTCATTCATCAATTTTTTTAAATTTATTAATATTTTTATAAAAATAATTAAAATAGATTTCACTAAAAATTAAATAATATTAATATTAAAATAAATTTAATATAAAATAATATATTAATAAAAATAAATAATTTAAAAAAAAATCATCATCACTGATAACCAAAAGTGTAATTAGGTGATCAAAAATGATTATCTAATTAGATTAATAACTAGATCGTATTGTCAAATATCTGATAAAGACGGTCAGATCTAACTACCTCTATTATCAATAATAACTAAAAACGGTCAATTTCAAATATATTGGTTATTTTCGGTCATCTCTAATGATAAAAGTAGTCAAATATGATCATTAATCCAACCAAATAATTGTTTTTGATTATTTGATTAGGTTTTCAACAATCACCATTGTTAGCAATGTTGTCGGTGGCGGTAACTCTTTTAAAATTTTTTTTATTAATTTTTATCAAATTATTGATTTTTTATTATTTTAATATTATTTTATTATTTTATGTTTTAACTATTTTTATAAAATTAATTTTATTATTTAGTATTTTTAAAAAATTTTATTTAAAAAAACGAAAATACAATTTTGACTAGTTAAATTTAATTATTGACAATTAAATTTAACTGATGACTTTAGTCGATAAATAAATATTTTATTTTTTGAAAATTAGTGGGTAAGATTTTGTCATTTAAGAGAACTTTGGGTGAGAATATGTTGTTTGTTAACTATAAAACCCCTACACGGTTCCTTAGGGTTGAATGTTAGGCCACTCCTTACATGTGTTGACTGGAGCTCAATTCTACTCTATAATAATCAAATCGATCTCAAATTTATTAGAACTAATTAGATATGTCTTCAATATATTATCGATGAAATAAATATTATCGTTAATAAAATATATAGTATCATCAACGAATTGATCAATATTGTTGTGATGTGAAAATTATTTTCTCTATCAATGATAAATTCCCTTTTATCCTATTAGCTTCAAAACTGACTATAAAAACTCTATAAGATTTCAATTTTGGGTAATATTTAAATATAGCCCTTACATGTGCTAGTTTGAATCCATAATAATTAGATCGATCTTAAATTTGTCCAAAATTAGTCAAGATATTTTCGACAAAATCACTAACGAGATAAATATTATCAGCAACAAAATAAATAGTATCACTATCAAAATTAACATTATAATCTTATGCTTATTTAATATATATTTATCATGTATAATATAACAATTAGTTGTGTGGTAATTAGAATAATGTACAAAACAAACATGATTCATACCTAAAAGGTTATTATATATTTAGGAATCTTCAGATCGTTTGACGTTTAATTTAAACCTAACCTAGGGTTTGGGGAGCTTGGTTCTTTGACCTTACCCTCAAGCAATGCATATGGTGTTTGGTTGGTGAGAAAATTGTGAGAAAATGCAAGAAAGTTATGAGAAAATGAGTAGAGCATGGATCCCAAAGATTTTGTCTAACGATAAAAGTAGAAATCATTTAAGGTAATGATTTGGTTTCAAACAGGAAGGTAAGGGTTTTGGGTTATCCAAAAAAAAAAAAAAAGAATTGAACATGTTTTTATAGAAATAAGTGAAACATCATGATAGGAAATGGTGCTTTGCAATCAATAATTGGAAATTCTCTTGTGTTTTCATATTTTTAACCAGTTTTATTTATTTATAAGCAATAAAAATAATTATTAATAATATAATTAAATACAAAAGCAAATATTAATATATTATATAATTTTAAATTAAAGATAAAATAATATCCAATTAAATAATGACACCAATGTTTATATTCTTGTATGCATAAATCGTTATATGGTACTCTTATACGTAAAATGTTCACTTAAAATCATAAAGATGGGAAAATTAAAGAAATAGTCCCCCATTTTGATATGTTTGCTTAGTGAAAGTTCACATGACCTATTTTAATCCATCATCCTACAAAATGACAAAATTAACCTTGTCACACAATTTCATGAAGCAAATTCTTAACTTAACTAGCAAGTGTTGAGTCTGTCCATTGTGTCTTTAACAATTATTTTTAGATATTGAATACATTGAATATATTTTATTATAAACCCTAATTATCCCCTTAATTGTACATTGTCCAGTGTTATCTAATCAGTAAAGTTGTTATAAAGAGGCAAATTCATTCTTTTATACTTAAATAACTATAAAGAAAATAATATGAAATGAACAAATAAATAAATATAGCATCATATGATATGTATATTTTATTGTACAAAATTTTCAAACTGATTTTATACTAACATTGTTATAAAAAAAGTTAAGAAAAAAAGGGAAAAACTATATTCAATGAAAAAATTTTAAATTTTTAGCTACATTAATTATTTGTTGAATATTAAAATCCATGACATTTAAATTTGAGGATTTTATGTTGTGAATTCAAATGTAATATTATGTCCTCTTTTCAGGAGTAAGAAGAAAACACAAATGGGAAGAAGAAGGCACAAATGAGAAGAAGAAGGCCAATGGAGTTGACCACAAGATAACAAATCTTTTTAGTTTTACAGATGTGAAAAACTTAAACTTAGGCATATTAAGGAAAATTGTTGTGTTAAGCTCTTCAAAGCAAATATTGCCTGTGAAGGTGAAGAAGATGATCAACTCAATTGGAAGCAATGTTTTACATTGATGCTGGTTGTTTACATTATGTGATAGTAATGATTCATTATTTTCGTGGGTTGGTAGGTGAGCTGAGAGCAAGGGTCACCGTCTAAGTCTACATATGAGTCAAACTACTCACAACCTACTTGAGATTCAATTTAATTATTATCAAGCCAAACTTGAGCCAGATGATTCAGGTATAATATAGAAATAATTGATAAATATATAAATTATTAGATTCAATATAATTTCTCGAGTCCTCACTCTTACATCATGAGGTGGGAAAATGTCTCAAGGACAAAGGAAATTGTCTTACTCTCTGTAATAAAGATTGAACATAATTTCTCAAGTCCTTAGTTTCACTTGAGTCAAACAATACTTAGCTCTTAAACAGTTTAGCCATAACAGCAGCTATAAGATTTTTCTTATAAATAAAAATACAAATAGTTTGTCTTAGGAATAAAAATTGTAATATATAAACATGTTAAATATGTTGGAAATATTTTGCACCAAAATTATGAAACTCGATCTGGGTTTTGAAGAAGTCAGCATGTTACTGAAAGAGAATGACTGTCGTTGTGACAAAAGGTGAAGTGTTAATGGCTTTTAAGGTGCAGGAGCCAAGCGTTCATTTTTATATGACAAAAAAACTTCAACAAGGTCCAATTTGGAATTGAGAACAGTTGCAACCGCATGCTTCTTCACTAGGTACCCTGCCTACTCAGATTTATTTTTCCTCGACTTCCATTAGATTGTTGGAATTGATTAATTCATCTATGAGACCCCAAGCAAACGTTGGTGGACGAGTGCCTCTCTCCCTAATGAGCAAGCTGCGGGCGAGGGACAAGAGGCAGAGGCCTCGGACTTGGACTTGTAAACAGCATAGATTTAAACTTGAAGAGTTGTTTTAAAATTTCTCTAAAGAAAAAGAATCCTAGTTTGGTTTTGTTTTAGAAAAAGAGTCACAGAAGTTTTTCTTAGAAACAAAAATCATAGTATATAAGCATATTATTCTATTGAATGAAAAATATGAAAATTGCCTAACAAATACATTTACTGTTACAAGAGAGACTCAGCGAACAGAAGGGTTCCTCTAAGTGGGCGGGGGCCTTGGATCCCTGTGAGCGGGCAAGGGCCTTGCTCCCCTGTGAGTGGGCAAGGGGTAAGGGGCAGTGGCCTGAATCTGTAAGCAGTTACTCAATCCATGAAGAGTGGTTTTAGAATTTTACTTGGGAATAATAGCCCTAGTAAAATTTCGGTTAGAATAAGAACTTTACTTGGGAATAATAGCCCTAGTAAAATTTCAGTTAGAATAAGAGCTAAGAAGGGTTTTTCTCAAGGATAAGAATTCTAATATATAAACATGCTATTCCCTTGCATAAATAATACAACAATTCATTGGTAAATATACTTACTACACATAACTCTCTTTTGGGTGAACCAAAACAAATCAAGCATCTTTTTTTTCACTGTTTACATTGTTTTGAGTGTGGTCGTTTACTTTATAGACTTCACACACCCTCTAGTTCGTTCATAGATAAGCATGTGTAGATCACAACCATATAAATGCTATTAGAGAAGCATAAGGACAAGAAACGTACAAAAATACCAGTAGACGACCATAATCATCAATCATAATGTGAGACACTGGTGGAGTTATACTGCACAAAATAATCAATCATAATTGTAACTTACAAGGAGTAGAGAGACGATGATCTAGAAAAATGACTGGTCACCGGACTAAGATACTGAGTTATCGGACCTATTCAAGCGTTTCTTCCTGTATCGCCATGCTACTTGAATACGTGTAGCTGCAAGGCTTCGCCAATATGGTGATTCATACCTGTCATCGTGAAGAAAAAACAATACTGTTACATCTTCTATGAACGGAAGAATACTTGCCTTTATATGCATTAAGATATGAATTGGTTTAGAAATAACCTTATGGCTCCCTGAACTCGAGCATTCCGCAAGTATCTTGCAAAAAGACTGGTAACTTCTTCGATGTCTGATGCTCGGAGTGAAAATGCTTCTACATTTGTTACACATTCTACTGTCCTATTGCTTACCAATCGCTGGGCAGTGTTTCTTATTTTCTTTATGTCTGCAACAGAAATTATATTGAGGAAATAATATTTGCAGCTTTCATGCAAATACAACTCATAATAATACCTCTAGTTATAGATGAATTCTCAAGACACCATGTAAGGAGTTCCTCTCCACAAACATCCCCCTCAGATAAGGGAACTCTTATCCCATCTTCTCCCGTGCTCTCCATTTTCCCGCGCACAATAAACACCATCTTGTCTATTATACCACCACGATATAAAAGTTTGCTTTTCTCAATATATGTATTTTGCCTCAATCTCTCACAAATCGCATCTAGTATTGGTTCATCCATCAAGGCAAATATTCGAACCTGCAAAATGACACATTTCCAAGTTTGTTACGATACAGCATAATTTGACAATATATTATCTACTAGTAATAACAATAATATTGATGATGATAAAGAGAAAAAAACATCAACTGGTGTAGATAAGTGTTACTTACATTCTTCACAAATTTGAAGAGATGTCGCCTTATATCTCTCTGTAGGTTTTCGGGCAAATTCTCAAAAAGTGTTTCTTCATTCACTCCTCTAGTGGCAGCCCAATTGTATCGTTCAGCTGCTCGTACTTGCCTATTCATTAAAGCAATTTCATTCGTCATTTTGCAAATAGAATTTGCAAATCATTCAAAGAAAGAACTAGACAAAAGAACATAATTAATATTAGTAAAAGAAGAAAGAGGTGTATGTTAGATCGTTCATTCAAGTGTTTCCAACAATTTGCATCATGGGCATTAGAGCTGAATTCAAATTAAGCTGGCTTGAGCTCAAAACAAAGCCTCCTAAGTCAAGCATGAGCTTAGCTCGAATCCACCCCTATTGGGTACTAGTAGAGACAAGAAAACAGCCTTAATGAAGTGTCAATAAAGATTATAGTTCAAATGCAATTTCACAAGCCATATCATTAGTATACATTGTTCATATGCGAGGAAGCTAAGAAACAATGCAGGATCATCCACT
Source organism: Anacardium occidentale (assembly GCA_026122585.1). NCBI lineage: Eukaryota > Viridiplantae > Streptophyta > Magnoliopsida > Sapindales > Anacardiaceae > Anacardium > Anacardium occidentale. Next base: position 645,816 of record JAJEJH010000047.1, read on the forward strand.
CCTAATGTCACAAGCATGAAACAGGTTGAAATCTTAAGCTGTAGTACCTTCTTAGCTCTTCAGGCAAGCGCCGATGGCTCATCCATATCTCCACATCACGTCTTCTTAGTGACATTTCTAGCCTCCTGAAAACAAAACAAACATCATTTAGCCAAAAATCCCACTACATCCGTACTCTTCAAGGAGCCAAAATAACCAAATGATAGTTAATGGACCTGATCAAATTTGTGAATAGAATACCCCAGTAGATCCATTGAAAACATTTCATGATGACAGTAAATTACTATCGTCCTAAAAAATATCAACTCATGTAATTTTGTCCACGCGAAACATTTGTAAAAAAATAAAATTATGTGTACTAACAACGAGTATTAACTTTTTTATTAATGATAACGTGTCATATGGAATTGAGTGTTAATTTATCTCTAATTCAAAATCACCAATCACACAATGACATGTCATCATCAATGCACAAATTAATATTCATTATTAATATACATAATTTTATTATTTGCAAATATTATAGCAAATATAGAATCTAGAAGATAGACAACAATGCACTTATGCGAAACGCCCAATTATCATGTTATTTTTCTTAAGCACTGTATTGAACCATTAGCCAAACGGGTTAAATTTAGAATTAACTAGCCAGTCCATCCTCAATGTTATAGTGTACAGCTATGAAAACAGTTTCCATGCACCAAAAATAAGATGCAAAATATTAGATAACTTCAGAGATCAACCTACAAGAGCTATTCCTCAGATGAGAAAAAGCTACAGATTTTTCAAAATGAAAAGAAATTACAGACACCTCACATACTTTTATAGCCATCTGTGCATTTCTAATTTCTCTCTCTCTCTCTCTCTATATATATATATATATATATATATATAAAGAATAAATGTTACTTTATTATCAATCAACTGCCATGAATAAACAGCCATTTAATACACCATGTTCTGAAGTTGCTTTTGATTGACATTTCTTAGGTAAATGAATTAAAAAAAAGTTGTACCTCTTCACAAGAGCTTGGAGGAAGTTCTGCATATTTCCAATGAGAAAAGCAAAGAGCAAGAGCCCCAGTCCAATAATGCCTATATTAAAAAGGACTTCCCAAATAAAATAGCTTGGTACCTGGTTTCCCGAGAAAGTACTGATTTGCTTCAAAAAATAAAACAAAAAACATAATGTCAATATCGATAACAAGGTATCCTACAGCTTTTGCTGTCATATTTATGCCATAACCGAAATTGGCTTTGTTAATAGATAATGAAACGACAATAAAGTTGTATAGGCCATGAACATAAGTAGTATAAACAAGGGGTAGATTCAAGCCAAGTTGGACCAAGTTCAGCGTCAACTTAGCTCGATTGAATTCGAGCTCAAGCCTATGAGATTACATAATGTCGAGCTCGAGTTTAGGGAACTGTTTAGCTCATCAGGCTTGTAAGCCTGAAAGAACTTGATTCAAAATGTCAAAATAACATCATTTTGGCTAATACAAATAAAAACAATGTTGTCTTGACTGATTTTGGTTTGGCTAAAGTACCAAACTGAGCTTAACTTGAACTCGGCTCAACACTGTAGCCGAACTCAAGTTTGGCTCCCTCAAGCTGAGTTGAGTTTAAGCTAGATTGAGGAGAGCTCATCTTTTAAGTTGAGCCAAACTCGAACTAGCCCAAGCTCAAGCTCGATTTGATTCAAATCCACCACCAATATTAATTGGTGTTGAATATTAAATGTTGAATATATTGTATTGATGTATATTAGGAAGTGATCAAGATATACTAGGAAAATAAGGATTCAATTCTTTTTAGGATTAGAATTGTTCACTATATATTGTTGTAATTACATTAGCAATATTCAAGATATATAAAAAAGCTTTTATCTTACATGGTATCAGAGCCACCAGCCCTAACTTTTCATAAACCCTAATTTTCTTAATTTTTTTTTTTCCGGTGACAAACCCTAGCTCTTTTCGGCGAAGTTCGTTCCAGGTGTTCGATCACAGAACCGCTTCCACCTACCGATTCGTCTCCCTCTCACCGGCAAAAGCCCTGAGGTATAGTAATCGTTATCCATCGCTCGTGTCGATCATCTCTTCGGCTGTTGTCACACCATCAGAGTCAGGCGTCAGATCAGAGATCTGTTTGCTCCCTCCGGCTCGTCTCTCTCTCGCCAGCAAAACCCCTAAGGTTTCATCGCCATTCTCCGGTGTACGTGCAACGACACACCGATCGTCTCTCTGGTTTCTAACTTCACTGATCTCCTTCTCCTCAGCACGTGGAGCTACACTGCCGCCGTAGTTCATCTCAGACCTTGTCAATCTTATTTCTGACAAGATCAACTCTTTCTGACGCCGGAAGAAACTTTGCGGTCATCGGAAAATTTCAAGTCTGTTGATCCAGTGCTGCATTGTTTCTAATTGCTTGCTGTGTGCTCTTTTGCTCTTGTTTGAGAGTATCGATTGCTTGTTTATTGCTGCTTGTGTTCTTATTCAATCATGTCAATTGAAAGCACCAAATCAGATTCGGTTTTCACCTTTAATTCTGCTCCAGTTATTACTAGTGAAAAATTATTAGGCAGTGTGAACTATACATCTTGGGCTGCTTCAGTTGAACTTTGGTTTTTGGGGCAAGGCCTCGAGAATCACTTGACTACCAAAGCTACTGATATACAATCTGATAAATCAGCATGGATTAGGACCAATGCCCTCTTATGCAGCATACTATGGCAGACTATTGATCCAACTCTGCACCCTATTTTCAAAGCTTACCGTACATGTGTCGAGATATGGAATCAGGCCAAACTCTTATACACTAATGATATTCAGAGGATGTACTCGGTGGTATCCAATCTAGTCAATCTGAAGCAACAAGGATTAAGTATGTCTGACTTCATTGGCAGGATGGCTTCTCTCAAGTTAGAATATAGTTCTTTGTTCCCTGCTGGTAAGACTGTAGTAGAGGATTTAGCACACCAAGACAAATTCTTTATGGTACTCACTCTCGCTGCTATTGGACCTGACCTTATGCCTATACGATATTAGATCCTTGCTAGCTCATTGGTACCATCTCTCAATGATGTGTTCTCTCGTTTACTTCGAGTCTCTTCTCCAAGTGTAGTCCAAGGATCATCAGCTCCAGCCTCATCAATTTTGGTCTCTCAGTCACAGTCGTCTTCTCGAAATGAATTAAAAGGCAAAGGACGACCTAAATGCGATTATTGCAACAGGTGGGGACACACAAGGGACAAATGTTACAAATTACATGGACACCCGTCTCGGACTGCCAATGTGGTATGTGTAGATCCTCTCGAGACTCGTTCAGAATCTTCTACAAAGCACTCTCAGTCATCTATCACTTTAAACGGTGCTGATCTTGAGGCATATATCACGTATCAAGCATCCAAACAAGTTTCCTCGGCCTCCACTTCCGTCACACATATGGGTAACTCTATTGCTTGCCTTAGCCAGTCTTCATCAATTGGACCATGGGATCTTGATTCTGGTGCATCTGATCACATCTCTGGTAATCTTAACTTATTATCTCATTACTCTAGCCCTTCTATGTTGTCATCTGTAACTTTAGCAAACGGATCCCAAACGGTTACTAAAGCTATCAAACGGGCTCAACCTCTTCCATCTTTGCCCTTAGAATCTGTTTTGTATATACCTCATTGTCCTTTCAATCTTATTTCAATTAGTAAACTTACCCGTTCTTTGAATTGTTCTATAAAGTTTGATCATGACTCTGTTTACATACAGGACCGACAGAGGGGACGGATGATTGGCACAGGACGTGAGTCACAGGGTTTGTATCATCTCAATTTGCCTTCCGCTTCTTCAATTTGCCTTGTTGGTGATCCTCCTGCACTGCTTCATAGTCGTCTTGGTCATCCTAGCTTGTCTAAGTTACAGAAAATGGTCTCGGGTATTTCTTCATTGTCTTCAATAAACTGTGAGTCATGTCAATTAGGCAAACACTCTCGTTCGTCATTTCCTAAACGTGTCAATAATCGAGCTGCGTTCCCGTTTGAAATAGTGCATTCTGATGTGTGGGGTCCTAGTCGTGTTACTTCTATTTTAGGTTTTAAATACTTTGTTACCTTTGTTGATGATTATTCAAGGTGCACTTGGCTTTATTTAATGAAAAATCGTTCCGAATTGTTTTCTATCTTTGAATCATTTTGTGCTGAAATTAGAAATCAATTTCATACATTTATTCAAATGTTTAGAAGTGATAATGCACGTGAATATTTTTCTGCCTCATTTATTACATTCATGACAAGACAGGGTATCCTACATCAATCTTCTTGTCCTTATACCCCTCAACAAAATGGGGTTGCTGAACGGAAGAATAGACATCTGATCGAAACTGACCGAACACTCCTATTACATCATCATGTTCCAATGTCTTTCTGGGCAGATGCAGTTCTCACTACTTGTTATTTAATCAATCGAATGTCATCTTCTGTCCTTCAAAATCAGATACCTCACTCTATTTTATTCCCTACTCAGCCTTTATATTCTTTACCACCACGTGTGTTTGGATGTACTTATTTTGTCCATACCCTATCACCTGGCTAAGACAAATTCACTGCTAAATCTACCAAGTGCATCTTCCTTGGTTATTCCCGTCTTCAAAAAGGGTACAAATGTTATTCTCCTGATACACGACAATTTTTTGTGTCTGCTGATGTCACATTCTTTGAGGACTCTCCTTACTTTAATCATTCTAAATCAGACACTCGTCCCCTCACTGAGCTTTTCCCACTGTCATATATTGAACTCCCATCTGACCCTTCCCATGTTCCTCTTACTCCTGGTGAAGGTTCCGCCGTCCCTTCTTCAGATGTTCCTACCACTCTTATCCCTACAAATAATGACACTGCTACTGAGGTCCAGTCTGACACTACGTCCAGTTTGACTCACTTCTTGCTCCAGCTTCTCCTCGTCTCGACGTCCTGTTTCCTGCTGATCAATTTCTAATTGTCATTCGTAAAGGTATGAAATCTACCCGTAATCCTCATCCTCTCTACAATTTTTTGAGTTATCATCGATTATCTTCACCCTTTTATGCTTTTGTTTCCACTTTGTCTTCTGTGTCTACCCCTTCCACCCTTTATGAGGCTATGTCTCATCCTGGGTGACAGCAAGCTATGGTTGAGGAAATGGAGGCTTTGCATGCCAATGGTACTTGGGATTTTGTTCTATTGCCACCGGGACACTCTACAGTTGGTTGTCGCTGGGTTTACACAGTCAAAGTTGGTCCTGATGGTCGTGTTGATCGCTTAAAGGCTCGTTTAATTGCGAAAGGGTATACTCAGATTTATGGTCAGGATTATGGTGAAACATTTTCTCCCGTGGCCAAAATGTCCTCTGTTCGGTTATTCTTGTCTATGGCCATTATACGACAGTGGTCTCTTTATCAGTTGGACATTAAAAATGTTTTTCTTCATGGCAATCTTGATGAAGACATTTATATGGAGCAACCGTCTGGCTTTGTTGCTCAGGGGGAGTCTCGATTGGTGTGTAAGCTTCGTCGGTCATTATACGGTTTGAAACAATCTCCTCGTGCTTGGTTTGGCCGCTTTAGCTAGGTCATTAAGGAATTCGGAATGGTTCGAAGTGAATCTGATCATTCAGTATTTTATCGACATACTTCTCAAGGGCGATGCATATATCTAGTGGTTTATGTTGATGATATTGTTATTACGGAAAATGATCAAGATGGTATTGAACAGCTCAAGAAACACTTGTTCCAGTATTTTCAAACTAAGGATCTAGGATTACTTCGATATTTTCTAGGGATAGAGGTTGCTCAATCTAGCAATGGTATTGTTATTTCTCAGAGAAAACATGCACTTGATATCCTTGAAGAAACAGGAATGATAGACTGCAAACCTGTAAATTCACCTATGGATCCTAATATCAAGTTGTTACCTGGACAGGGGGAGCCTCTGGTTGATCCTGGAAGATATCGAAGACTTGTTGGTAAACTCAACTATCTCACAATAACTCGGCCTGATATCTCATTTTCAGTCAGTGTGGTTAGTCATTTTTTACAGTCCCCGTGTGACAGTTATTGGGATGCGGCTTTACGAATTCTGAAGTATATCAAGGGAGCTCCAGGAAGAGGATTGTTATATGAGAATAAGGGTCATACACAGATCATTGGATACTCAGATGCGGATTGGGCAGGTTCTCCATCTGATAAATACTCTACTTCAGGTTATTGTGTTCTTGTTGGAGGAAATCTCATTTCATGGAAAAATAAAAAGCAAGAGGTCGTTGTCAGGTCAAGTGCAGAGGCAGATTATCGTACTATGACCCTTGTAACCTATGAACTTTTATGGTTAAAGCAATTAATTCAGGAATTAAAGTTTGCAGATGTCTCACCAATGAAATTATTGTGTGATAATCAAGCAGCTCTCCACATTGCCTCCAATCCAGTGTTCCATGAGAGAATTAAACATATTGAAGTAGATTGTCACTTTATTCAAGAAAAGATCATCTCTGGTTGTATCTCTACTAGTTATGTTTACTCAAATGAACAACTAGCTGATATCTTCACAAAATCTCTTAGGGAGCCTCGAATTGAGTTTATATGTAACAAACTCGATACATATGATTTATATGCACCAGCTTAAGGGGGAGTGTTGAATATTAAATGTTGAATATATTGTATTGATGTATATTAGGAAGTGATCAAGATATACTAGGAAAATAAGGATTCAATTCCTTTTAGGATTAGAATTGTTCACTATATATTGTTGTAATTGCATTAGCAATATTCAAGATATATAAAAAAGCTTTTATCTTACAATTGGAAAACAAAGTTCTTGAAGCTAAACCAAATTGGGCCTCCTTATCATATTAAAACACTGTTACCATCAAAGAACAATGCAGCAATCAAGCTGAACTTCTATTACTGCATTAAGCATATGCAAAACCCACTGGATTTCAACTTTATGGAAGAATAGGAAAAGGAATAAGGAATTATCAGTAACGCAGCTATCATACTAAAAAATGTGGGGAACTTAGTTAGGTTTACTCAGGCTTGATTCCTACTTTGAGGCTTGGACACCAATATTTATGACACCACCAAAGAACTGACGTGTGTTCCCTTATAGCTGAGAAATTTTTCCATTAATTTAAACACCATCTAAAAATTCTATTTCTAAATAGCCTATATCGAGTGACTTCATTCTGGTCAACTGAATTAACATTAGAAGAACAGTGAAAATGAAGAGGACAGAAAAGATTACCTGTAATCCCCAAAACAATGCATATATGTATTTGTTAACAATATTATGATCTGTGGTAAGGGGGACAGCATTGGCGTACAGTCCATAAAAGCTCCCACCCGAAATACAAGCAGCGGCATCTGCATTGGATGTCCAATTGGTCCATGTTCGAAAAGAATTATATCTACTATACCCATCTCCACGGCCACAATCTAAGAATTCCATGCAGTTGGGGTATATTGTAGAATTATGGCAGGCATTACGAAGACATTGATTAACCCTCTGGTACAAGAAATAACAAGGGAAGAAAGAGAAAGTAAAGATTTCCAGTAAACCAAGTGTAAGAAACAGCAATAGATAATTACTGAAAATGTCCACATACACTCATCATGTTAAAGTACCCAGAATCCATAAGCAAGCAGAAACCTAATCCTAAGAATAAATATATTAATAAAACAACATACTACACTGCCAGTGCTATAAATTTCCATGGTCAAAATTTATTCCCCCATAACAAGTAAATATTTTCTTAGAATTTAAGGGAGTGTGAAGTTCAAAGGAATGCAAGAATGATGCAAAATTTTGAATGTGAAATCTCATTGAAACAACTTAGAGAGCAGGGAATGCATTATGCCTAATATCGCATGCTATAGAGGGTTAAATATGAATTATAAATATGGCCGCAAAAAGTTAAGCAACTGAAGGGCATGTGAACCCATTTTACAAAGGGATGGCTTTAAATCATGTTATATATCTCTCTTTTGATCTCATCTCTTAATTCTATAAGACTGGTATCAAGAAGTAGGGCTTTCTATGTCTCCCATACTCAAAGTTCTTTTGCCTCATTTTTTAACTTAAAAATTTTTTTTCCAACCATTTAGGTTCACCTATAAGAAAAGATAGACATGTTAATATAATGCATTGCAAAGATTATAATATTAATAACTTCCAAACAGGCCAAGCATAGGAAAATATTTAGAAGAAACAATAAGCAAAATATGCTATCATGAGATTTGCTCACCTGTAATCCAAAAAGGTACCAGCATGATCCAACAACATGAGCAGCCAATAAAAAAGTGCAAATGTTTATAAAAAAATTCACCCAAGCTGACTCAAAAATGAAGCCACTTGGAGACCGACCAGCAAGCAAAGGCAGAAATCTACATAGTCTAGGAATGTACTGAACAAGAACTGATATCCGTATAAGGTTTTTAGCATAGTTTGCTCCAGATATTCCCAAGTTTCTGGGTATGACAATCAATATCATGATCTGCAAACAAAGAAAAAATTTATGCCAGGCAAAGACCTTATAATTATCAAAATTAAGCATGTAAGCATTCGTGTAAATAGATATATAGACACATGATAATATATCCATTTTAAAATAGATTAAGAAAACTTGTGAGCATATATGTCTCACAATGAGTTGTGTCTATAACTTACTACCAACCCACCAACTCTCACACACACATACAAATTAATTAACGTGCTAAGATTCGTCACACTAGACCTTCATATACAAGTTGGGCAATTTCTTCAGATGGTCATGAAGATTGGCTCTCACAAGTGGCCCAAAAAGATCATAAATCAAGCACTCAATAATCAAAATTCAAGAGGCTGGCAACACCCATGGCACCTTAGCAAACTCAAAAGGCTTGTACAACTACTGTATCACAATAGACAGTTTCAAAAGAAGTCACATGTACCAATCTCTCCACAAGCCAAAATGCAAACAAGAACTAGAAAATCTTATACAGTACCTTTGCCCTTCACTTCATCAATAAATGTTCAAAAATAAAATACGAGGAAGCTTGTCAAACGAAAAAGGTTGCCAAGTGAAAAAAAAAAAAAAAAGATTTAAGGATATTCTTCAGTTAATCTTATTTGTATTTTCACATAGAAACTTGTGAAAGTTTCTAGTCAAAATCTCATAATGTTTACATTCAAATATACAAACACGTCTGTATGATAGGATAAAAAGTTTATGTAACAATTCCAACAGCAACTACATGTTAAAAAAGAATGAGACTTCCTTAAATTCCAAAAGTATAAACATCCATAGAGAAGCCCAAAATTTTAATTTGTAGCACAAAGATGAACTCACTTCTCCACAAATATCTTCAAAAGTTCTTTTGTTCCCTTCCAGCCATCAACCCAAAAATAATCATAACATCACAATCCAACCAATACAAAGTTTTATTATTATCCCTCGATCTTGTATACAAATTTGTATATGGATATAACATCTTAAATCATAAGAAGAAAGCAAAAAAGTAAACAAAAAATTTAAAAAAAAAAAACATAAATAAGTTACCAAAGACAAGCAAAGCAGGATGGAAAACTCACTTGAGGAAGGGGCAATACTATGAATAAGTCAAGAAAAAAGAAACCAGAAAGGTAATTGAGAGCAATTTTCTTTGGATGATCAACTAACCCCCCAGCTCCAACCACCTTAGAGTCAGGAGCTACATACGCTAGTTTAAACTGCATAAAAACAAATAAATTAGTAATATAACCAGAAAGATAAAAAAGTGAGATACTGGTCAACAGTAAAAAGTGGCTGCAGAGAGATCTTCACAGATCTAAAAGCAGACTACCATACCACACAAACCCTTCAGTAATACATAAAATGTAATGCATCACGTAAGAAAATATGAATTATTTTACTTTGAGTAAATGCTAAAACTAGTTAAGTTACTAAATCACAAGAAAAAAGTTCTCATTGCTCACCATGAACACATAATAATAGAAAAACTAAAACAAAAAAAATGATGAAAATTCATGTGGTATCTTTCAAATGTATTTCTTAGAATCTAGAACAGTAGTAAACTCAGCAAACTTTACTTCTAAGGAAACATAGGAAAAAAATAAACAATCTACTTTCTATTCAAAATTTTTCCGGTTAAATTATAACCAATGAGATCAGTAAATTGGTCTCAATACAGAAGATCTTTGTCCTAGCATTTGCAAATAAAACATTTAAATTGTAGCCATAAAATCAGTTGGACCAGAAGATTTGTGGGAAATTAACATTTTCTAAATCTTCCTTAATCCCCCTCTCTCTCTCTTCATATAAGAAACTCAAAAAAACTTATATTTGATTGAATTTACAAACCAGTGGACAAGCTGTCCACAGTATATTTATACATGCATTGGTCAAGATAGCTCAAAAAACAAAAAATAAATTAAGAAACAGAACTATACTCCAAATTTTGTATATGGCTATAATCCTCAATCACATCAATAACGCTGCCCAGTTATGAAAGATAGAGAAAAGGCAGATCTCAAGATTCAAGTGACAGAGAAGCCTAAATATTTCTTGATCTAATCCAAGCAAAATTAGCTTAATCCAATCTATCCATGTCTTTGGTCATCTAGTTAGTGAACAGTGCAGACCAGAAGCTGAGTTTAACAATAAAAAGTTATGCATTTCAAGTCACTATGTTTCACATATTTCAATTCCATATCTTGTGCGGAAGTCTGCTATTGGGCATTAAATACAAAACAATCTAAGCCCAATAATTTTCACACAAGTAGTCCAACGTATGAGATTTCTAGTAAAGAAGGAGTTTCCACTTAAATTCCAGTAACAAGAAACAAGTAGTAAAGAGAGTTGACAACAGTATATAACAAGAGAACACAGAATAAAAAGCTTCCCTAGAGGGAGATATAGATCACTATACCTGAAGAAGCATGTTCAATAAGAATATAAAATCAGTTATAGATCTGAAAACCACAATAACTGTAGTCCAGGGCCAGTTGATAAATATGCACAAAGAGTTCTGCATTTAAAAGAAGAAACATATGGGTAAAAAGGTACGATAAGGAAGCAATTAAATTAGTATATCATACAAGAGCACAACCTAGTAATAAAATATCTTAAAAACGTATATTAGGTAATGTTGACAACAGGAGCTAGAACAAATAAAGACATTTCATGAAATATGATCTCGTAAAGAGACACTTAATTTTGTTTGTGTCATTAATTCCAATAGGTTTTCAAAGAAAAATAAAGTGATCTAGATATCTGAGAACCAATGCTTAGAGAAATACAACTTTCACATAAAAGTGTCTTAGTTCTTCTTGATGCTGGACAAAGAAGAAGCTAAATCAAAATTAAAAATCAAGTTGATAAAAGTTAAAGCAGGTATAATATTAACTTTTCTAAGAACCATATTCAAGTAAATGTATTTACTTTAGGACCAATTAAGTTTGATATTCTCTCAAAGAAAAATCAAAAGAAATATACCTTGTCCACGGACAACAAGAAGAAAAACAAAGGGTCTATAAAAATTGCCATCAGGCAAGAAATAACAAGAAATTGGTTCCACTGTTGAACAAATTTAGTGTGAGGATTCATGATTCCAGGAACATTTGTTCTCAAGAAAGAGAAAAATCTTCTAGCCCAACCTTTGGCATCCCCATAGAGGGCATTATGGAACTGAAAACAGACAAAAGTAAGATGATTGCATAAATAAGTGGAATCCATGGCACAAAAAACACATTATAGTCATCAAATAACTAGAGCAATGTGTCTATAGATATTTGATACTACATAATAAAGTTTCCAGGAATTATGGGAGCATAAATTGTTAGAGTTGCATCTGCATTTTATATGAGTAAAATGTGTATATCATTAGTTCCAACAAATATCCTCAGAATTAAAAAGCAAGTGCATGACACGCAGCATCATAATCATTACTGGAACCCCTCAAACTTGAAAGATCTGCAATAAGTAGCTAGCTAGAGTTGTATTATTGTTCCATGAAGCTTCTGAGGAGTTGCAAAATAAGAACATAGTAGAAGGCACATGAAAATGTCATCAGAAAGGAAAATCCACTGGTTGGAGTAAGAAAAACACCTGTGGATCAAATATACCAGAAGATTTTGGATGTTTTGATTGTGCAGCTTGGTGCTTGTAAAATGTCGGACAGGTGGTACAGTAAGGATCGTTACACATTCCCAATTGCCCAGACCTCAGTAAATGTTCATTTTTTCTAGCATAGTTATCCTCAGACCAATCGTTCTGTTCCGTTATACGAAAAGAAGGAAACGTTTCTATCCTATGTTCTGGCATTTGAACAACATTAACACCTTGATTTTGACGGAAATTGTTTTCCCGATTATGGCTAATATATAAAGGGCCACTCATTTGGATAAATGGTGTCCTCCTTTCATTCCGTAGAGGACCTGTATGACCCCCAAAAAATGGTTGAGGTTCATAGGACTCAGAGTAGTTTGTGGGAATAGCGAGTGACGCACTTCTGGCCCTGGAAGCAAAATCATGAAGCCGAGAACCCACATTTTCATCTGACAATTGTTGATGGGAATCTGACAACATCGGTAAATCATCTGTCTCATAACCAGCCATTTGTCATAAAATGACCTGCAAAAGAATATCAAATAGAATAAAATCCAACTGACCAAAAAGAAAAAGGAAAAAAATAAAAACCAAGAGCTCTAGTGCCAGTAACCAATAAAGAAAACCTCAACTTCTATGTCTTATAATGACAAGAAAAGCACTCTCACAGTGTAAAGCATTCTGTTTAATTAAGCTTAATATTTGAGTGGGAATTTTACTTTATACTTTATAATACAAGTTGAAGATGCACCATTCTGAAGCTGAATGGCAGTACTTGGATTATATATCTTGCGTTAGCACAATTTTTCAAAATTTCAGGACTTGATTCAGCACTTCTTCATTCACTAAATTATTTTCTTTTTACGAGGGCACCTCAACTTACATCATCTAATTGCATTACACATTCCTAAATTTGTACTTTTCTTTCAATAGTAACAATAAATAAAACAATTAAGTTCCAAAGCTCTGTGCTAGAGCTGTTTAAACAAACGCCATCATTCATTTCTAAAAGACAAGTTGCAGTCTTGCAAATTTACTCTCTATATGAGCTCTGTTAAGCATTAAAGAGCACTTTTAACAAGAGCATTCAAGTAACCAAAAGTACTTCTGAAACAAACAAAAGTTTTGAGCTCTTTAATAGCTCTAATTCATGGCACCAACCACATTCTCATATACCCAGTTAAAAGTTTACCCATATACGCAACTACAAGACACAGAGAAGAAAGTTAACATTCTTGAAGCTGAGTTATCAGCATGTCATTTTGGGCAAACAGAACTCTCTTTTTCTCTATAATTGTCTGCCAGTATAGAGCCTCCAACTCATTGAACCAAAAACACGAAGTACTTCCACTACAAACAGCAGTTTTGAGCTCTTTCCCACATTTTCATAAACTCAGTTAAAGTTTAGCTTATGTATGCGACTAGAAGACACAAAGGTTGAAGCTGAGTTCTCAGCAAGTGGCAATGGAAAAAAGAACCCTATTTTATCTACAATTGGCAGCAAGTGAAGAGATTTAAATTGATTATTTAACGAAAAACACAAAGTACTTCCATAACAAACAGCAATTTTGAGCTCCTTTAAATGCTCTGATTCTTGACACCAACCAAATTCTCATTATCCCAATAGAGTCTTACCTTTATAATACAAATAATTAGCTGCAAGTTGAGAACTTTATAAAGAAAGCTAAATACTTCCACAACATTCAGCAGTTTTGATCTCTTAAAAATCTCTAATTCATGACACCAATCACATTCTCATGAACCCAGTTATAGTTTTACCTTTATAACGCACAACGACCAAGACAGACAGGAAAACAAACCAGCAAGAAGGTGAAATCTCAGCAAGTAGCAACGGTGAAAAGAACCCTCTTAGTCGTAAAATTGGCTGCAAGTAAAGATCTTTAACTGATTATTTAATGAAAAATAAAGAAGCACTATCACACCAAACGGCAGTTTTGAGCTCTTTAAAAGCTCTGATTCATTAAACCAATCACACTCTCATAAACCCAGTTAAAGTTTTACCTTTATGATACAAAACCACAAGACACAGAAAATAAAATCGACCTGCTTGAAGCTGAATTCCCAGCGAGGCAATTGAACAATTGGTGAAAGAAAAGAGCGTTGACCTGGTCTATGGTGAAGTGAAAAGGAAGCTTGACAAGCTGTGAACAAGAGAGAGGACTGACCAGAATTAAATGGGCCTGAAAGACTTGGAAAAGTCAGTTGGTTCGTTGTTTTGTTCGGCTTCATGTTATTGGCCACTAGCTGGTTTCCTTTTTAATGCGTCGACGTCTGACTACGTGGCGCGAAAATTCTGTTCCCCGTCGTATCCTGCTAGTTCCAAAACTAACCACAAAACCCCCAATAGACTTCATATATTAGGGAGTTAGATTGCAGCCTAGTTTTTTTCTGGACTATTAGAGCTTAGTTTAAATCAATAATTGATTAAATTAATCTCAAACTTGTTTGAGTTAGTCAAAGGAATCTTCAACTAATACAATAAATAATATCACAAATGTGAAAATCCATTTTTATGTTCATGACAAATTACATTTAATTGTATTAGTTTCAAAACTAATTACAAAACCCTTATATTATAGTTTTTATTGGAGTTAAATTTAAATTGAGTTTAAATATAAGTTTTTTTAAGCTTAGTTCAAATTTATAATAATTAAATTGATCTTAAACTCAATCAAATTAGTTAAAAATGTCTTCAAAAAGTTATTAACAGACTAAATAATATTATAATTAGGATAAATAGTATTATCAATAACATAATTAATGTTGTCGAAAGAAGAATTTAAACCATGTTGTCAAGATGAAACTTTAATTCAAATTGAGCTGAGCCAATATAACTTGATTCAGATCTAGTACTAGTTCTTATTATTGTTTTTTATCATGGTAGCCTAATATATAATACTTATTTACTTATTATTTTAAATTTTTAATAGAAAAATTAAATAATTATATATTTATAATTACAATTGTTCCTGGGCTTCTTTTTTTTTTTTTTTTTAATATATTATCATAAAATTAAATAATTTGTATAATTACAATATCAATCACTCACTGTTAATGCATATGTGTAGTATCACTTAATCAATAAATATTGGAAATTTCATAACTCATAAACAATTTTTAACTTTTAAATTGCAGAGTCTAATCCCTCAAAAATTAATCAAAACTTATGTAAAGCATATATGATTTTTCAAAAACATATAATATAAAAAAAAACGTATAAAACATGATTCATAACTTGTTTTACTCTCAAATTAATAATAGATTTTATTAATTTCAAAATAATATTGAATGTATTTTATTTAAATTTCAAACACAAAAACTTCAAATATAATAATAAATGCTTCTTTTGGGTTTGATTACGGAAATTAAAAAGGAAATTTCATTAGTTCATAAGTAAAACAAAAAGAGATTATCCAAAATATATATATTATTATATAATTAAGTATTATTTTATCTCTAATTAATTATATGATGACATCTTTTGCACCATTAGAATTTATTATTTATACATTTATGAAGTATTTGACTATGAGTAGTAATATGTGATTATCATAATGTGTTTATTTTAGGTATTAAAAGATTATTAAGGTAGTCTTAGGTTTTTTATCATTTTATCCTTACTTGTTAATATATTTATACGGCATAATTACCTTAATTCTTAATACAGTCTTAAATACTTTTAAAAATAATAATTATATCTTAAAAAACAAAATAAATTAAATTAATCATACAGTTAGGGATAAAATGTAAATTTTGAATTTTTAGAGGTGTTAATGAAAATTTAAGAAAATTTTAAATTGGAAAGACATTTGTAAATGTTTTGAAAATTTTTTAAATTTTAATATGCTTGAATAGTTTAAAAATTAACAATTATATAAAATAAAACAAAATATGATATAAACATTATATAATTATATATTTAGATTAGATTATAAATTTTTAAAATTTTAAGGTGTTAATAGAAATTTGAAGGGTTTTTTATTTGATAAAAGTTTACAGTGTTTTTTAGAAAAATTAAAATTGAATATATCTTTAATAGTTTTAAAAATTATTTTATACCCCCCAAAGAAGGGTGTATATACATAATCATATATTTAAGGGATGCATTAAAAATTTAAAAAAAATTTGGAGCGTTAACGAAAAACTTTAAATGATCTTTCAATTAAAATTCTCAAATGCCCCTAATAGTTTAATGAATGATTTACCCCCCCCCCCTAAATATCATATTATAAATTATTGAACTATCAACTTTAACTAAATATAATAGTAATTTATAACTTTTATCTTTTGTGGACATTTAAGTAAACTAACATTTCAATATTCTTTCATCATTATTAACTAAACAAAATAATTATTTATATATATTAATTATTAATTTACATCTATTAATCTTTGAGTTAAACAATATAATCTTCTATTTGTTATAACCAAATATTACTCACACCAAACCGCACCCTTAAAAGTTTGATTGTGAGTAATTTAATTTTTTGTTAATAATAGTAATATGATAAGTAATATAAATGGGAAATTACAATCTCCACCTTAGCTATTAAAAAATTATCAAAGTAATATTAATTTGATTACAATTTTATTTTAACTTTATATGTTTTCAGAATATAATTACCCCTATTTCTAATATGTATTAATAGTTTCAAAAATAAAAATTTCACAAAAAAAAATTAAGAATGTAAATATCATATAATCATATATTTGAGAGTAAATTATAAATTTTAAAAATTTTAAAGGTGTTAATAAAATTTTAAGAGGTGTTTTTTAAATTAAAAATGTTGGGATGTGTTTTAGAAATTTTAAAATTTTAATATGTTTGCAATAGTTCTAATAGTGACAATTATACTTCAAAAATACAAATTAATAATATAAATATATAATCATATGTTAAATTGTAAAATTTGAAAATTTTAGACATGTATAAAATTTTTAAAGGGTTTTTTATATTTAACAAAGTTTAGGATGTTTTTGAAATATTAAAATTGTAGTATGCCCATATAGTTTGAAAATGATAATTACACCAAAAACCAAAACAAATTAGATGTGTAAATATTATATAATTATATGTTTAAGGGTAAATTTAAATTTTAAAATGTTTGGGTATTAATGAAGATTTTTAAGGGTTTTGAAATTTTTAAAAAACTTGGGGCCTTTTGATAATTTTTAAAACTTCAATATCTCTAACAGTTTTAAAAGTAATATTTATATTAGAAAAACAAATGTGTAAATACATATAATTATATGTTTGAGAGTAAATTATAAATTTCAAAAATTTTAAAGATACTAATGAAATTTTAAAGTTTTTTTTAAAAATAAAAATTCATTATGCCCTTAATAGTTAAAACATAATAATTACACAAAAAAAATGATAAAACTAAAACTGTAAATATCATTTTACAAACTATTAATATTATTGACCTTAATTAAATATAATACTAATTTATAACTAATAAAATTTTAATAATATTTAAGTCAAAATTATTTTAGTATTATTTTATTACTACCAACCAAACACAATAATTATTTATAAATAATAATTTTATCATACATATTTAAGTAATCAAATATTATTTAAACTAAACATACCATATATATTAAAATTATAGAAAGAAGTTATGCTAATTTGAGTTGTACCTTTATGAGGGCTAACTTAATACTGATTTGAAATTAAAAGGTTAATTCAAACTCAATTCAAATTTAAAATGGTAAGTTTAAATTTGAGATCAAATGTGTTTAAGTTAGTAAATGGTTACATTAAAGAAGAAAAAGAGAAGCTAACGAGGCAAACTCCAATATCGACATTCATCATAAACCAAGTTCGAACTCAATGAGCTGACATTACTTTAACTAGAGTTTGGCTTATTCAAACTGGTTTGATTCAAATTCATCTCTACGAATCATTAAAAATATTGCTAGTTTCCAAAATTAAGACATAACATTGTCCAAAGGCTGTAGATCAAGGGTAAATTTGTGATTTTGTTACTAATCACCAACCAATAAAATTAATAAACAAGGAGTACAAGGTTTACAAGTTTGACCTTTGGCTTATCGCCTAGAAGTTTGGTTTATGCCGTTGACTTTTACCTTTTTATTTCGTAACAATAATCATACAAATTATTAAATTAATTTTCATATTTAACTAATCAAAATTTTTAATTTTTAGTAATATTTTATTTACAAACGAGTATATAAAGATTGATATATCATCATATAAATAATACGATGACATATCATATAAATATTTATTTTTTTTTAAGAAATCAATTAATAAATGGTGTTGAAGTGTTAATTTTTTCCTTAGTTTTTGTTGTTCTTTTTGACGTGCAGTTTGAGACATAATGTCCCGATTGTTGACATTTGTGGCAATTAATGTTAGGCTTGAAATTTATTGTTTTTTGTTTGTTTTAATTCTTCTCGACTTTTGCTGCTTTTTTCTTTTTCATATTATCTTGATGATTATGATTTGTTGCTGTTTTAACTTTTTCTTTTTGGGCTTGTTTGCTTTTATTCTTTTTTCTTCTTTTTGAGCTTCTTTATTGGCTAAAATGATAAGATTTTCTAAAGAAACTTTTTGAATTGCCTTTATATGTTTTGGATTTTTTTTTTTTTTTTTTGGTGTGCATGTTCTTCAAGGGTGTAATTATTTTGATTTTCAATTATGTCTTGCTTTAATTGCTGAATTTTTTTCATGTTAATTTTTTAAAATCTTTTCTTCAATTTTATTAACTAATATATAAGGGTTTTCAAAAGTTAATTTTTCCTTTAATTTTTGTGATACTAAGCCTCTATGGTATTGCTTGTTGAGCAACCAATCAAAGAAGTATAAATTTTGTTTTAGTATTCATGCAATCATAGTATTCATGTCTATTTTTTGTTGTTGTTGTTCATTAAACATTCTAAAAAATAATTGTTTTTTGTTTTCATTATGTGGGCTATTAAATTTTGATCTTATTAATTCTTTATTGATTTCAAAATTTGAAGGTTTTGATATGGATTCTTCTGAAACTCTTGTTAAAGTGAATATTTATAGTATTTGGGAATGTGATCATAATATTTTTGGTTGTGTTGAAGAAAATGGTTGTTCGTATATTGGTTATGATACTGGTGTTGAGTAATTTACTTTAGAAAGTTTTGGGTTGCTGGTTGAAGATCTTGACTATATCTCATCTTTCGTTTTTCTAATTGTGATTTATGGTGGCTTAGCTATTGGGTTATAAAATTTTATTGTTACATTTACTTCAAAGTATTAAATTATGTTTTGAATTTCATTTTCATTTTGATTAACAAGTTATGAGGGACATAATTTTTCTAATTTCCATTCTGTTTGTTGACTAATTTCATTCCACGATAATATTTTCATATTAGTTTGATTATTAATTCTCATATTATTAGTATTGGTTGAAAAATGTTATTTGGTTAATTGTTTAATTAAAGACAGAGACATTTTAACAAAAATTTTTTTAATCGACTTTACCTAAATTTTTATTTGTTTATTTTCTAACAATAAAAGTAATTATTAAAAATAATTTATGCACTAATAATTTAAAAATAATATAGCATAATTTTAAATTAAAAATAAAATAAAATATAATAATATAAATGGAAAATTCACAAAACAGTTACCTTCAGAGACATTAATTTAAAATTTAGCAAAAGTTGTGCCTTTTTGTAATAACCGAGTCTAGAAGGATTATTTTGAAAAAAAGCTAAAACTAGGTTACTTTCAGATAACGATGCCACAAGGGCGTGTTTAAAAACAATTTGCCCGCCGCTCTCTTGGAGCTCTTCAGTTTCCCCGCCGCTCGCCACAAAGCCTTCATCGGAAAGCACCGACGCACGCACGTCGGAAGTTACCGCCACGCGAGTGCCTAGATATATACGGGAATTTCCGTCGCCGTGTTGTTTTTCGTTACTGTGTTGTCAGTATGTTATTTACTAAACCTTAAACCCGCTCTTTCTTTTTGCGTTTTTCGTTCGTTGCTGAAGACTCTGTAGTTGAAGGTTTTTGAAGGATGGGGATATTTGAGCCGTATAGAGCTATTGGATATATAACAAGCAGTGTTCCTTTCTCGGTTCAGAGACTTGGCACCGAAACATTCGTGACTGTTAGCGTTGGAAAGGCTTTTCAAATTTACAATGTAAGAACTACTATTTATTTTCTTTGCATTCTATTTCTTTCTATTGTTTTTCAGTTTGTTAATTATGCGTTTTTTATTCTTCTTGCAGTGTGCTAAGCTGACGTTGGTGTTTGTTGGTAAGTTGTAATAGAAGGGAAAATTTGAGTTTAGCAATCAACAAGCTTTCAAATGCTTCCTTTGAAATCATCTTTAGTGGTAGAAAAGAACACTGCTGTAACATGGTTACTAATGCTAAATGTTGTTATTAAAGGACCTCAATTGCCAAAGAAGATTAGGGCACTTGCTTCCTATCGTGATTACACATTTGCTGCATACGGTAATGAAATTGCTGTTGTGAAGCGTGCTCATCAGGTACCAAGATACACTGAAACCAATTCATTTTTGTTTTATTTTGGTTGTTATGACAGAATATCATCTCTAGTGCTAAAGGGATAAAATGTTGATGGTTTGCTAGGTAGCCACTTGGAGTAGACATAATGCGAAGGTTAACTTGTTACTATTGTTTGGAGAACATGTTCTAAGTGTGGATGTAGATGGTAATATGTTCGTGTGGGGATTTAAAGGAATTGAGGAGAATCTTACTCCAGTTGGGCACATGAAGCTAGATGATAAGTTTACTCCAACATGTATAATGCATCCAGATACTTACCTGAACAAGGTAGCTTTCATAGCATTCTTGTCACGAATATCCAGCAGTAGACTATTCAGTTTTATCATTTGGAACTATGTAACAGGTATTGCTAGGTAGTCAGGAAGGGACATTGCAGCTTTGGAACATTAGCACAAAGAAAAAAATTTATGAGTTCAAGGGATGGGAATCATCTATCTCTAGTTGTGTATCATCACCAGCTCTTGATGTTGTTGCAGTTGGTTGTACTGATGGGAAAATTCATGTTCACAACATTCGTTTTGATGAAGAGTTGGTTTCATTTACACATTCTACAAGAGGCGCTGTAACTGCTTTGTCATTCAGTACAGGTAATAGTCCCGGCTTTTGTTTAAACTATTAAGCAAGTACCACTATTGTTGTTAATATGGTGCTGTTGAAGGTCTGTGTTGTACCTTGGAGCTGAATTTTCTAGTTTACTGTTCACAAGAATGATTCGCCTTTATTTCCTTTAATAGTTGATTGAGAGTTCATGACTAACAAGCCAGCTTTCCAAATTTTTAAATTTCATTTTAGGATAATTAGCTGATGATGGTGTGAGAATTATTATAATTCAGTTGTTTTTTCATTATGTTGCTTATTCAGTTGCCAGGCAGCTATTGTGACCTGCAACTCTTGTTTCTCATGTCACACATAATCAAGTTCTCTTTATTGGTTTTGGGAATGCATGTACATCTGAACTCCGAGTTGTAGTTGTGAAACATATATTTATTGTGGTTGTAGTTATAGGTTGTAGATCAACCTGCGTTCTTTCATTATTCATTTGTTGCTAGCTTTGTTTCTAGAATTAATGCTCATATTATCCTAGTGTGTATGTTTGAATATTTTAAATTATGAAGTAATTAAGCATCTATGCCAATGATTATCTTCTGTCTTCTCAGATGGACAACCTCTTCTAGCTTCAGGAGGTTCATCTGGTGTCATAAGCATATGGAATCTTGAGAAAAGAAAGCTACAATCAGTAATAAGAGAGGCTCATGATAGTTCAATTGTTTCATTGCACTTTTTTGCTAATGAGCCTGTGCTGATGAGCTCATCAGCAGATAATTCAATCAAAGTAAGAAGATGAACATCTTATTTTTTATGAATTTCATGAATTAGAGTACATAATTTTGTGATAATCTGATTCAGTTGACATATTAGATATTATTTGTATAATGTTCATTGAATAAGAGCTTGCATTTGACATATTAATTTTTGTAGATGTGGATTTTTGACACAAGTGATGGAGATCCTCGTCTATTACGCTTTCGAAGTGGGCATAGTGCTCCTCCACGTTGCATCAGGTAACCCTGTTGATTTTAGGTGACTATAATATCAACATTTAACATGATTGACAATTTCTTCTTACATCTGTGCATATAATCCTGTGGGTCTATTATTTTTGTGACTTTGCCTTGTAAGATTTCAGTTTCTACATTTTAAAAAATTTGTGCCTTGTATTTTTCCCATTGTTATAATGTTTATTTTGAATTTTGATAGATTTTAGGGATTTTTTTATGGCTTAGAAACAAGAAATTATACTAACATAAAGTACAAAAACTTTTTTGAGGAATTGGAGTCTCAGAAAGCATCTGTTTTGGTTTGAAATTCTGCTAAACAGGTACTATGCCAATGGGAGGCATATTTTATCGGCTGGTCAAGATCGTGCTTTTCGCCTATTCTCTGTCATTCAGGTTTCAGTTCACGCATGGATATAATATAGAATAATTTTATGAAGCTCTCTCATGCAATTTAGTTATTTTGTTTGCTATTTATTCCCTTAGTTACGTTCTGTGATCAGGATCAACAGAGTCGGGAGCTTTCTCAACGACATGTATCCAAACGAGCCAAGAAACTCAGGATGAAGGTATGGATGAGATATTTAATGCCTTTCACATGGTAATTAGAGGCAACATTTGTATGAAAAAATAATCAGCAAATCCACCAATAGTAATTTGTGAATAATGTCTTAT
Organism: Anacardium occidentale; assembly: GCA_026122585.1. Taxonomy (NCBI): domain Eukaryota; kingdom Viridiplantae; phylum Streptophyta; class Magnoliopsida; order Sapindales; family Anacardiaceae; genus Anacardium; species Anacardium occidentale. The sequence continues at coordinate 668,716 of JAJEJH010000047.1, forward strand.
TAATTCATTCCAATCGTATTTTTAGTTTTATGATGACCATGAGCAATGTATAATCTCTTGATACTTTTATTTGAGTCTATGTGACATGATATATTAATTAATGATACTGTTGAGGCTTGCGGGTTATGTCCTGATTATCTAAACTGCCAAGTGCAGTTAATTCTCTATGTAATCATTGTTAACCAATTTCTTGGTGTCTAATTTCATAAATTTCAGGAAGAAGAGATAAAATTAAAGCCCGTTATTGCATTTGATTGTGGTAAGATCTTTCTCTTAGTGCTCTTAAAAAAATTGCTGTTGTATAAACAATTATTGTCTAAAAGTTTTCTCACTCCATTCTTTTTAGTTCATGATATCTCATATTATTTTATTTTTACCGTTGTTTTTAGTATGTTTTTATAAGAATCAAATAGGAAGTTTGACATTTGTTAACAGGAAATAGAGGAGAATAATAAGCAAAGAAGCTCAATAGAATCCATGTGCTACCTGGGATATGCAAAGTTTAAACCACTTCAAAATTATATGAATTGAGACAATCCTGTGGGAAAAAAAAAAAAGTCTAAGATCCTTCCTAAATTTAAGTGAATGCGTTGTTATGGTCAACCTAATGAAGAATAAAGAGACATAGAATTGGAATATGTACAAGCAGTTGTCCATATAACTATAGTGAAAACAATTTGTGATTAATCATTTTATTTGTTTCTGTCTTAAAATTGATCTTATTTTGCTTCGTTGTCTTTCTGCCAAAAAAAATTCTTTCTTAGCTGAAATTAGGGAGCGAGATTGGTGCAATGTGGTTACATGCCATATGGATACTGCTGAAGCATATGTATGGAGGCTTCAAAACTTTGTTCTTGGCGAGCATATATTGAGGCCATGCCCTGAAAATCCAGCACCTGTTAAGGTTGGAGTTAACTTTTTCTTCTCATCTCTGTCATTTTCTCATTCTTTGGTTTGGTAAATTTCTAATAGATTGTTGAAACCTGTTGTTGCTGACTGTGTCTGATGAATTAAAGTCTGGTTTCTACAAATTTCATATTTTTCTAAACATGTGATATGAGAAATAGATTGGACCATGATGTACTGCATTTAGATATAATCTGTTAGCAAAAGAAGTGTCCCTGGAATCTGAAAATTGTGGCAAATCATTCTGGAATGCATCGTTTCTTAATCTTTTACGTGAATTGTGGTTGATTACTTTTTTGTTGATCTGGTATTAGGCATGTGCCATTAGTGCGTGTGGCAATTTTGCTGTTCTGGGGACAGCAGGTGGTTGGATTGAGCGATTTAACCTTCAATCAGGAATCAGCCGAGGCAGCTATCTGGACATGTCTGAAAGAAAAAGCTGTGCCCATCACGGGGAAGTGGTTGGGGTAGCTTGTGATTCAACAAATACTCTTTTGATCAGTGCTGGATATCATGGGGATATAAAGGTCTGTGTTTTTCTTCCAAATAATGCTCTGCTTTCTTTAGCATGTGTGATCTACTAGTATGTGTTTGAAAAGGGTGTGCATGTATCAACCTTTTACCACCTTAAAAATAAATTTTGAGTATTTTATTTTGGAATTTGTCTTACTGATTAATGAGCACTTAGAAATTTATTACATTACTATGTCCAAAAGTTCCAAGTGACAAAAACAATTTATGATTGCCTTAATTTTGATACTAACCGTTCGATGATGTTATATAATGACAAAAAAAAAAAATTATGAGTTCTATGGTGTAGCCACCTGTTCCTGATCCACCTTGATTCTGTATATTTTAAAAATAAAATTTTCTGTTACTCAGGTCCATATTTATAGTGTTTTTGGTTAAATATTTCTGGCATGAAGCTCTCTTGTCAGAAGAACAAAGTTTTGGTGGAAAGTTAAATTCTCTAAGGTTTTGCTCTGCAGGTTTGGGACTTCAAAAGACGTGAACTAAAATCGAGATGGGAAATTGGCTGTTCTGTGGTTAAGATTGTTTTCCATCGAATTAATGGTAATTTTTCTAAATTAGTTATTTAGTTTGATTCTCTCTCACAGACTCACATACAAGGTGTAGCATACACCTTTTTTTCTCACCCTCAACTCATTTTTTATAGTCATTGGATCATGTCTTAATCATTCTCATTTTAAAATAATCTGCCAGGACTTTTGGCTACCGTATCAGATGATCTGGTTATCAGTTTATTTGATGTTGTTGCATTAAGAATGGTTCGTAAATTTGAAGGTCATACCGACCGAGTCACAGATATGTGTTTTAGTGAGGATGGAAAGTGGCTTTTGTCATCTAGTATGGATGGGACTCTTAGAATTTGGGATATCATATTAGCAAGACAAATAGATGCAGTCCATGTCAGTGTGTCTATTACAGCATTGTCTCTCTCACCTAATATGGATATTTTGGCAACTGCCCATGTGGATCAGAATGGGGTCTACCTATGGTAAGTTCTTGGCTGTATGTATGCTTCACCTTTGGTTTTTTTCTATCATGTGTCTCTCAACATTATTTAGAATCTTAACTTTTTTTGAAAGACTGAATAGCTCAAAAGGCACAATGAGAGATAGAAAGTTTGAAGATGACTTTGTAGCAATGCACATCATATAAGATCTGAACCATAATTTTGCTGTTTGGGAAGGATATCAATTATCAAATTATGTCATTTTGATTTTTAACTTTATCTATTTAGGTCAAGTCAAAGGTTGTACATGCATTTTTAACTAAAATCTGAATAGATGTATCTGAATTTTGGTTGTGCAACTCTAAATGATTTTTTTTTTTGCACTTTATATCCAAGAATCTTTATACAGCCTCCTTATATCGTCATACTAAACTTGCTAGCTGCTAATTTTAACAGGGTAAATCAGTGTATGTTCACTGGAGCATTAATTGATTCTTATGCTAGTGGGAAGGAGATAGTGAGTGTTAAAATGCCGTCTGTTTCTTCGGTAGAAGATTCAGAAGACAAGCATCCCACTAGTCTTGTTGTGGACCACAAAGAGTCTAAAGACACTTCTGTTCATTCGACTTTTGATCGGCAGATTCCAGATTTAGTTACTCTGTCAATGTTGCCTAAAAGCCAATGGCAAAGCTTGATCAGTTTGGATATTATAAAGGTCACTAGTTACTCAACTCATTTTAATTTAACTTGTTAACCTTTACACTATTAATTCCTATTTTAAACTTCGCAACCTTTACAATTTTATAGTTTTATTATTTTACAGATTTGTTTCTTTATAACTTTGTTGCTTACTGCATGATGAATCCAAACAACTTTCAGGCTCGCAATAAACCAATTGAGCCTCCTAAGAAACCTGAGAAGGCTCCATTCTTCTTGCCTTCAGTTCCATCTCTTTCTGGTGAAATATCCTTTAAGCCTAGTGAGTCCATGAATGATGAGGATGCAGAAAATGACAAGGTGGAAAACAAGAGGAAATCGGATTTACCACCATCACAGTTTCAGCAACTTCTTCAGTCTTCTGCAGATTTGAGAAATTGTGAGCTACCTGTCTCATCCCATATAAAACAAATTTTCAATTCATTGTCAAGTATCTCTTTGATATATTCTATTGTCTTACACTAGTTTACTTTAAATGTTGCAGTTGCATTATTTACGGATTATTTGAAAGGTTTATCCCCTTCAACTATGGATATGGAACTCAGAATGCTCCAGATTATAGATGATGAAGAAGAAGTTAATAAAAGACCCGAGATTATTTCAATTGAACTGCTTCTGGATTATTTTATTCACGAGATTACCTGCCGGAACAATTTTGAGTTTATACAAGCTGTTATAAGGCTGTTTGTGAAGGTATCAACTGCTCCCCATTGCCATCCACACTACCTTTTCTAAAAGTATTTTCTATGTTAATACATAAAACAACTTTAATTTATGAGAAAAATATTATATGGTTCTGATGTCCCATTCTATGATTGGTCAGATACACGGTGAGACAATACGATGTAACTCAAAGTTGCAGGATAAAGCAAGAGAGCTTCTTGAAGTTCAATCCACAGTATGGGAGAGAATAGACCAGTTGTTCCAAAGTGCTAGATGCATGGTCAGTTTCCTCAGCAATTCACAATTTTAGGCATCCTGAGGTGTCACCTTTTACTCTGCAATTTCATAGTCAGAATCGATTCATTTGCCATGCATCGAATCATACTATATTCTCAAATTCTGTATTTAGGCTTTAAGTGTTGGATGAGGCTGTTCTTCATTGTCTCAAGCTCGCATTTTGGTTGTGGTAGGCCTAGGGATCAGAATTTTGCAACAAATTCTTTAATAGTAGGTGTAAAGTGTGGCTCTGAACCCTTGCATTGCCATAATTTCAGAAGAGTCGTTATAGCAATTTCAATTTACTGAACTGCTTAATCCTGTAGGAAAAAAAATATTTTTGTTTTCATTTGTAAATGTAGAACTTATAGAGAGCCAATCTATTGCAATTGCCATCCAAAATGAAGATATAAGTTAAAAAGCCTTGTTACTAGACTAGTTGCTATTGAATAGGAATGAATTTGAATTGAGCCAAACCTGAATAAAGGTTAGCTCAAATTTAGTTTGATTAAAAAATAGTAAGTTCGAGATTAAGCTTGGCTGATTCATATTGTTGTAGAAGAATAATTGTTTGAATTCAAAAAAATCTTCAATGATGAGGAAGAATTATCAATGAAATAAGCTTCTTTTTAAGTTGAAATTTATTTATTTTGAACGTGGTTTCTATGTATCGAGCAACAATCTGAGCTTGAGTAGTCTGGATAGAATCTGCCCCTTTGGAACACATGTTCAGGATTTTGAAAATGTGAAATTTTCTTCATTTTCATTGATTTGTATTCAATATGTCGAATAAAATCACATAAAGTTAACAAGAACTCAAAGAAATAAGGTGTGCAGTGAATGGCTGCGGAATTTCACGGTAATAATATTATAAAGAGCAAATTTGCTTTACTTCTCAAATTTTCAACTATAAGTTTTTATTCAAAATTTAAAATTTTGAACTTAATGAAATAATGATAATTGTTAAAGGATATTGAATGAATAATATAGGTTTAACTTTGGTTTGTTTGTTTTTGAACTGAATAACTCAATTTTAGGTTCAAAGAGCTCAGATGGAATCCGACCTTTTTAACTGGGATCCCTAGAAGGGTTTGGGATATTTAGATTATAAGAAAAAGAAAATTGGGAAATGGGAAGTAAGAAATAAAACGTTTTGAAGTAATTCCTTAAATTTTCCGATAACAAAAGAAGGCATTGAAATAGCATATAGGTCCCCCCTACTTTGTGAAAAAGACTTCACCTCTCAGAAGTTTGCAGATTGATCCTATAATGCAGTAGCAAATAAATCGCAGAACAGAAAGAAACAAAATCTCATGCAGTAGTAGTAGCAGCAGATGCTACCTTCTGAATGTTAGAAGAAGATGAATATATCGGTTAAATTTTTGATCGTTTATAAAATCAAATAAACATGTAATGCAAAAAAAATGTAATTTTATAAGTTTGAAGCCATGGTATATATTATTTTCAGATTGATACACTTTATATTCTATTTATTAATTTAAATTAATTATGGGTTAGGTTTATTGTGACGACCTTCATGGTGATAACCCAATAAATTAATTAACGGAACTTTAATTAAAAGGTTTAGTTTCCTTCCCAATCACTATACACAATTTCGGCTTTGCATTTGTAGAGACTAGGAAGGAAGACTTACTCCACAGATCCATAATGGGTCGGTTTTAGAGCTTTTGACTTGAAATTTTTATGATACCGCAGCGTGATGATCTTTCAAGCATGCAAGAAAGTGGTAACAAGGTCAGGAAATTAGAGTTTTTGTTGACATGGTAGCATTGCTATCTAGTAGAAAGGCCATTTTGAGTTCGGTATGAATCTATAATATCTAGTTTGAACTCATTATAGTTAACACACAAAATTGTATATGATTTATTAGTAAATAGTATAATCGAAAAATTAGTAGCGTAAATAATATAATCAATGAACAATTTGAATTTAAACCAAATTAAAAATTTCAATTCAAATTTAATTTAATCACATCAAATATATATTCAGATCTAAATTAACTCAATTCAAATTACTTTCTACCAAATAGTTATCATTCAACCATCAATGCTCCTCATTTATGATGTGGTCGCAAGTTATGACTGATATTTCTCTCAATTGAATGCTACGTAGAAACTAAACATGCATTATTGGTTGACTTGATCTTCTCTTCTTCTGGTTGTGGATAAAATCCTTTTTTCTTGTGGTCGTTGTTTTTCGGGCATAATATAAGGTATGTTTTCCATGGAAGCTGTATTGCAATCATTCTGTCTTGCTTGTGCTTGTAATGTAAGAATGAAAGGATTAGCCCAACTTTTGTATTTGATACATAAATAACTATTATTGAATACTAATTTGTCTATTAATAATAATATTAATCAAATAATTTTAAATAAAACAAAACTTTATGCTTAGGTGAAAATTTATGCAAACATATTGATTTTATTTTTTTCGCAAGAAATGAGAGATTTGATCAACCAGTCAATCATAAACGGATCATCAAAGTCACCGATTGAATTATAGTTCTTGCCGACAAAAGGATTTCCTGTAGAACTGACGTCGAAGGAAAGAAACACCACCTACGGAGTTCCAGCCATATCTTGCCACGTGTACACAAGATAATTGATTTATGTCCTTGTGATGTTCTATCAATCAGTATCATGGGGTCCACTTTTATTGATTTTACAGGTAATTTAATATCTAAGGCATCAGGGTTTTGCCAAACTTAAGAGGGTTTTTTAAGCCAAAGGGCATATTACCACTCAAGGGTTTTTTTAAGAAAAATTTTTATTTTTTAATTTTTTTAAATTAAATATTTACTTATTAATTAAATTTAATATTTAAGATTAATAATCAATTATTAATTATTAACTATTAAAAACATATTTTTATCTTATTAATAAAAATATTTTAAAATAAAAAATTAAATTAAATTAAAAAATATTTAAAAATATAAAATAATAACTAAATAATAACTAAATAAAATAAAAATAAAAAATAGCCATTAATTTCAGTGACAACTTTTTTTTTGTTTATTTTTAAATTTAAAAACATCAAATAAATATTTTAGTATGAAACAGGTTAATTTAATTACATATTTAATTTTTTATTTTATAAATATTTAAATAAAATAATGTTGTTGAACCCTAGTGGCTTAAATAGCAATAACCTAATATGGTTAATAGGTTATTTGAATTTTTCTTTTTCAATCACAACTAATCAATCAATACAAATAACCCAAGCCAACTAAACAATTATCAATATAAACAATCAACAATATAAATCAAAATATAAGACAAAGTAAAAGATAAAGGGAAGAGGAATGCTTAATCGGTTTTTATAATAATTCAAAACTTCTTCAAGCCTTTTATGTCTATTACTTCAAACAACCCTGTTGAAGATTTTTCTCTAGTTTTTTTAACTTAAGAATATAACAGTTTTTTACATAAAACATTTTACCCTTTTTACATTAGTTTTTGAACAAGAGTAACGTTTTTAACTTAGTTTTTTCAAAAATTACATTCTAACACTAGTTTCATGGGATTGCACCTAAAAGTTTGTGAATTTACAAATAACAATATGCCTCTTGATAGGCTTATACAAATATTGAGTTCACAAGGTTTCTCTCAAAATGTATACATTTAAGTTATAAAGAAAAAGAGTGGAGAAGATAGTAGAGAATAAAGAATGTGAGTATATAACTTAATTATTTAACTCTTACACACCTAAATCAGCTGGAATTTATAGCCTCTTAAAAATCTATCCATTATTATTGATTTTAGAGCCATTGGAGTGTTACGAACATATGCATGGTCATACTTGCATGAAAGTTTGCTTTCTAACAGTCATATTTTCTCTTATCGTGTGTACCTACACAAGCGTGTGTTCCACACACATGGTCATGTGTTATCAATGTTTCAGGATTCTAGAAGATAACATGGCTTCGTGCATGATACTCACATGATCGATATATTCTATCGAGTATAGAAGTGTGAATTTTTTTGTGCGGGTGTAAATCTAGTTGATTATGTTGAACATGAGCATGATTAGACTTACACGAGAGTGTGTCCTTAAAATAAAATACATGATTGTGCATTTGAAAAACACATGATAGTGTGTCTTGCAATTTTCATGCACAAACGCTTCACACGACTTAATTAAGTCATGTGTTGCTCTCATGGTATACACACAATTATATAGCTTGATTATGCATGGTTGTATATCTTATAACTTGAAAAATTAAACTCTTTGGTTATTTTCTATCATGAGTATCATATACAAAAATTAATTAAATATTTTACTATATGCTTTTAATCGACCATAATACTAGGGTGGAACAAATATAATTATTGTTTATATAATATCAATTCAATGAAAACTAATAATATTTCAGATAATATTATAAATATTTTTTAATAAGTTAAAGATAATCTCACCTTGAATTACGTCGGTTGGCAGGCCAAGCCAAATGGCAGACAAGCCTTAGATAGGTAACCCATCACGTCACACTCCCTTAATGGACCACGGTGTCTGTCTCCCTCCTTTTTTCTGTGAACCTATAAAGCACTCTATCTTCTTCCACCTCATTCAAGTTTCACTCTTTCACCGTCTGAATTGAATTTTCTCTGACATACAAATGGTGATCTCTTCTACGAGAACCGACTCTGCGGAGCATCTGCACTCCACGTTTGCTTCCAGATATGTCCGCTCTCCTGTTCCAAGGTAACATATAGCCAAAGCCACTCGCTCTTGCAGCTTTTTTTTTTTGGATGCTTTTTGGATGGCTGAAATTCGCTTCCGAAAATGCAGAAATTCTTTGTTTCTTTGTTGTCGGTTTGGTCAGGTCCGTCCCAGTGAGGTGGTAGAACTCTACAGAAAACAAAAAATCATTTCTCTGCTTTCTTTTAAAACAGATTAAATGTAGAATATGAAACAAGGAAAAAAAAAGTATGACCTGCTTGGTGGTAGGGTTCTGTTCCCAATGGGTGGTCCGACTATGTTAAGCGAGGTTTCTAGTGGAAATCTCTTTTTCTCTGTTTTCTATAAAACATCGTAAAAGTAAAATGTGAAACAAGAAGAAAAAAGAGTCTGACAGGTTTGGTGGTCGATTCCGTCCCAGAGGGATGGTCTGTCTATATCAAGTGGGGTTATTCATAATTTTTTTTTTTTCTGTTTTCTATAAAACATTTTACAAGTAAAATCTGAAACAAGAAGAAAAAAGAGAGAGACAACAGTTTTAGTCAATTTGTTTTAAGTTCTAAGAAGAACGATTTTTTATTCTATGAATTTAGAAAATACTGAAGACGTTTTTGCGTATATATAGGAGTTGTTTTCTATTGCTATCAAGGAAATGTGAAACTTTAATTTCTTATAAATTTAATTCTTTGTTTTTGGAAGTAAGACACAAATCAATTTTAAGATTTATGGAAAAAAATGTTTTCTCTCTTTTTTAGAATGTTAGAAAAAAAATTTAGAAAAATCTTGGACATTTTTGCAATGTTCAAAAATAATTTTCAGCAGTCAAAATTCCAGTATTTGCTCAGTTCTTAATTTGTTTTTCTTAGTATTATTCCAATAGTGGATGATGTCTTGTAATGTAATTGGTTGATTTAATTAACTAGATTATGTCTAATTAAAAATCATTTAATTATGTGTTGATTCATTAATATTGTGATGACATGGAATAAATTGTGATTCTTGTGTATGATCACGAATAAAGTATGTCTATATACAGTTACAACAACCTATAATTGGTAACGCAATAAGCTTATTTCATATCTTTTCAATTCTAATCCTAATATAGTTTGATTTTATTCCTAATGCAATTTTATACAACTAAACACTTCCTTTTAAATTGGAGTATGTAGATTATATACATCAAACTTACTACAAGTAAAATCAATCCAAGGGACCTTGAGAGATTTTGTGAGGATATTTGCTACCTAATCGTTTAAGCTAACATGACTAGTAGTAATACAATTAAATAAAATTTTTTTTTGAATAAAATGAAAACTAATTTCTATATGCTTAGTGCTCTCATGAAACACTAAGTTGAAGGCAATATGAAGGCAACTTGATTATCATAGACTAACTTCATCTATGATAATTTTGCACAAGTTGCTGATACCATTACACAATATTCTGTCTCTGCACTTGATTTGACCATACCATGTTGCTTTTTACTTTTTCAAGATATTAGGTTTTCTCCAATAAGAACACAAAAATCTGAGGGGAAACATCTATGAGATGGAGTGTCTATCTAATCAACATCATAATATTCGACAATTTCTGTATGATCCATGTTTTCATATAAAAAATCTTTTTCTAGTGCTCTATTGATATACCTCAAAATCTGAACAACCACATCCCAATGACTATCACATAGACATAATAGAAAGTGACAAACGATGCTAATAGAAAAAGAGATATAAGGTTATGTGAGGTTGAAGTAATTAAGCTTACCAACTAGTCTTTGGTATCTTTCAAGGTCTAAAAGAGGCTTCCTTATTCAAGTAAGAGTTAATTAGGATTCATAGGAGACTCTATCAATTTGCACTCTGACATCTTAGTTTCTTTTAGAATATCCAATGCACACTTCTTCTAAGAGATAACAATATCAGAGTTTCATTAAGCAACCTCTATACCACTGAAGTATCTAAGCAATCCCAAGTATTTTGTCAAAAAATGGTTGAATGAGTGTTTATTCAACTGCTCAATGCCACCTTGATCACTTCATGTAATGACAACAACCAAATAGATGCATTGCCTTGATAATATATGTCTATAGAAAATAGAATGATTAAACGCACATTGACTCATACCAAACTTTTAGAATGATAGTATTGAAGTGTCTAAACCAGACACAAGGAGATTGTTTTAAGTATACAAAAAAGCAGTGAAGTTTGCATACCAAATTTTGACTCTTATTGAGTAATAAAAACAGATGGTTACTCCTTATAGATTTCTTCCTGAAGTTCACCATGAAGAATTGCATTCTTAATATCCAATTCGTACAAATGTCATTTTTTGATGACAACCATAAATAAGGACAAGTGTGGAGACATCTTTCTTACAAGGGAAAGTATGTCATAATAATCCAACCCATAACTTTGAGTATACCCTTTTGCAACCAAATGTGCGTTTAATCAATCAAGTTGACCATCCGTACCAACCTTGACAGTAGAAATCTAATGACAACCCATAGTCGATTGGCTTGGAGGCAACAAAACTAATTTCCAAGTATTATTATTATGGAAAACAATCATTTCTTCAATCTAACATCACTCGGGATCAGAATAAGCCTCATCAATATGGGAAGTAATGGAAAGAAAAGAGATTGTGGACACAAGCATAATTAAATAAAGATAGTCGATGAGAACTAATAAAATTATAAATTAGATGAGGATTATGAGTAAACCACATATCTTTATGAATTGTAATAGAAAACTGATTATCAAGATACAGGACTGCGATAGGTGAGGAATTTGGAGCAAAAAATGTTTATTGAGAATAATGTCAGTACCTATGAGAGGAACAAGAACATCATTTACTAGAGAGGAGACTCTCCTATAGGTGGAGGATACTATGGTACAGTCAAGAGGTTGGTTAGGAAGGATAGAAATATAAGGTGCAAGGAGGACCTTAGTTATGGAATCGCTAATATTAATGTGTTTCTAGAGAGTAACATTTACCGCTTTTAAAGACACGAGTAATTTAGGAAAATATAATTGGTAGACTTGACAGACAGTTTGTCCTATCTAAGGGAATAAATAATTACAGTGTCCTAACTAAGGGGATAATAATTACAGAACACGTGCAACCAAATACATGTAAAGGAAGAGAGTATAGCAGTTGATCGAATAACAAAATAGAATAAGGTACCTTATATTGTAGAATTGAAGAAGTGTTCGATTAAGTATGATAGGGTCATGATGCAGTGTTATTACATACATTTTAATTAGTTGATGGTAAGGGAGGCATATGGCTACATCATAGTGAATTGGCAAGCAATCGATTCTGTTATTCGGTTGATTGATTTAGGAGTTATATTTTGTAGCACAATTTAGTAAAGTGGGTTGAATGAATCTTTGAAACTATTATTAGCATTAATAATTAAACAAGGACATATAGTTTTCATGTTTAATAGAAATGATGAAAGTGTAGGATTTTCCATTTAATTTTAGGGAGAGAGTGGAGAAGTTTTGTTTTCTAGAGGGGCTTCTAGCATTCAAATCTTTTTTATGGATTTAAGCTTAAAAGAAAATGATGAAGGAAAAAAAAAGGGGAAAGGACCCCCTTTAAATGTTGTTGTTTTCTAATGTTTGTGCTTGTTTTTAATTTATGAATATATTACGATTCCAAGTTCAATATATAGGACTTGGATTGCACATTGCTAAGTATGAGCATCCAGGTTTCTATAGTTTTAAGTTCTCCAATGTTGACAACTAGTTATTGGGATGTAGTTCTCTCAAAGTTCCTTGTGTTCGGTTTATATGCCAATGACAAAATTTTATATTATAAGAACTTGTTAGTTTTCATTCAAGGCAGTTTTAAAGGTGAAACCAAAATGATTTAGTAATTCTTTTCTTTTTTCTTGGTGGGAGAAATGTTAAATGTGATTATTTATGGGATGAATGTGATCATATGGATATAGATTCAAGATTCCTGAGAATTCGATGCCCAAGGAAGCAGCATACCAGGTAATAAATGATGAGCTGATGCTAGATGGAAATCCAAGGCTGAACTTAGCATCCTTTGTGACCACATGGATGGAGCCTGAGTGTGATCGCCTTATCATGGCTTCGATTAATAAGAACTATGTTGACATGGATGAGTACCCTGTTACAACAGAGCTTCAGGTATCTCCTCCTCTTTATTACCTGTGAACAACTATGGTACCTCTAATAAATTTTTAATGATATGAATATCTTTAATTAGTTGCATACTGTTTCTCACAATATTTCTTTTTGGCAGTCTTTCGAATGTTGTTGCTTGTTGAGAAAAATGATTGTAGATGTTGAGATGCATTAGAAATTACACAATTGTAGATGATGAGATGAATGAGCCAAAGAAAAGAGAAAGCATGAAAGTTGTTGAGAGTTGTTCTTTTTTTTTTTTTTAACTACCATGAAAATGGGGCATATGAATAGCTTTAATGTCCTGAAGATTTTCAGACCTATGCAATATTAGTAATTAAATACTCATTCGCAGAATCGGTGTGTGAATATGATTGCCCACCTATTCAATGCTCCAGTTGGAGATGATGAGACTGCAATTGGTGTTGGGACTGTGGGTTCATCGGAGGCAATAATGCTGGCAGGTTTAGCTTTCAAACGGAAGTGGCAGCAGAGGAGAAAAGCACAAGGCAAACCATATGATAAGCCCAACATAGTCACTGGAGCTAACGTGCAGGTAAATTTCACATTGTCCATACTCTTGCTCTGAATCACCAGACATCCATTTTCATCTACTTTTAATTATCGTCCAAATAGAAAAATAGGGCATTTAAGTTATATTCCTGATATCTGTCCAAAGATTCTGTGCATTTATGGTGTTATAATGTCATTAATGAAAAGAATCCTGTTCTGTCTTCCAGTTAGTGGCGTGATGCTTATTATTGGGTAAATTTACTCAGGTTTGCTGGGAGAAGTTTGCAAGATACTTTGAGGTTGAGCTAAAGGAGGTGAAGCTGAGGGAGGGATACTATGTTATGGACCCTGTGAAAGCTGTCGAGCTGGTAGATGAGAACACTATTTGTGTTGCAGCCATTCTGGGATCAACCCTGACCGGAGAGTTTGAGGATGTGAAACTTCTTAATGAACTTCTTACCAAAAAGAATGAGGAGACTGGTTGGGACACTCCAATTCATGTTGATGCTGCTAGCGGAGGATTTATTGCTCCTTTCCTATACCCAGAACTTGAATGGGATTTCCGTTTGCCACTGGTGAAGAGTATTAATGTCAGTGGCCACAAGTATGGCCTTGTCTATGCTGGTGTTGGCTGGGTTGTGTGGAGGACCAAAGATGACCTGCCAGAAGAACTTGTCTTTCATATCAACTATCTTGGAACTGATCAACCAACTTTCACCCTGAACTTCTCCAAAGGTAGTTCGGATTTACTCTCTCGCAAAATGATTTGTCGTTTGAGATTTAATATCTTCTAATGATATGAATTTTGCAGGCTCTAGTCAAATAATTGCTCAATATTATCAGTTTATACGACTTGGCTCTGAGGTAATTCCTGCTTATTTGATAGGAATAAATTTACAATTTAGCACTACTTTTCTTTCCTGACTCTCATGCTCATTCTTTAAATGTTCCATGAACAAGGGCTACAAGAACATTATGGAAAACTGCATGGAGAATGCAAAGGTGCTGAAAGAAGGACTCAGAAAAACGGGGCGGTTTGACATTGTCTCCAAGGATGTTGGAGTGCCTCTGGTAGCCTTTGCATTGAAGGACAGCAGCAAACACACTGTGTTTGAGGTATCCGACAGCTTGAGAAGGTTTGGATGGATAATTCCAGCCTATACAATGCCTCCTAATGCTGAGCACATTGCTGTTCTCCGAGTGGTGATTAGGGAGGATTTCAGCCGGAGCTTGGCAGAGAGGCTTGTTGCCAACATTGAGGAAGTCCTAAAGGAAATAGACGCGCTCCCAAGTCGCATAGCGACCAAAGCTGCACATGTCACTGCTATAATCAATGAAACTCAAGGTGGGAAGCCTCTGAAAAAGAGTGAGAGACAGATCCAGGAGGAAGTCACCATACGGTGGAAGAGGTTTGTGGATGGCAGAAGAACTGGAGCATGCTGAGCTTCCTGGTAATAGTATAATTATTAAGGCTTCTGTGCCCCTCGTATTGCTGTTTGTATTTTCTTGTATGAGTGTCTTCGTTACTGTACTTTATGGCGTATCTGGTGCACTTTTGAGGTAAATAAAGGTTGCTTTCTGGCCTATTGGAGACATTTTTGTTTCCACTAAAAAAGCCTATTATCTCAATGATCATATAAAAAGGTTTCAATCGTTGTTTTAAAGCTCAAATCAAACCATTTGATCAAGGTTTTCTAACATTATCATCCTTTTCAAAATTATGACCGTACACAAATACCATTTAATTGAAAATATTTATTGTCAAATATTGCTATATTTAATAATATATAATTATTATATTGACATCACTTTAACACACAAGCCTACCCTTTGATAAGGGTTTAAAGACATTGATCCCAATTGATTTATACTGTCATTAATTTCACAGCAATGTTAACCATTAGAGCCCCAACCTTACCGGGCTAATTTCACAGGCCCATAATCCAAGACTGTAACCGGCCCGGTATCGGCCCAGATCAAAGCTGGAGGCCGATAAACCACGAGATTAGGGTTTTGTAAAAAGAATTATTAAAAACTTTTCCCGCTGTTTATTTCCCGCTCAAAAGCCAAGACCAATTTGAGAGACAAAAGAGTGAAAAAGTAATCGACAAGATTCAGAGAGGGAAAATCAAAATGAGTGATGCTCATACGCGAAAGAAGATCCAGAAGAAGCTGAAGATCAGAGGCTACGGCCTCAAAATCGAAGCTCTTGAGGAGATTCTCTCTTTCGTCGGCCGTTTCCCTGACGCAGAAGACGAGGCCATCGATCTCCTCCTCGATCAGCTCGAACACGAATCATGTAATACTCGACGCGTTATTATTATTTTTTATTTCATTTCGATATCATTTCATGAAACGAAACTAGTCGAATAGTTTATCCAGCTGTCTTCCGTAGGGTTTAATTTATACTTGTTTTTACTTTGGGTTTATTTGAAACATCTTTAGATTTTCATGGAAATTAGGGTAGAATTTTTTTTAATTATTTGTTTTACTGTATGTGTGAGTGAAGGGATTTGGTGAATCGTGCTAATCTCAAGTTAAAACGTAATGGAAAAATTTATTTTATTACAATCTAAAATTGAATTCTTTTAGGTGGATTAGAGTGTTATATTTTCTTTAAATTAAGTCCATTTTGGACGAAAAGTAGTATAAAAGCTTTTTTATTAGCGATTGTTGCATTGAATTGTTACTGATTGGAGTGAAAAGCTGGGGAAAGTGAAAATTGAATAGTTTATTTTCTATCATGTGATGTGGTTGCTTTATTATGCTTGATTGGCAGTGAAATCTTCAATAATAGATGGGGAGTCGGTGCATCATGTTATCAGTCTTTTATTGGAGGCTGAGGGTGCCATGGAGGAAGATTCTAGCATTGCTTCAAATCATTCTGGTCTTCGTGTAATTGATGCTTTTTTGGTTCCCAAGTTTCGTTATGATCCTATCAAGAAGCAGTTTTATCAGTATGTTGCTTTATACTATAAAATTTTATATGATTTAAATGGGTTGCATTAGTAGCTGTTTTGAGTAACAGCTCTTCCAGGGAAAGTCGTCATGAACTGTTTTATATGTGTGTATTTTGGATATTTTTATGTTGTAATTGAGTGCATGCATTTTGAAACTGCACTCAGTAAATTGTTTCCCCAAAAAGTGCTTTACAAAATGCTGCAAAGTACAGACAAAGACAACTATTTGAAAGAACTTCTAATGGTGTCAAAAGTGTTTCCAGAATAATTTATTGTTTGATATGTTGTGACATATATTTTTTCCCTCTAGTTTTGTATCTTGTGGTTACTTTGCTTTTGGGCAACCAACTACTGGAAATAATTGAAATCTGACTGAATTACGCTAGTTCTGAACAATTGGGAGTAAATTTGAGGTTCCAAAATTTCATGTATGTTGAATTTGAAATTTTTAGGGAGGGAGAGGCATTGTAGTGGTAGGGGTAGATGTAGCCATATAGAAATTTAAGTTTGATTTTTGGAGGCTTTTAAATGAATGATTTTAAAAAAAATATTATTATAGGCACGCAGGCAGCCTGCCTATTCATGGTGAGGCTTCTGCAAAAGCAGCATTATATAGGGATAGGCTTCTTTTGCTGTTCCAGAGGGTCTCTCGTGATCAACATTTTTCCCAATCTTCTTTTGATGCTGATACCTCTGAATTCGGGAGCTGTGAGGTTATTCCTTTCTCTCTCTTTCTTTTTTTTCACGTCTTGCTTGGCTCACATCTCTGAGCATGAAAAAATACGGCTTTGTTCTGGTGTTGCACAGATTTCTACTATTCAGTCCCTAGTTGGGCAAAGAGGCAGAAGATGGGTTATGGGTGTGATATCCCAGTTGGAGGACGGGCACTTCTACTTGGAAGATCTCACTGCTTCTGTAGAAATTAATTTGTCTAAAGCAATATCCTTTGCCTACTTCTATTTCCTACTTTATCTTTTCCTGGGATTAGAATTTCATGGTTTTACTGTAGGTGAATGTGCAAAATTCTGTGATGCAATCAAAACTTAGAAAATCATTGTTGTTCTTGACAAGTAACACAAAATCACCACAGGTTTTTTTTCAGAAAACACCATTGTCTTAGCAGAAGGCGAGATGCTTGTAGAGGGAATTTTTCAGGTAAAGAAGTATCTCCTTTAAGAGATGCTATGTCGGCATTTGACTTTGACATGAGAAACATATTTCCTAAAAATTGATAATGCTTTTAGTTTTTTACAATATTCACATCAATGATATACTTGAACACCTAAAACTTTTTCTGAAATTACATCTTTCAGGGGCCTTTTTGTTTCCTATAGCATGTTGTTTTTTTTAATCTTGGGTATGAAAGATTTTGGAAAATGAATAGCTCTGGACATAATTCTGAGTTTGTCATAGTAATTTTTGGGAAAACAGTAACTATACATCATGTCCAAAGTACAGTATCTCTGTTGCCCATAATGTAGAGTCATGTAAGTATTGATGTTGTTGATTGCAGTAGACATTCTAATAGTGGCTTTTTATAAAGGTAATTACATGTGGATTTCCTCCACTAGAGGACAGAGATAAGTCACTCAAGCTACTTGTAGGACATGACTTCTTTGGTGGTGGTACACTAACTAAAGAGGAGACTGTATCCTTCTCTTTTTGCCCTTTTTCAGTATTGAGTAAATTTTGAATTTTTTGTAGATGGGAAATATATTAGTTAATCATGGTTTTCCCATACATTGTCTATAGCTCAGACTTGCAGATCTGGAAAAGAAAGCAGTGAATGACATGTTTGTCATACTCTCTGACATTTGGTTGGATAATCAAGAGGTGAATCACAACTTTTTATAATAATTTTTCTTCCCTCTCTTTTTCTTTAGTACATTTGCTTAATCATGTCACTATCTTGTTCTTAGAGAAGGTTATGGAAAAGTTGGAGGTTGTCTTCAATGGTTTTGAAAGTCAGGAGGTGGTTCCTTCTTTATTTGTATTTATGGGGAACTTTTGCTCTAAGCCATGTAACCTAGCCTTTCATTCCTTTTCAAGTCTCAGGTAAGAAGCTATGTTTTCCTATGTTCTATTTCACACCATAGCTTTTGTTTTGGCATATTAATGTAACAACATGCAGTATGGAATTGTAGACAGCAGTTTGGCAAGTTAGGGCAAACGGTTGCAGATCATCCACGTCTAAAAGAGCACAGTCGGTTTCTATTTATTCCGGGTCCTGATGATGCTGGTATATTAAAATGGCTATTATGTTTTCTCTAATTTTTTGATGCATAAGATTATTTTTCCAGATAATCTTGTTTTTTACAGGTCCGTCAACTGTTCTTCCACGGTGTGCTTTACCAAAATATCTAACTGAAGAGCTTCAGAAGTACATCCCAAACGCAATATTTTCCAGTAATCCTTGCAGGTTCAGATCACTTACCATTTAAACCATTGATAAAAATTAGTCAAGTTTTCTCCAGATGGCATCCTGATGGATTTCTTTCTTTCTTAAATCTGTAAATGGTATTTGAATAATTGTTCTTGAATTTGATGGACCAACTGATGTTGGAAGTGTGAGGATGCTTGTTTTGTGAGGCTACTTTTACTATTATAGATATGATGTCTTGTGGATTGGCTATAGCAACTGATGCATATCTAATTGTTATAATGTGTTATCTGTTTTCACTTTTGAATACAGAATAAAGTTCTACACCCAAGAAATTGTATTTTTTCGCCAGGATCTACTGTACAGAATGCGTCGCTCATGCTTGATTCCTCCATCTACAGAAGAAACTGAGGATCCTTTTGAGCATGTATGTTTATTTTCCCAACCCCACCCCACAACAGCCTCAGTACAAGTGTTGAGGCTTGACTTATCGCATATAGATGTTGTATCATCCAGCTAATATTTTATGAGTTTCTGCTGCAGCTTGTTGCTACCATAACCCATCAAAGTCATTTGTGTCCACTTCCTCTTATGGTACAACCAATTATCTGGAATTATGATCACTCTCTTCATCTGTATCCAACTCCACATACGGTATTGTACACATCTCATGGCTATGGTTTTCTAAAATGTAATTTTGTATATTGCCACATTTTAATATTAATCCACCCTCGAAATACATAGAATGGTCATAAAGTAAATTCTAAAGCTGTCTATTTCACACGATATTTGAAAGCAAAAAAGTTTATTCCCAGCAGATAATTTTGAATACACTCAAGTCTTTATCACCCAATTTAAAAAAGTTTTGGATTTATCATTGTAAGGTTGTTATTTGGAGAACTCTTTTCTGGGTGGCTGGGTCAACAAATGCAACTTTGATTCACTGCATGTGTTTTTTATAGGCAGAGCAACTAAGCTGTTAGTTTTAGAATTTAATCAAGCTTTCTAAGTCATAAAAAATGATGACATCGAAAGCACAAAAGTATAAAGTGACATTTTTAATTTGTTCTCACAGATAGTTTTAGGCGATAAGAGTGAGCAGAAGGCATTCAAATACACTGGAATCACTTGTTTCAATCCTGGTTCCTTCTCAAGTGATAGTACTTTTGTAGCATATCGTCCTTGCACTCAAGAAGTTGAGTTTTCAGCCTTGTGAGTATTAAGGAACCCCAAATCTGATTTTTTTTAGGTTGTGTGGGCAAAAATATGTCAAGTTGAAAACCATACTTATTCATTGTAGTTATGTATTTAAGTTTTGCTAATGAAATAGCTTTTAGCTAATTTCCCTGTATGTTACCTAAAATAACTATTGTAAAGTATCATATAATAAATTCTTATTGGAAGCATATTATGATTCTTTGGTAGCTGAATATCATTAGATAAAAAACAAGTTTTTATTCCCAAACATCTATTGCTGGTACTTTTATGTAGATATGTGCTCCTTTTATGAAGAACTGAAGATCATATGTGATATATTCTTCGAAGACAACCAAGAAGTCAAGATAAAAAATAATTGTAAACCTTAACAACAAATTTTATGTAGCACTTCATGCTAAGCTGTAATATGTCAAACATTTTGTAATGAACTTGCTCATGTATATATGTTTAAGGGCTCTAATTCTAATGATGGCTTAACACAGTGGTGATTGATATGCAAGGTTTGAGTGAGTTCTTAGGATCAATTTTCAAAAATGCAATAAGAAAGGATGGTGGGTTTAAGCTTGTTGCTCATATTTACACTGAAATTTATCTGTTAAATTTGCATTTCTTTTTTTATTAGTTTACAAGTTGCCTTTCATGGACAAAATGTTTGAATTATACTTTACTGATAGAAGCTTAACACCTTCATGTGTCTATATAGATCAATAAACTCCTAATCACAGATTCCATTAACCTATAGTCACCTTTTGAAGTCATCTTGTTTCTTCATTTTGGTGTAACCTTACATGATTGAAACAAAGAACTCTATCTTGATTTTGCTCTCGTCAACTTGTATGATTTTGATTGGAATTTGTCTAAGATTTCATGGTGCAACTTGTTACCAGTCTTTAACAAAAAAAGGATTCTCACTTAACTTTTAATGAAATTTAAGCTAAATAGTTAAAATCACTTGAATTATAAATGCCTAGAATCAACTTTCTTCAAAGTATTATCATGTTTAACATTCCAGAAAATTGGCCTCATCAATAATGCTTACTCTTTTATTATTATTTTTAAATTGGTAAGAAACCAATCAATTGTTATGATATAAGTATAATAACATTAGTGAATCAATTGTGCACAAAAACTACTTAGATCCTATAGTTGGGAAGAGGTTTCAACCCATCTATTTGTCATGGAACTAACATACTTGTCAACATTGAGAGAGTTTTTATGTAGGACTAGAAAGTGGGTAATTCAAAACACTGTCTTATTTGTTAAATCTTTTTTTGAATAATTAGATTTTTATGTTATTGTAGTTTTAAATTTTATAATACATTGAATCACTTCATGCTTTTTAGGTTTTAGTATATCTATCAGTGATGTGTGTTGACGTAATGCAGAAAGTTACATAATGAAAATAAGTTTTCTGATTTTTTCTTATTCCTACTGGTCTGCTGTCGTTCTTTTGATTTGTTCTTATTATTATTATTATTACTTTTTTTTTTTCAAGTGATGATAACTTGATTGAAAGCTCTCAGCTAATCGTAGAGAGCTAATCTGTGTTGTTTGTTAAGTGCTATGAGAGTGTCTGTCTTTGAAATTCATTGCAGTTATGTTCATATATCTTTTGTTAGCTGTATTCACATATAATCTTGCAGTTGACTAAATTTTCATAATCCAATCAGTAATTTCTTTTCTTATAGCATTTCTGCATCACAGTGTCTCTTAGTCTGACTAATGTTTCAAACATAACTTAGATACATGTGAATGAGGATGTTTTAGTTTTGGGAATATGACTAGTCAAGGTATAGAAAAGGCAAAAACGAATGAACATGTGAAAGTCTAACAGAACAACAGATTGAAGCAGTTGAGTATTTGTCAAGTATTGGCTATGCATATCAACCACAATATATAATTTTTTAGTTATTTGTTTTTGATTGTCAAAATTGCGCAAAGAAAAGAAGTTCTTTTGCATCATTATGTCGATTCTTGTTACGGCACTCCATTTGTCGTTAGTTAGCATCATTGATTCTTGACTAGGGAATTCAAATTCAGATATTGTGAGGACAGATTGACTTGCCAATATACCTTTATATTTACGCAAAGATGATATGCAATAGTTTTAGCTTTGTGGAATACACCATGGCATGGAATTTATCTATGTGATCTCAAAAAAATCATGTTAGGAGGTGAACTTGTCAGCATATTAGTGGCTTAGCCGGTGGATTCTTCCCACTCGTGAGTAGTGTTTAAAATTCTCTGTACTTTTCCCTTTGATTTCACACGAGCAGGTTATTATATGGACCTAGGCTTCCCATCAGTCAAATTCTAACATGACAAAATATAACAATCATTTTGAATTTTGTGAGCTCATTGCATAAAGCAGACACTTTAGC
Source organism: Anacardium occidentale (assembly GCA_026122585.1). NCBI lineage: Eukaryota > Viridiplantae > Streptophyta > Magnoliopsida > Sapindales > Anacardiaceae > Anacardium > Anacardium occidentale. The sequence continues at coordinate 691,062 of JAJEJH010000047.1, forward strand.
CGAAAGAAATGGTTTTGTAGTGCATTTCTTCTTCATGCTATTGATACAATTTTTTACTACCATTAAGATAAAGTTTCTTTTCTCTTCAACTAGAAGATCAATATCATAGTGGAATCTCTTTATGTTAATTGCAAGTTGATGTAGATGCTTAGTTTGCCGTCATTATCTTGCTGCATTTTTTTTATTTTTTTATTTCTTAGTTCATTTTGTTATTCAAAAAATGTCAGATAGGATATGTTATTCTCATTTAGAATAGAATTACATCCTTTGATACATGAAGGTTGAGGCATATTTTAAAAGTCATTTAGTTGTTTGTGATGTAAAGGTGTTATATTCCATCAAGGTTAGCATAAAAATCTCCATTTAAAGGAATGTGTCCATGCCAACAGTTTTGACATTAACATCTCTTTCTTGTACCTAATACCTCCCACAACCTCTAAAGTGAGTTTCACTCTAAGCACAATCTCTGAAGTGTCAAGACTGTGTGAGGTGGTGGCAAAAATTGGACATTGTAGTTTGATAGGTAGTTGTACTCTTCTTGATTTAAGTTGAAGAAGCAAAAGAAATCCATCTGAATGGTTCATAAGTTGGTTCCTGGCAGTTTTACAGTTGAGAAGATTCACGAACTTATAGTCTCAGAAATCCTCAATCTTGTATGTGGTGATTTGCGGTCAAACCTGAAGAAAAATGCAAAGCTTATTGAGAAAGAATAATCGAATTAGTTGATGTATTCGAGATAGTTAGCTAAGAATTTTTTTCTTAATGCCAGGTAGGTAGATTAGTTCATAACAACATTCAACTGTGAGTACAGAATTGTTTTTCTAGCAGGGGTTGGTTTTGTTTGCCCAGAAAGATAAATACAACTTGGCGGTATATTCAGAATTAGCATTCATTTAAGAAATCCTATTATTATATGTTCTTTGTTTGAATTTACATGTGTTGAGAGAATTTTGAAGTTCTTGTAGAAATAAAATCTAACTCTTAGGAAGTCTTAGATGTAAAGTAGGTAAAATAGGTGAACAGTCAAGGGGAGAACTCATGAAACCTTTTTGATATTTAGGATCATGGCTATTAGTTTTTGTACAATATGGTATTATTCAGTGAAATATAAATTTATCTAATAGTGTATCAAGAACTTAGATGATATGTATTGATTTGTATTAATAATTTATTAATAAAAATTGATAGTGATGACATGATAAATAAAATTTTGGGAGTGTTTGTGATAATTCTCAGGATGATGACGAGCTAGTATCTAATTGTTTATGCTTGTTTGTATTTAATTGTTTGCATCTAAAGTAATATTGTTTATTAATATTTTTCAAACACGAATATGCCTCATCAGATTAAGCATGGCTTGGGCTTGATAGAATCTCTTATAGTTCATAGTTGTAATTAAAAATATAAATAAAATTTTATGGGTTGTCAGTTGAAGAAAATGGTTGAGTTATTCGTGACAGTTACCAGTATGAAAGGTGGCTGGCTGCGGAAGAGAAAGAGCTTGAGATAAGACATTTGGTGGGTGAAAGATGAGAGATGGCTTTCTGTTACTACTTTTATAACAAGCAATATTGCTCCAACTTTTGGTATGTGGACAATGGTAGGCCAACAGTCAAACCAAGACTCGTATTTTTCTTTTTTAATTTAATTTAATTTTTCAAAAGTCTTCCCACCTTACGCTTTTCTCTTTTGATTTTTTTTATTATTATTAACAATTTTATAATAATTTGTTACCCTTTCAACGGGACCACCACCCTATGGCAAGGTTGTCGGCTTGCTGCCGTAAGTCGGTGGTGGAGAAAGCCAAAACAAAGTATTGTTCTTAAAAACCCTAGAGTTCAATCACCGAGAATGAAAATAGGTCCAAGATTAAACTGAAAAATAACTTGAAACTCTTAGCGTGATTAGAAGGTTGTTTATAAGGGAAACTGTATTATAGTATCATTAAATAGGTATAATAAATAAATTTTAAATTAAATTATATTAAAATTTCAATTCGAAATCTAATTTGTTTGAGTCCCGATAAGAGTGCCACATAAAATGAGAAATTTTAAATAATAGAATTGAAAGATTAGCTTTCATATCTAATTGAATTGAGACTTCTCAATAAAGTAAATTGCTTCAATGAAATAAAATACAATTATTTGACTACAAATTTTGAGTCTAAAATGTCGGTTATTATGGTTAATTTGTCCTAATTCTTAAACTATTGATATCTCTTTTTTAGATTTACATAAAGTTGATTGAATTTGTTCACATTAAGATATAGAAAGGTTTCAGTTTGCAAGTTTAAAAAGAGTGTTTCCTCCCTTTTTGTTTTTGTTTTCTAATAGTTATTCAATAAATTTATTTTTCAATTTTAATTTCAGTCTTTGCTAAGTCTTTTTCAATTTGCAGAGGAAGGTCAATTTGATTTGCCTGAAAACCAAAGGTTGTGCATGAATTTGTTATATATTTTTGAGGATTTATTATTATTAGATATTCAGTTAATTTCACTTATAAGTAGGAGTGGATTTAATCATAATTGTATGAGTTTCAATTTGCACAAGCCCAATTGAATTCAAGATTGAATTCATTTTCATATAATGAGTCGATTTGAATATTTATATTTGAGTTAACTTAAATTGAAATCAATATATAATTGTTTTTTTTAATAGAATTTAAGTATCAATTTATTGATCTTGAAACTGATATTGAGATTGTTATTTTAAATTTAAGTCAATCTTAAATTAGAGTTTGTTCAAACTTAACTCGTATCAAACCTAATTATAATTTGTAAGTAATGTCAACTATAAACATGATGGATTCAATCTGAGTTGTTTGAGCATGGATTGAACAAATAAAGTTTAAGTTAATGATTATATTTATTTATTTTTAAATAGTTGAGTTTAAATTGATTTAAATATTTGAATTTGACTTAACTTATATTAAATATAAAATAAAATTATTTTTATGTTTAAGTTTAAATCTTAATTTATTGATTTTAAAATAAATCTTATTCATATTTAATTCGGATCAGATTCAACCTACATCCAAGTAATTTTTTGGTCTGAAGAAATGTAAAAAATAAGCATCAGCAGTAATTCTTAATTTCATGATTACCCTAAATCAAACTTCAAAAATCTATAAAAGCATGTGTTTTTTTGCCGAACTTTATTAATTAAAATTTCCCATCACTTTCATATTTGGAAATATATCTATTCATTAGTTTCACACCTAATTTAATAACTACAAAAAGCTTAGGGATCATCTTCTCCCATGCATGACAAATGTTCATGAAAAATTTTTACTTAATTACATACCCTTAACAAAAGTAAAAAAAATGAAAGCGAAAACGATTTGTTTGATTCACAAGTATTAAAATAAAAAAAAAAAGAAAATATAAATCATATATTGTGAGCCCAAACACTTATTCCCATCAAAGGTTTTCTTAAATATCAAAATTTTTATCAAAAAACTTTTAAAAAAATTAAATATCTATTTATTGATCAAAATTAATTATCAAATTTAAATGATTAAAAAAATATTTTTATCTTTTTAAATAAAAATTAAAATATTATTTTATATTAAAATATTTTAATATTAATATCACTTATTTTGTGTTGAAGGATATTTTAATTATTTTATTAAAAACGTTAATAAAATTGGAAAGAATTTCATTTAGGGGTGGGTATCTGGCTTTTCAAAATGTTTTGGGAGGCACCTGTCATTTAGGGAAACCATAAGTCGTCTGGGTATTATGATGACAGAACATGATGTGAAAATGGAAAATCAATAAAATTAATTACGAGTTGAAGCGAAGGGCAATCTGGAGAACCCACTGGATAATTTGATGATGTGAATAAAATAATTAAAGTGTAATTAATTAATTATAATTATAATAATTAAGTTTGACTGAAATTAGTCTCTCCACGTGCAAATCAAAGAAGAAATACCAGTAAAACTGTTAGATAATTAGGTTTGAAAGTTGATCGTCAAAGAACTAACTTGTATACGTATGAGCAAACAAATACGTACTTTCTCATGCATCTTTTATATTTGTCTTTTTATCATTAAATATTTATTACAAATACAGAGTATTTATATATTTATAATTGAATCTTGACTCTCTATTTCTAGATAAGGTTGTTTGGATTAGGGTTTTTTAATCAACTTTTTTGTTTACTAACAAAAGAAGCTTTGTTGTTTTAAGTATAAAAATATTAATGGGTAAAACCAAATTGATTTATTAAAGAAATATAATTTAATGATTTTAATTAAAGATAATTTAATTAATTAGATTATTAAATTACATTAATTTATTTGTTTCTATTCTAATGCAATTATTTGTAAATGTAGTATTACTTTAATTAATTAATATTGTCACTTTTGTATAAATTTTATTCATGGAAATATAACCAAACATATATTAAAAAAAGAAAAAGAAAATATACTTTGTTTTTATATTACAATTCACATATATATATATATATACACACACTGTAGATATTAATAAATAAAATTGTATTAGCGTGTTATAAGTGATTTTGAATTATTAATAAAATAAATAATTAAACAATTTAATTATATAATTATACATCAATTTATTTATATTTGTTTGCATTAATCATTTGTTTATGTAGTAGTATTATTCATACGGATTGATATTTACAATGAAAATCAAAACCTTTTAATCCTGTTACAAAAATTTGATGTAAAAAAATTATCATATATATATATATATTCTTTTTGAAGGTATAAAGTTAGCCCAAACTCATCTTACCCTTAACATGATTGATATCAAATCAGATATTATAATCTTGGAATTACCTAATGGCTTTAGGTTCATTAGCTTTGTGGTCGGGCTCCTCCAAATAGGGTTTCTCCTTAAAAACAAAAATTATATCAAGCCTCTATTAGTAATAACACTATTGGAAACCCTTCTTGAAGATGAATTAACATTAATTTGTTGGCTCTTACAAAATGTACATGCATGCATGAGCATATATATATATATATATATATATATATATATATATATATCTTAACACTTTTCCTTTCTATGATGTAAAATTTTTCACATTCAACTTAGATTATAATTAATTTATAATAAAAAAGAAAGAAAAAGAAAAAAAGAAAAAAAGATGTAAGGTAAGGTAAGGTATAGTATGATATGAAAGAAGGTGGGTTATAAGTAGGTTAGAAACTAACTAGCAAAGATGTTGAAAGCAGAACAAAATTCTTCCTATCAAGCAACCTCTCTTTCTCCATCTCATGTTGTTAATAATTTCATTTATTTGTCTAATTTAATAGATTTTTATAGCTTAGCTTGGTTAATTATAATTGTTTCCTTATAATTAATCCTTTAATTAATTTTGTTAGCCTATACGTTTCCATCAATCAATCCTCCTAACCCTTCCCACTCTCTAACGGATTTCACTTGTTCATCTTAATTTATATCTTCAAAATCTCTCTCTCTGATCAATTTTACTTGGTCTGCCTGCCTTCATCATCTTCTTCTCCTCCTCCTCTTTATATATTTATATTTATATATATACATATATATATAATATAATCTTCTCCTTTCCTCAACCCCACCAACCCTTTTGTTGCTCTCTTCCTCAGGCTCTTCCTTCTCTTAGACTTTCGATCGAAAACTGTTGAACATACATACAAGATAAGCTTCTTTGAAGGTCTTTAGCTTCTCTTCTTGAGGCTCTTCCTGCTCTTGCTCTTCTTCGAGATTTGATCGAAAACTGTTGAACTTACATACATATACCATCTTTTGAGATAAGCTCTCTCTTCCTGAGGTTCTTTCTGTTTCTCAAGTTTTGATCGAAAACTGTTGAAAATATATACCTATATACAGACATCGCCTTTTGAGGTCAGCTTCTTTGAAGGTTGTTTGTAACCATATATCTCAAACTTGGCTTTAACCCCACTAAACCTTTTTGAGTTTTTTGATTCTCTTGTGAAGATCTTACTGTTTTCGGTTGTTAGAGAGTTTGACTGGGAATTGTTCAGCATAAATACTTACATAGAGTCAAGTTTGATCGTCTTCTTCACCAGAAGACTGCACAGGCAGCTCTACAGCCAAAGAATCAGAATACTTGAATTAGGGTTTTCTACAGTTTTATCATCAGTTGGGTGAGATCATATATCATGTGCACCAGAGGACATTGGAGGCCTGCAGAAGATGAAAAACTTAGAGAGTTGGTGGAACGTTATGGCCCTCATAACTGGAACGCCATAGCTGAAAAGCTTCAAGGCAGATCAGGTAAATAATAACAATCTGCTAGGGTTTGATACAAAATCAAGCTAATTATAGTATGCATGGAAGATGGCAATAAAAAATTAACAGAAAAGGTTCTTCAGTTTGTAATTTGTTTTTTAAAATATTTGGTGATTATTATTGTTATTATTATCAGGGAAAAGTTGCAGGTTGAGATGGTTCAATCAACTGGATCCCAGAATCAACAGAAGCCCTTTTACAGACGAAGAAGAAGAGCGGCTTTTAGCTTCTCACCGGATCCATGGAAATCGGTGGGCGGTGATCGCGAGATTGTTCCCTGGACGAACTGATAATGCAGTGAAGAACCATTGGCATGTCATAATGGCTCGAAGATGCAGAGAAAGGTCAAGACTTTACGCCAAAAGAGCCGCTCAGAATCTCCTAAATAATGACCATAAATCAGCTTCAAACCCGGAAACCATCACCTCCTATTGCCAGAAAAATCACTACAGTTTTGCTCAGAATCTGCCCCATCTTAATCAGTATTATCCGGTGCAGGTTTTCAAAGAAGCGGAGGGCGAAAATACAAGCCATTGTATCACCATGAATCAAGGTAATCAATCGCCATTAACAAAAAATAAAAAAAGTAATAATAATAATATATAATTATATCATAATACATTATCATTTATAATTATGTTATACATATGTAATTATGGGTGGATCTTATTTGAACTATATTAAATTTAGAATTTCTTAAACTCGAATCAAAGTCACGGTCCTTAGTTTAAATTTATTCAAACAAATACATAATATTATTGAAAGACTATTAGAAAAATTATCACCGTACTAAGAAACAAGTTAATCTTAAATTGAAATAAAATTTCAATTCAAAATTAATTTGTTTAAATTAAACTACCTGAGATTGGATTTACCTCTATTAATAGTATGAGTCAATGAATATTTGTGAAAAAGAGGCATAATCGATATAACGATGATCTGATTTATTGCAGATAACAAGAAGCAAGGGGTTGAATTTTACGATTTTCTTCAAGTGCATACGGATTCAACCAAGAGTGAGGTGATAGACAATGCGAGAAGGGACGATGAGGAAGTGGATCAAGAAGCGACGGAGCAGCGGAAGGTAAGAAGGTCACCGTTTATCGATTTCTTATCAGTGGGAGGAGAATAAATGTCGATATATATATATATATATAGAGCTAAGTTAGATGATGAATTTTCATAGTGAAGATTGTTTGAAGAGGAAGAACAAAGAAGATGACAAGACAAGACAAGCCACTGGAGAGGAAAACAACTTACAGACACGTATGTATGAAGTATGTTACATTACAACTAACTAGGGAATGAAGTTCAATTCAATTAGTTATGAGAATGTGACAGAGGAACAATATTTAATCCAGAAGATCATGAAGATATTATACATACAGACATATATATATATTATAATATTATATAAGAAGTTGTGTTGTGTTGTAAAATCGAGGTTTTCATTAAAAAAGAATGTCAAGCTGAGGATTCAGGATTCTTTCTTTTATATGTAGTTGATCAAGTATGAATTCGTCTCTATGCTGTCTGTTGAAATGATTCTTTTCTTCTGCATAAAAATGTTCATGTTCATGCATACTTTATATATATTGGGTTGGCCTCATTGGTTGGGATACTATAAAATCTCACCCTTTGAACTAGCTTTTGGAATCAGAGAAGTTCAATAGTACTTAACAATGGCATGAAAGGCTAATTATTTCAACTACATCCAAGGCTTTTAGAGTGACTGATTAACGTAAAGGTCAAAACAATAATTTATTGCTCATCCAAATGATTGATTATAATAAAATGATTCGGTATTAGTATATAAGAACGAGAAAAAAAATTTATCCCTTGAATTACATTTTGAATAACTAAGTGTTAATAAATAATTTACGAAAAAATCTCATCTTTTGAGTCAGTTTTTGAGTAAAATGGCAAGTTGATGTAAAAATCGAATTTATAACCCGTTGCTCCTCTGAATGTCTGATTATTGTAAAAAAGGTCAAATATAACATTCATTTAAAAAAAGATATATTATCATTAATATCTAATTTAGTATTTATTTTAAATAAATATGATTCATGTTGGTGATTATCTCCTTTCAATCCTATTATTGGAAACACAAAATGCTTTAATTTCAAATAAGAGATGGATTTTATCTAAATCAAAATTTAATTTGAGTTAAGTTTCAATTGAATTTATAATATTTAAATTAAATTTAAGTTAATATGCAATATTATCGAAAAATTATCGATAATGAAAACAATATTGTTAAATAAGTGAAAATGTTTACGATAAAATAAACAGTTTTAACATATAAGCAAAAAAATAACCGATTTTAGATCAAGTTTACACTTCAACTAAAGATGAGCTCATTCCAACCAAACCAACCCGCTGGGGGCAGTCCCTAATTTGAGCACATTATCCTCTATGAAAATGCGTCAAATGAAGATATAATTGCTGAGCATCCAAAGCCGTCTGGAATATACTTAAGTTTAGCCACCAACAAGAAAATTAATAATGAAATCTATAAAAATCTCTCAACGTGACGTAACTTATGCTAATGAATTAAGCACGATCATGACAGGACTTCCAACTACCACAAATATTTGTCACATCCCAATTTAATTCTTCATATTATTTACGAATTGCTTTGTCCACGACATGATGGATTAACAGTAATATTACATGGATGAATAGGTCAGCTACATCCGGGATGGGTTAGTTTAAATTAAATTTATCATAAAGACTAAATAAATTAATTTCAAATTGAAATTTAATAGTTTGATAATTTATAACAAATTCGATTCGATTATTCATTCAATGACATTATATATTTTGCCTATAACATTATATTCTTGTGACAATAATGTTTAATTACCTTATCAATAATTCTAATGATATGATGTATTAGCTCAAACGAATTCAAGTTAAGTTAGATATTATAATATATTTTGATGTGGGCTTGAGTCAATCTTAGACTCTACTCAGTTCTGATCAAATCCATTTTTACTAATAGTAGGTACAATGGGACAAAGAAATTAATGTATTATCATACGATTAAATCATTTAATTATTTGTTTTATTTCAAATTCAAAATTATTCAATTACATAATAATATCTCAATTTGTTTGTACATATTATTACCCAACCGTTTGAATCTGAAATATTATTGATTAATTATAGTCTTTCGTAATTAATGATTATATTCATAAGTTAGTTAATTATCACATTCATACCATATTGTTATTTTGAAGATTCCAATCTTTAATGCATATAGTCAAGAACCAGATGCTAAATTGTACATTAATATAATTAGGATTGAATTTGAAGTAAATTTGTTTGGACTTACACCCATGTTTTAAACTTGAACTAGAGCTCCATCTTAGTAGTATGACTCGAATTCAAGATAATTCACCTATTCATGGTTACTGTTTATCTCATTAATTTTATTGTTTATTGATTCGAATTCAAACTAAATGAATTATATCAAAGTCAAGCTCATATTCACCCTTTTTTAGGGCTGGACTCCAATCCGTCCCTCATCATTCATACCAGTCTTGTATGCGTAAGGTTTCAAATTAATCTGAGTATTGTGAAAATTCAAAAGCAAGCATAACAGCGTTTTCATATTTAGAGATACATATTTACATCATGCTACAAATTAATAATAAAGTCATTTTATCATTAATTACAGAAGAAATACTAAAGTCATTAATTATCATAATATATATATATATATATATATATATATATATATATATATATATATATATATATATATATATATATATATATGAATGATGGTGATATATACTTGTAATGTAACTGTCTGTCCAGATACATCAATCTTAATTTGAGGAGAAATTCAAGTTAATTTGTTTTCCTTCATTTTCAACTTTTCTTTATTTCCATATTTGAGTCTATGAACCTAAAAGCAAAGAAAGAATTTTGTTTAGTATGACAAATACAAAGAAAATTAAACAGAAGTAATATAATAATATATTTAATCAAAATAACTTATAAATAGAGTAATCCTCATCTTATTTATTATTATTTATTATTTTTTTGCTTATAAGCCCAAAAATTATTATAAATATATATGTTAATTTAATTTAAGAACTTATAAGGTGGCATTTTTATATGATTAAAAAAAAAAAAAGTGATGATATTGTGTTTGCAAATTGTTTATATTTCTCTTACTTGAATTTTTTCTACGTTATGACGAGAAACTTCATTTGATCTAGTTTAATCACTAAACTGATAAAATCTGAGAACATATCAAAAAAGTTAGTGTGTAAAATAGACCCTAAGTTCTATACTTACACATTCAAGATTTCATACATTGACTAATTGTTCCACTTGCAGTGGATAACCTTAAATAATTGAAAATTTTCGAAGCTAGATTGTTGTAGTTTTCCTTGAATAATCTTAAGATTTGATTACTTTAGAAGTTTGTCATTGAAATTAATGCATTATTAGGCATGTTTATGGCATGCATTTTAAGTTAAATGGATATAATATTATTTACAAAAATAATGATTATTTTTTATCAATGGATAAGAATGTAATTTAAGTCAAGGCCTAGGCCCCACTAATTAGATTATAAAAGATTTAGCACGTGAAATAAATTATATTAATAACAAGCTTATAAGAAGTTTTGATACTTCTGAGAAGGTTAATACTTTTAGATTGGATACCCATTTAAAAAAATTACATTTTAAACGATTATTAAATATTTGTTTATGACATAAGAAAGTATATTTAAATTTAAAAAAAATTTTATGATTTGATAATATAATTGTTATTTTTTAATTTTAATTAAAATTAAGATAGATTATGACATAACGGTGGCTACCAACCCCACAATCTCTGAAATGTCAAAATCATTTCCTAAAATCATGAAATTTTATTATATTTCTATGTTATATATTTATGAGATGACAATCGTCTAATAATAAAATCAACCTCATATAATTATTTACTTTTCAAAATAAATGAAATGTTTAGATTTATTATTAATATATTTATTACATAATTACGCATAATTAGATTTTTTTTTTTTTTATAAATAAAGAATTACACAAAGAAAAGAGACAATAGTATATTATTACGCTACAATTTAGTGTACTATACATTAGTGCACATCTTGATATGTGTTTATGTATAGCCTTCGATAGAAAACAATATAAAAGTACTGGTACAAAATAAAAACTGAACCCTAATGTATAGTTAGGTTATTAAATCTAAATATTAAAATCCTAACCCAAACAAAAGTAAGACAACAAAAATTTCTTTGGGTAGGGCTCAATTCGTACCAAACATGTTAAAATTCATTTTTAAATTCGATTCGAATAAATCTAAAATGAATTATTCGAATTCAAATACGTATACGAATCCAAACTATAATTTTAAAAACCAACGAATATGAACCCAAACACAAACTGTACGAACCAAATATGAATACGAACTCAAACTTAAATTAAAAATTTTTTAATTATATTTTATCAATTATAATTTTTAATAAAATATAAATATGAATTATATAAACTGAATACAAATACAAATACATACTAAATATAAATTGAGTTATACAAATCCGAACTTTACTCTAAAAAAATTCAACAAACACGAACCTGAATTGTATGAAACGAACCAAAACATGAAACTTATACATGTTCATGTTTAGTTTGACTCATATCCAACCCTAATTAGGGGTGGAACTGACCCAAACCAAATTTAAGATTAATTTAAATTTGATTCAAATTTATGATACTCAATTCGAGTCAACCTAGTATATAATGACACATAAAAGTTATTGACGAGATGCACATAAAAATAAACAACATAATCTAAGAGACAAATAAACAAAAGCTATCAAACTATAGCTCCGATCATTCCAGCTTTACAATGAATACCCCTAGTTACAATCTATTAAACCATTTCAAAATTGCTCTTTCAAAGAATTTGACTCTCCCCATACTTAATCAACCAACCAACTAATCAATCGAGTCCTTTGTGATTGGGTTTGACTTCTGAGACTCACCAACCAATGCACTCAATTAACAATCTCCTCTGTTCTGAATTCGTTATGACTTAGCGATTAATTTGATGGTCAAGTTTTGCTTATAAATGAACTCAAACCATCAAATGAATAATACTGTATAATTGAAAACTTGAATGAGATTATTATTTGTATTATTGTTTTTCGATAAATCGTTATGTACACAACAAGAAATAAGTCTAAACTAGAACAACCCTAGGAAATTTGTCAACAAATAACCAACACATGCATGAAAATCAACATGCATATGTTCAATTAGGTTAGATTAACCTTAGCTACTACTCATGAATAGTCAAAATTAATTAGTCTAAATGATGTATCCATTTCACTAGACAAGGAAATTAATATTATAATTTAGTATCATACTTGTTATTGTGAGTCATGGTTCACAACAATGTTTTAAAACCAATTTAGTATCGTACTTGTTATTGTGAGTCATGGTTCCCAACAATGTTTTAAAACCCAGACCATGCCTTGACCTTGACCGTGTCAAGGGATCAGTCAAGGTCAAACAAAATCCAAATATACCTAAACAAAATTATGGTATGATATGGTGTCGTGAGTAATCGTTTAAATGCAACTAGAAGTTGCAACCTGAATGTCATCACACTGAATTCGCCTCACCGACAGTTCTTTTTTTCTTCGATGACATTTTTTTTCTCTAACATTATGATTCACCAATCTAGAAAATTGAATTTGATCTCTAATTGACAGTTATAAATTTGAGTTAAGCTCGAAGTAACCCTTGTTTAGGTTGAGCTCTATTCAAATCCACCTCTACTTGCAGCCTCTTGTCCATTTAACCCACCAAGTCTGGAAACATCAGCACCCTCACCGAGCTAGACTAGCCCAACATCATCCAAAACAAGCCCAACTCTAAACAACGGCTACATCAACTAACCCATCAAGAGCAACTAATAAAGGTCCAAGCCCAACTGTATCTGGAACAAAGCAAGTGGAAAAAGTCCAACCCAAAATAAGACTGCTTTTGCTTTCCAAAATACAATCCCAGATTCAAGCAATTGCTTAACAAGATACAATCTGGCTAAGATATTTTAAATTAGAAATTAACAATTAAATTACATAATGACATGTAAGTCATTAATCCTACCCGGTAATCCTCATCTATTTGCACATGTAGTACTGTTCTAGAAGCATAATTAACAATTAAAGTCCAACGACTTCTTTGAGGCATTGTATCATTATGTCTGTAAAAAGTACAATGATAATAGTTTCAACATGTCCACACGTTAAAGCCAAATCTCTAAACAACTTTAAAACTTTTACCGAAAAAATCTCACCAGGCATACAACAGAAAAAGCTTCAATTTACACACATACAAGAGATCTTGCTGCAAAGGAAAGTGTACCTGTTCTGAAGTGCCGTCTACCTTCTTCAAGTTCTTGTTTTTAAGTTGGTAGATGAGGAACCCGATAAATTTCTGCACTGAAGTGAGGCAGCTTCATGCTATCCATAACAATGTGAGAAGAGTTTTTATCGTACTTCTATCGACTCTAGGAGGTCGTTGTTTCATTTAGTGTTGTAATCTGAACTTTAAGCTTCTCTGACAGTACAACAGAAGAAACATCCACTGTTGACGGCCGATGGAGGATCTCTTTTATGCATCTTGCAAAAGAATTTCATAAACATCTGTTCTCAAATTCAATTCCTTATCCCGCATTACTTCTTGGAGATCTGAAAGCTCCTTTGCAGTTAAGATGGAGTTCAGTTTGAAAAAACCATCAAGCCACAGCTTTTTTGACCTAAAAAAAATCGTAAGGGTTAAAACAACGAACAAGCAACATGCATCACAAGTTTGAAAAGGCCACCATGTTGGTGTACATGGTCATGCTGTAAACTACATTTCTATGTATTCTATGTAAAAGTTGAGTTTCAAAACTACCCAACACACAACAGCCCCTCATTCAAAGGAGACAAAATGATAATAATGAAACAATGATGCTTTTTGATGAAACTGAGAACAATGTCAATGCTAAAGATTAATCAATAAATAAATATAAGAATGAAGCAGACTTCACAGATTTGATAACTAAATAATTTCTTTCTTGCTTAAAACCTCATCAAGGGAGGAAGCTCATACCATGGGCAGGCATGAATAGCTCGGAAAAAGATTCTCCTAGCTGCAGACAGATTGCAAACAATGTGAACCTCATATGCAATATACCAACGCCAAAGTACAACGGAACACTGCACTTTCTCATCTGCTAGTGCCCTTTCAAACAATCCACGGATTCTGTGTTGTGTGCCTCCTCTGCTCATCTCAAATGCCAATGCAAAAATCCAAACAACTACAGATGGCTGCCTGAAGAATAAACGTGTATAAGATTATCAATGCCAAATGATATTTATACAGACGAAGTCATACTAAGAGAATCACTTTCATGACACAACATTTCAAGACAATTATTTGGTTAAAAACAAATACTACAAATTAGGGATGGATCTCTATAAAAGGTAATGAGCCACTAATCTACCCCATAGATAAATGGTGATCTTACTTGTGAGAATGGGCATCCAAGATCCTACGCAGCTTATTGGGTGTAGTATAAAGATTGCTGATCTCCACCAAAGTACTAAAGAGATCTGGACTGTAAGGATATAACTGGAGGCCATGCAAGATGGACTCCCAAACTTCGGATATACCAGATTGCTTATGATGTCTCCAAAGCATTCTCACATTAAAGTTAAACAAATATTCAAGTTGATAACTGTAGCTTCTCCTTTCTGCAGGTTAAAAACAACAAATTAATCACAGTAAAGACCAAACTCTTTAGAGAATTAAACTATTCTACTAATAAAAGTCATGAATTAAAATTACCAAAAAAAAAAAGTCATGAATTAAGATAGAATGTAGTCCATATGAAAATAAGAAATCTTAATATTGATACTAACAAGTAAACTCGAGGCAGTTGTGCAGGACAACAGCAAAATTGGACCATACAATCAACAGAAATGAAGCATTATTTAAATCTAAATGCGAGACATAGGAGCATTAAAATATACAAGAACAACAATGAAACTAGGACAAGAACAGGAGGCTATATAACCTGGAAGAACCATGGTAAAGGCCTGATGTAGCACGTCAATACCCGCAGCGAATCCATTAGTTAACTCTTCAAACAAAGCCGCTGAACAGATAAGAGCAATAGATTGATTGCTTACAGCACCACGTACCCAACCTGATCGTACTGCTTTTATTCTTTCCATATATCCCTGGTGTGCTCTCAGTAGTTGTAAACTGGATGGTCGACCTTTAAACGGACTGTATGTTAAACCACTTCCTAACCAAGACAGTATGTGTATTGCACGAAATGATGACTCAGGATCACCAGGATTATTAGCAAGTTCCACCTCAGCATACCATAAATATAAAAGAGGAGCCTTTGACTGTATATCCTATTCATTAGATGAAGAGTTAATACATATTATGTTCTAACTAGAAATATGTATGAAAAAAGTTCCAATAATATTAGATTTACCGATGGAAGCCCATCAATGGATGACAATGCCATGTCAAATACTCTTCTTGCATGATCAATATTCCCGAAGAAAGCCTCCCTCCGTGCATAAATTCCACAAAGCAATATATCCTTTAGAAAATAGATAAATAATATAAATTATGAACCCCAAGAATTGTGAAATTAGGAATGAAAGTGCAAGGAAAATTGAAATTACATTTTAATTCCAACAACTGAACAAAATACAATTATACTTGGCAATTGATAACAATAAGGTTTCCTTTCAAAGAATCTAAATGGTCCAATCTTTTGAAACTAAACCTTCAATTCAGAACCCTTACATTGACTTTCCACTAGAGCCATGAGAAAAGAAATTCTCTAAATAGCAAAAAGATTGCCTTCTAGAGTATCTAAATGGTTTGGTCATCTACACAAGCATCTTCAATTATAATCCTGACCCCTTGCTCCAACTATACACCATAAGTGAGGCACAAAAGTGAATATAATCAACAATCAAACAAGGACCCCACCTTAATTACTCTATTAGCAACATAGAACATATATTATCACTGCATAAATTAATAGCTTAACTTAAATTATTCCCCCTATTGATAAAATGCTAGGACAACAACATTAAACATGAACTAGCGCTTAACTTAGGTATGCAAGCACTGAAAATCAGTTTTGATGCCCCTTTGCTAAGGGAAACAGCCTAAAAGCTTTTGATAATATCAAGGATCTAAATTAATAGATCCTCCTTGAGTTCCCGTGATCTAATCATTCTTCCATCAAATTTACTCTTAAAAATATTGGAAGATAGTACTGAAGAACTAAATTTGAAGAATGTAATACATCACGTTGCTTATCATCCTTGCACTCTCATCAAATGTGGATAGTCCTTAGCATATACACCTTAAATGGTAAAATTGCAAAGAATATCATAATCCTATTAGATTTGATTAGCACAAATGCCTTTAATCATTTTATTCCAAAAAGACTACCTGTCGATCACTTTTTAAGAGGCCCTTTGCCAATGCTCGGCAAGGCGTAACGGAACTGCTACAAGAATTCATTTTTGTGACAAAAAGCTCTTCAGCAACAAGAGCAGCTTCTTCCAGGACATAATTTCGTGGAAAGGCAGTTAAACAAAGCAAGATAGCATTGCGAAGAAATTTCATCATCTCAGTTCTCCTAGATATTTCACCAGTGCTTCCCATAAGGATATCCAAAGTAAGACCATTTGAACGGTTCTCTATCTTGGTTAGAACGTCATCAACCTTATGTAAATTTTCTGGTAAGAAATCTGGCAATGTCTCCAGGGTAAGGAGATTTTCACTCCAGCTTGAACTGTTTGTGCAAATCCTGAAAGAAAGAGGGAAAAATACACATGAAAGATTTATCAATGACAAAAACACATCAGAAAAGAATGAATACAAAATTAAAAATTCAAGATCAGAAGTTCTAAATAAGATAAATATATAGCTAGTTTGGGTCAGTGTTTAATGATTTATAAAGCCTAAGCGATGCAGACTTAAGATGTGCACCACTACTACAGAGATTTACTACCATATGAAGCGTGCTCCTGAGTGTACAGTCATACAAGTATAATGTCTTTATTGCCCTGTGTTTACATCCTGAAAAAGTGTTCTTAACTGTTCTTCTAAAGGTCTTTAATTCTAAAATATTGAGATCAGCCTTTAGGCATCCTAAATCTCCAACTCAAGCAATGAAGCCTGTTTGGAATCTGATTTCATCATCTCATGATTGTGCCAATGAATCATAACCAGACAAGGGGAAAAACAAAATCTAATCATTTCCTGAAATGTCCTTGCCACTAGCTAAATGTTCCACCATCTCACAAGGTATAAAATCATGTTTTAGTTCTCAAACAAGACTAGTGTAGCTCATGCCCAAAGAGAAAGTAACTATAGTCCAAACCCTTAGAAATTTTTAAGAACTTGGGAAATTCATAGATTGAGCCACTAAAACTTCTGGGATTTTTCAAATTTTCAAAGAGAAAGAAAAGATACAAACTTCTTGTTCTAGAAGTGAAACAAAATAGATAACGCTTCATAACTATAATACTTCGCTTACCACTGAGATATTTTCCCACCAAAGAAATCGATAAATTTGGTTACAAGAGATAAGCGAGCTTCTTCTGAGCTTAATGAAAACAAGTATTCCCTGACATCTTCATACAATATTACTTTCAAAAGTTGCTCATCTGCTTCTCCATCTGGTGTTCCATCACCACAAGAAATCCTAGCTGTTTCAAAGAACCTTCAGTTAACTATACATCTGGGACACAGATGTAATTTTAGCTTTTTCTTAGTTAAAATAGGCACGCACAGATGAATAACAACAAAAATACTTGTTTGTCTCCAATATTTATCTATATAGACTTGTATTACAGTACATTAAACACAAGAGAGAGAAGGACAGGGATGTAGAGAAAGACCATCTTTTGTGCGAACAGGCATCCACTGATTGCAATCTCTAAATGACTCTTCTGCAGCCCATCTAGTCCATGTTGAAGTGTCTTTAACCTCGGCATTGGCCCCAGCATCAACATCAATGCCTAAAAGTTTTAGCAAAGCTTCAGTATCATCTTCCTGCTTCATGCCTTCATCATCAAATTCCTCTTCAATCTCCTCGGCAGCCACTTTATCATTGACTACATCTTCTGGATTACAACTTTCCTTCTGTTTGGATACTGGTTCTGACCAACCAGTCCAACCGCCTTGATCATCATCTTGTGAAGTTTCCTCCTTCATAACCCTTTGTCTATTTTCTTCCTCTTTTTCCAACCATATAGACCAACTAAGAGCCCCTTCTTCCCCAACTCTTGCACCATTGCTGTTCCAAAAGTGCTCAAATAGTCTGTGTTTGCTCTGCTCAGTTAGAAGTAAAGAAGGGCAAAACAAACTAAATTCAATTTCGGCCTGAAATAAGGCAGTGGCCAACTCCAGATAACCAGCCTGCCACTCCAACCTGCAAAGACTGAGAAATATATCAACCAGACTAAGTTCTAGTTGAACAATATCAGGATCCGGAGAAGAAGGTTTGACAACTTGTTGAACCTGTATCAGAAGAAAGTGGAATAAAGACCAACATGAGAAAACTTAATATGTCTTGAGAAGTTCTTTCAAACCTTTCATATTCAAGGTTCAAAATACTAGGAAAAAGCACATTATCCAAACCATTTAATGTTACAAAGATATTAAGCTCATGATACAAAAGAACTTCAGTCTAAAAGTGAAGAAGAAAATTCAAGATATCTATACAAGTCGATGAAAACATTGATACAACTGGTGAAGCAGGGAGAAGTTTTATTCAACAATTTTAGAAAAAAGAGGTGGAATTTAAGCTAATCCTGAAGTTCAGAAAGAAATCTAAAAGCCTAAGACAATTATTTTTAGCAAGAAAGATTTCCTTATAATGCAACAAATGCTTCTATTTTAAATAAAAAAAAATCCTTAAAATGAAAGAACTTTAAATTTCTTATCTAACTGGTCTATCACATCCCTGAATAATCAATTCTTTTCTCATTTGTTCACATCAGAAATATACTGCATATAAGACTTGATACACTAATAAAAAATCTAGCACTACAAAACTATTATTTCAAGACATGCTCAACAATTAGTTATTGTCTCTAATTTGCAATGAAAAATTAGGTTCAGAAAACAACAAATATTCAATAAAAAGTACAAGAAATTTTTTTAATATATTAACTTAAGAACCTGCCTAAACTGCTTGCTGCATGCAGCAGATATAGCCTGGATTGCATGGGCATACATCCTTCTCATGTCTGAAACCTTAAATCTGGAAAATTCTCCCTGAACAACATGTAGAAACTCTCTCCACAACTTGTAATTCCCTGAATGCTGCATGAGTACCTTCTCCCATCTACCAATTAATACATCAGTGTTGTCTCTTCCCTGATACGATTTCATGAGAGAAAGCAGCAGATCTTCATTATCTGGGTTAAGCTCCACTGCCTTCTCCAATATGCTTATCTTCTTTTCAAGTATCTGTAAACGAGCACCTTTCCGTTGCTGTTTACTTGCAACTGTGTCTTGGAAATCAGCAAAGGCTAACCAACCTTTTTCATCATAGGGATGCTCTCTTGTCAATTTATTAAACTCCCTAGTTTTACGTAACACTTCATCTTCCCAAGATTCTTCAACAATTGAACTGTCTGCACCTGAACTTTCATGAGACACTTCAATTTCTATTAAAGGAATAAAATCACCAGCAACTGTAGCAGCAGACTTCTTGTCAGCAACAACCCTAGTACGCTTAAGGTTCCTATCACGTTCCAAAGCTGAATATTTTGCAGACCAATACCGACCACCAGATTTTACTTTACTATCCATTTCATCAACATCATAATCTCCATCCAACACCAATCCCCTCTTATGCCAGTAAAATCCTTCTGAACCAGATAATTTCCCAGGATTATGAAGTTTATACCGTGGTACATCCATCCTACATTATAAATTTATAATATCATACCAGATTATAAAACTAAAAAACCAAATGCTTAGCAACAACCTACAAGTGCTTCCTACAAAAGCACTTAAAAGAGCTCTCTGGAACTTCAACTATTAGATTCAAGTGTAGAAGTGTGAGTTTTAAAATTAAAACGTTTCTCCTACAAGAACTTCACACAAATACTAAGAGAATTACACATAGCCTGTAATTAAAACATTAGTGCACTTCATTATTAGTCATTTCAACTTGAAACCATCGTTTTCAAATGAAATTTACCTGTAAATACGACCATAGACCAAATTATCGCGATCTCCATGAGAATCGAAGTAATAATCTTTCGATTTTGCCGACACGTAAGAATCGACATCTCCTCCTCCTCTGTCTTTCGATCTCTTTCTCTTCTTGTTTCGCTCCTTCCTCTTCTTCTTCTTCCTCGAACTCTCCCTGTCAGACTCTTTCTCTTCTTCCTCAAGTAATTCATACGATGGCGACCGCGATTGCGGTGGACGTAAAACATCGTCGTCCCTATCATCGTCCTCATCATCGTAGGCCGACTCGGAAATGCGTACGGCGTCGTTTATGACAGAGAGGTCGGTGTTGAAACTGGCGTTACAGAGCCATTGAGAAGGTACGTCGTCTTTTTGAGTGTTGAGAGAATGAGAGGCAGAAGTAGAAGTAGTAGAAGCAGTTGTAGGAAAGAGAGGGAAAAGAGAGGGCCTTGGAATCTCTCGTTCTTCTTCCGCTGCTTTCCCTTGCTCTTCCATTCCCAATTTTCAAATCAAAATCTCCAGAAAATTGAGACGGCCGAAGACGAACTCGCCGGTTTTAAACTTCACTTGTGTTTTACAAATAATTAAATACCCTATGAATTTTGACAAGTGTCGCTTACCTCCCCATACTGAGGCTGTTAATGAGAATTCTGAAACCCTATAATGGTGTTTAAAAATCTTAATCTACAAAGAGTGATACAAGAATTTAAAATTTAGCTATTGGTTGGGGAAGTTGTGTGTTGAGACTAGAATTATAAATTAGTCTCTAGCCTGACTAATATTGAAGGGAGTTCAAACTCAGTTGATTAAAGCTAAGCTCAAGTTTGAAGTTGATTGTGCTGATGAGCTCACAAATATATGGTTTAACTTAAATTAAAAATCAATATATTTTGAATAATTTTAAGTCTCACACTTATACCCCTAAAGTTTATTTTTATGTTATAAATCTTGAAGTTATTTAATAAATATGAGTTGTAGAATTAAATTGTAAAAATTTAAAAATTATGAGGTTCAAATGTGATTTGCTAGAACTCAAGTTAGCTAAAATCGTATTGGACTCAAATGGAAACTTTACTAGCCAATACTTTGACTCGTTTCAATTACACTCAGTAATTGAAACTTAAACTCAAACTCAATCGTTCTATTCAATGATATTTAGCTCGGTTTAATTGTACTTCCAATTAAAACTTATACACAATTGACCAATTCAACTGGTTTGATCAAGAATTCTTAGCTCTTTTGGTTTGAGTTAAGTTTTGATTTAATATTAATTTTAGACTCCATTGAGATTGGGGTTTAATTTGAAGGGCAACTTGGTCCAATATTCATGTTGAAATATAAAAGTTTATAATTATTATTAAAATTCGAACCGAGTCTATCTATTTATTTAAATAATGATCAGAAGATTTATTTTCATAGAAAGACAAATTTCCACTTTTTTACTTTTAAAAACTTAAATATCCATCTTTTAACAATTTTTTATCCAATTTTATTAACATTTTTGATAAAATAATTAAAATACTTTTATTAAAAAAAAATTTATAAAAACATATTTAAATAAAAAATTAAAAAATTTTTAAAAAATGTTGAATTTTAAAAAATTAAAAAACTTGGGCGATAGTTGGAAACAATCACTTGGTTTCAGGGTTAATTATATACTACTTTAATGAAGACAATCAAATCTAACCATGTTTACTAGTAATCATGGTAAAAAATAATTGATTAAACCAAAATCAATCATTTTTCAACCGTTTTTATTGATAAAAGTGATTAAATCTAATCGTTTTCTTCAAAATAAGAGAGAGTCGTCAGTGGCTACTTATAATTTTTTTTTAAATATAGTACAAAATTTTTTATTTTTCTATATTTAAATAAATATTTTATGTTTTTCAAAGGAATTTATAAAATTTATTTTATTTTATTTTAAATTTTTATTAAAATAACAAAAATATTCTTTTAATTATCAAAATTTAATAATTAATTATTAAATTTAACCGTTAAATTTGATTAATAAACAAACATTTGAGTTTTTAAAAATCAATAGGTGGAAATAGTCTTTGCTGGAAATATGTGCTTCGGCCTGAATAATTCATTGCTCTGTCCTCTAAATGAATGAGATTGATTCGGACCAACCCCTTGGCTATGTCAAAACCCTGTTAAGGAACTGAAAACGTTGTGAAGTAGTCAAAACTTAAGTTTATTTTATTTCCTTTTCAATCAAAATGAAAAATAATAATCAGGATTGCTTTAGAACTCCTAGAAAAACAATAACAGGTTGCATATTAATATTGATTTTGTTTCTCAAATGTAAAAGTGAAAGTTTGGTGCACAAGACATATACTAGTGACAAGAAAAAGATACTAAGGGAAAAGAATAAAAATCAAAATATGATTACACGAAAGCAGAATTTTATATCAATGGCTTTCATAGCAATGCATACTTCTGTGTCACGCCAAAGAAGCTCTGATTCTGACATAAAACTTTTGTGGGAAATCACTAAAGCAAATGCAGATAACAATTATGTCATAATCGGTTGACTAGGCAAGCAGAATTCCACATCCTGGTGCATCGCAGTCATGCTTATTAGTTGTCACCTCTCAAGCTCAAGCACATCTGAACAGTTTCCTACTTACATGAGTAACTTGGAATTTGTTACGATTCCAAGTATAAAATATAGAATCAGAATCTCACACCAAAAATTATGAATTTCGAGTATGAGGTCTATATGATTTAATATCAGAGGCCCAATCTATCTTCCACTTGCAGTCGTACAACAATGTACTGTTCACTCTCAGGCATGGCTATCGAGAGGTCATAATCTCTCCCTGATTTTTCTAACACTTGAGAGGTTAGACTCTCTCCACTTCCACCCTCTCCCTCGATAAGCCAGAGGAGCCCATACCTGTCCGCCTCCTCATTTCATTACTACCCACTTCCAAGCTAAATATGAGTCCTAACAGATCCCAAGTGTTAGTTCCGAGTCAAAAAGTATGGGCTTGGTTCTCCTTAGGTTCATATCAGAGTCATCGCTTCCATTGAATGCTTACAGACCTCAACCATTAAGAAGTAAAAATCCCAAAGAAAACCATACCTCTCAACACCACCATCATGAAATTTCACATTGTTCAAAAGAATATCATTAAGCAGGGCCATTTAATTGAGTCTCGCCAGACTATCTAACTCACAAATCACGTTTCCACACACACATTCTATAGTAGCTCAATGGCTACTGTTTGGAAAAGGTTCCAGTTTTCAATGTGAATAGACAGTTGGATTGCAAAAACTGAATTCAAGGGAAACTAGCTTACGTTAGTGATAGCCTCAAGAATTTGATCTTACATATATCTGACTTACAATTGAAATTTCAGAGATGAGAAACCTGCAAATTTATGAGTGCGGATAGATAACTAATTCATCATGCAAACAGAACAATAAAACATGATAATAAACTGAAAAGCATCACAGAGAGAAGCAAATCAGAAATCAAGACAGATTAACAAATACTGCTAAAAAAGAGGAAAATTTTCCTGACTTCACCATGAAGACAGTAGAGCATGTATTTCATTCCATAATTAGAACATAAAAAATTATCAACTCAAGAGAAGATGGAACACAACACCAAATTCAAATAAATTGATAAGTATCCAGAAAAATGCTTTCCATCAAAGTAAAACTGACTAGGCAAGCTTACATATATCCTCATAGTCAATAGCTGTAAGTACTCTCCCATCATAGATACCCTTCTCTATCTTCACCTTAGCACAGAAGTGTTCAGTATCAACTCCCAGCAACCTAGCATTTGAACCACGATAAGCCCCATTCACTACCCTCACTAAACCCCCAATTTGGGGAATGACTGTCTCCAGCTCATCCTGATCAACTCTCAGGACATGTTTGTTTTCAAGCATCTCAATTTCCCCAACATATTTATCAATCACTTTCTTCACAACACCCTTTTGCTTATAGTAACCTTTTTCAGCCAGCGCTTTGCTCATTACCTTGACAATAATGCCTTCACACAACCAATAATCTTTCCTGTTGATTTTCTCCTTGACCTTCTCTTCCTCTCTCATCAACTCCTCTAATGCAGAGTTTCCAACAGTTTTGTTATTTTCTTTGCTGATCTTTCTCTTATTATTATTGTCAGCCTCTTCAAAAACCAATTTACTACTACTAACAGTAGTGTTGTTATCTTTGTTTAACAATGTTGATGATGAAGCAAGTGAAAAGCCTACCTTAACTCCAGCCTCCAAGTTCATCTCCCTTGGTGGGTCATCTTCCAAATTAGATTCAGTTTTTGTAGTTGCCAATTGCTCTGACGCAGCAAGCTCAATTTGCTTCCTGATCTCCCTCTCTTGCTTCTCTTCTTCAGCCATATCCAACTTAATTCTCTTATTTTTCATCTTCTCCTTGAAAAGAGTCTCGGAATCTCTATCAATATAGGTAATGAACCACCCTTTAGGAGTCTCCTCAACCTTACACTTACCTGTCCGTCCCAAATATTTAACAAACTCAGTCAAAGTAGCCCACTTAGTAGAATTCATATGAACATGATGTCTATCATGGATGTACTCATTATAGACAACAGTTGCAGCCACACGACTAAAACGATGGCTGCGTCTCATGAGTTCGAGGAAATACTCCTCAAACTCTTCAGAATATCCATCAACAATACGATCGGGGTTTTGCCCAAAGATTTGCATCTGACGCTGGTGGCTTTCGCTCATGCAGTGGCATTTGAATCCGTTTTCATCTCTGCATTGCTTCTGACACATCTGGCAATACCATCTAAGCTTCTGCAATCCTTTTGCCTTAATCCTATTTGCAATGGCCTTCGGTGTCAAGAAATCATTCTTCCCCATCACTCAATTCACGAAAATCGAACTCACTACAACCACTAAACTAAAGAGGCTTTATCTTTATCTCTGCAAGTACATCGATATAAGAAAGAAAAAACTGAATTTTAAAACATTTAAATACACTCATTTCAATTTGTAATACTTCAAAATTCTGAAAATAAATAAATCTGATAAAACCCTAATTTCGGTTTTCAAAACTTCAAAAAACTGAAATACCACTACAAAAGCTGGTACTAGAATGAAAAATCCACCAAACCTAACAACTATGATATATGAAAATCCTGTTATATTATTTCCTAACGATGTATTCTTTTTTACAAAATTCTGAACTCATATTTCATGTTGTTCTGGCTTCTGCAAGACTAGAACTGTTCAACCTGGGCTGATAAATAGTAACTTAAAGCACTACCAATGGAAGCATTTGTATCAAATTTAACTTAAAATTTTTTATTTCCCACAAAAATTGTCATCCTAGGCGGCAGAGGCAACACATCATAATCTTCCCAAAATCCAACTCAAATCCTTAACCGAAATCAAACCACTCCAAATTACCTAAACTTCCCTTTAATGAGACTTCCATGCCTCAAAATAACCTCAAAATTGTCCGGAAAAGGTAGTCATATATTTCACGTTATAAGTCATGTATGGAATTTCACAAGTCTTTCAGGTTTCTCTAAAAAGGCATCGTCTACTTTAAAAACGAAAAAAATTGTCCCAATAACTCCAATCCATCCATTATAAATTTTTTGTAATATAGAACTTTGAAATTATAAAATTATTTTTGAGTCATGCGAGTTCAACTTACATCACTTTTCAGAATCCAAAACATATTTAGTAGAAAATCCAAATCTAAAACAAGTTCCGAAATTCAAAAGAACAGCTAAACTACTAGAAAACAATCCAATCAAACTAACAAACTAATCTAATTATTAGATATAATAATCAAACCACAAATTGATTCAATTGGGATTAGGGCTTAAACAGAAAGTCGAAATAAAAGAATTAAAAACTAAAACCCTAAATTGAAAATATTATTAATAACCACCTTGAGCCGCCGTGAAGTTAGATCTAGAATGAATCAGAGTCGTAGAGAGCTTCTGAGCTTCAGTGCAAGAGCGAGAAGAGAGATTTTGTGCGAAAGAGAGAGCCTACCTCTTAATAATGGATTTTAATTTTTTTTTGCAGCCCAATGAATAGTTTTTGTTTGTTAACTAAATTCTTTTATTTATTTATTATTATTTTTCGCATGATGGAGAAGGTACAAGGATTTAAGTATCGATGATCCATTTGGTGATTTCATTTTCCATTTTTAGAGAATTATTTTTAATTTGAGTTTTGGTTACCAAGTCAACGGAAATGGAACGGTCAAACTCACCTAAAGTTTTCAAATGATAAACTCCAATCCAAAAATTTTTTAAAAATTAAATATTTATTTTTTAATTTTATAATGAAAAAATTAAGATATCTTTTATACAAAATATTAATATTAAAATAAAATTTAATATAACATTATATTAATATAATAATTAAAAATAATAAAATAATAAATTAAAATAGTTAAAAATAAAAACTTTATTATTAATATCATCAGTTAAGTAGTAACCATATTGTTAAATTTTTATTTTTAAAAATTTTAATTAATGTTTAAAATTATTTATTATTATTTTAAATAATACATTAATATTATTTTATACTTTTTATAAATTTAATTCTATTATTTATTATTTTATAAATTCTTTTTTATTTAAAAAATAAAAATATTTTTTTAACTAATTAAACTTAATAATTAACCATTAAATTTAATCGTTAACTTTGGATAACGAGTAGGTATTTAACTTTTAAAAATTTTTTAAATAATACTTTATCATTTAAAAGACCTTAATAGAAATAAATCATTTGGCCAAATGAAAATACTTAAAGAATATAATTGTCTTTAACGTTAAACTTTGTCTATATCAAGTTTAACAATATCTAGTTTAGTATTTAATTAAATTTAAAATAATTATTTTAAAAGTGGCAAATTAAAACTTTAGTTAGTTAAAATTAGTTCAATTCTAGATAATTAAGTTAATTTAAATTTATATATTCAAAATTAATTTTAAATTGTATACTTATTTTATAAAAACGATATTAAAATGAGGAATATAACACATGGACTTCATGTTTTGTTTCAATTTTACCTTTCAGCCAGGCCCACCGGAACCCAAATTTCAATTCAACCACCACCGTTCAAATTGATGAAAGCATCTCGATTTGAGTCAAAATGATGGTGACCCCTTGATCTTGTGACTAGTCACACTTAATAAATAATCACGAGGCTAAACACACCCATTAAATGACAAAATATTCAAAATTATTCCTTTAAGTAATTGTATGTAACCTGAACTTCATTTTCTTACACTGTAACCCCCACCATTGCCCTATATTATATCATAAATAATCGCCAAGGGGGAAAATTGTAACAAATCAAAAGGGAAAGGGGATTTGGGGAGAAATGATGAGGGAGAAACTGTGATCAATCAAAAATAGGTGTTGAATGAGAATTCAACAGTTTTTAAGTGCCCACACAAATTTAACAATACTGAAAAGTCTATACCGCATATATTTGATAATCAAAATTTTTATGATTTTTATGATTATATTAATATGACATAATGATCAAATGAAAATATTATATTATTATAGAATATAACCTATCTAATCAGATAAATTCTCGAAAAACATGTCTATTAGCAATAAGCCAGTGATGCAAAAGAGTAATGATGGTATGAGTGGTGATTGGCTTGTGGTGGTGGTGGTGTAGGGGTGGTATTGACAAACGTTGAAAGATTATTGTATGAGAGGGGGAAGAGTAATTTTAATTTAGAATAAAAGCAATTATTAACAGAACAAGGGGTGAAAATTTTTGTTTCAAACTTAAACGATGACAAAGTAGTTCATCAAAGTTTGGGTGGGAAAGAGTGATTCAAACTCATTATTTTGATTTGGTCCCATTGACAGGCCTGACCTGACCAGAGAGAGAGAGTGCAGGCCGAAAGTGAAAATTATATTCAAATCAAAACTCAAACTTCAAAAAAACACACATTAAAAAAATTAATACAAAAAAATAAACAAAATTTGTTATGAAAATCTTATTCTAGTTTATTTGGATGTTACTTTCCATTTTTTGACGGCTATGGAATCCACAAGCACTCTTATTTCCTCGTTGATCTGTAAGTATATTTTTTCCGAAGTGATTCACCTTAGTTTATTTTTTTATTTTGAATCTGGGTTTGCGTTTTTTTGTGGGTTTGATTTGTGGAACTGGGTTTGAATCCTAGGGTTCGGGAGGGTTAGAGTTTGAAATTTCTAGGGTTTTTCTTGGGCGGGTGCGGATCTTTGCAGCGAGGGGATTTGATTTGTTGGGCTTTGAGGAATCTTTATTTCTAGGGTTTTTGGTTGTGGCGAGAAAATGTGGGGAATGGGAATGATTTGTTGCTCTGATATGTGTATTTTGAGGTTATTTCGAGGCATGGAAGCCTCATTAAAGGGAATTTTAGGTAATTGGAGAGGTGAAATTGTTTTTGGTTAAGGATTTGAGTTGGATTTTGGGGAAGATTATGATGTGTTCCCTCTACTGCTGGGGACGAAAATTTGTGGGAAATTAAAAATTTTAAGTTAAATTTGATACAAATGCGCCCATTGGTAGTGCTTTAAGTTACTGTTTATCAGCCCAGGTTGAACAGTTTCTAGTCTTGCAGAAGCAAGAACAACATGAAATATGGTTTTAGAATTTAGTAGGAAAAAACACAACATTAGAAAATAAAATAACGGGAATTTCATATATCATAATTGTTCTCTTTGTGGGTGGTTTCAGGTTTTGAGCATTTTTCATTCTAGTACTGGCTTTTATAGTGGGAGTGGTTCACAATGGCGGACACAGGCTCGCTTGATGTGATTCTGGAGTTTTTGAGGAGAAATCGATTTACAAGAGCTGAGGCAGCTTTACGCAGTGAGGTCAGTAACCGCCCTGATTTGAATGGTTTCCTTGAGAAACTTAACTTAGAAAAGGACTCAACTGAGGTATTGGAAGAGAAAAATGGGAGCAAATCAGCTAGCGAGGATCAAGGTTCAAGTTCACAAACTAGTGGTGAAATTTCTAAGGAACTCATTGTGAAAGAAATTGAGTATGGGACTGGTAGAAATGGGTCTGAAAGCAAATGGAGAAATGATGCTTCTAGTGGGGAATGTAATAAGCCTAATGAGGCTATTGGGACCAATGAAAAGAGCTTCACTTTTTCCAAAGGTTCAGAGGACACTCTGCTGGATTTGTACTCTTGGAATAATTATAGTTCTAGCAATGGGCCCCCTGATCTTCACCGAAAGGCTGGTGTCAGTAGTACCAATAACTTCCCGGAGCTTCAGATTTCTGAACAGTCAAGATACCATACAAGTGAAGTTCCTGATTCTGGTAAAGTCAATTTAAGACCTCGGGAATTAGATTCAGGGGAAGAGATTCTCTTTTCTGGTGAAAAGAAGACTTCATGGGTTGAGAGTGCTAGAAAAACCAATGCAGAATCCAACTATGAAAAAATTCAAACAAGTGAACCAAAGGTTGTTGATCGGCAGCTTAGGACTGGCGTTACATACTCTAAAGAAAGCTTTGGGGACAACCCTTGGTCAAGAAATGAGGAATCAACAATTACATCTGCGGATATGTGGAAAGATTGTTCTGTCAAGACCATATTTCCATTCTCTAAGGGGGATGTGTCTACCAGTTATGGCATTGTAGCTGCTTCTGACAAAAAGGACGGAAAGAAGAAAACTGATACAGGTAATGTGCGAACTGAAATTAAGCAGCAGGTGGATGAGGTTGGAAGAGCGTTATACTTTGGGAAATTTCAGGGGAATTCTGAGCAGAAGGATATAAGCAATGTAGGTTTTCCTCTAACTTCTGATAATCCCAGGGAAGAATTCCCTAGGCTGCCACCAGTTAAATTGAAGTCAGAGGACAAGCCATTGAATGTTAATTGGGAAGAAAAGTTTGAGCGCGATGGACCAGGTTCCAAGCTCATTAGTGCTGATAGTACCTTACTTATAGGGTCCTTTCTGGACATTCCTATTGGGCAAGAAATCAACTCTGCAGGTTTGTCATAGGATAAATGATTGGATAAATATGCCTAGGTTTTCTACAAATATTACTCACTTTACTGTGTTCTCACAGTAGTTGTTAGATTATATAGAGCCCCTTTGCATTTACTTGATTTAAAGTGTTATCATCTTACTAGATTTCTGATTTGGTGTTTATTTTGGTTGGGAAAATTATAGTTATGGCTTACCTGTAGACTTCCAGAAAAGAGAAAATATGCATAACTGAGTTCTTTTTATATATTTATTTATTGAAATTGAACATGCAAATGAAACACCTCTCAAGTAGATTATTATTATTGTTTGATTTCTGATGATATATAATTTCTTACATTACATGTTTAACCTTCTATTCCTGTTAATCTTATTGTTGTAATATATAATAGAAATGGTTATCGACAAAAGAGAACACTAAGCATGGGGATACACTAAATGATATTCTTTGTTTCTTATCGTTGGAAAGGACGTTGCTTCATCTCTTCTACATTTTTTCAACATATTATGTTCAATATTTGTGACATCCATGAAATACTTGATAGCATTATAATATAAACAAAATTAAAGGTGTCAGGTGCATTAATCATAGCATGTCATTCCCTTTTAGGTTTTTTGGGACATGTTTACGCAGAAGCATGCTCACTTGTTTGGTCCAGATTATCATATATGTATGAAAAGTTTTCATCATCTTTCAGGATCCTGAACTAGGATTTTCTGTACCTCTAATTTTTGTTCTGCAGTCATACGTGGAATAACTTTTAATTTTTTGATGACTAGGTGGAAAGAGGACTGGAGGAGGCAGTTGGCTATCTGTAAGCCAGGGGATTGCGGAGGATACATCTGATCTGGTTTCTGGTTTTGCTACCATTGGTGATGGTTTGAGTGAAACGGTCGACTATCCACATGAATATTGGGACTCAGATGAATACGATGATGATGATGATGTTGGATACATGAGACAACCTATTGAGGATGAGGCATGGTTTCTGGCTCATGAAATTGATTACCCTAGTGACAATGAAAAGGGAACAGGACATGGGAGTGTTCCAGATCCACAAGATAGAGGTCTGGCTAAAGATGACGACGATGGCCAATCTTTTGCTGAGGAAGATTCATACTTTTCTGGTGAACAATGTTTTCAATCTAAAAATGTTGAACCGGTTACAGCTTCAGATGATCCTATAGGGTTGACTCTGACTGAAATGTATGAGAGGACTGATAATGATTTAATAGATCAATATGATGAACATTTGATGGATGAAGAAGAGTTGAATTTGATGCGCTCAGAACCAGTCTGGCAGGGATTTGTTACTCAGACAAATGAACTCAGCATGCTAGGAGATGGGAAAATTCTGAATGAGTGTGGTAGACCTCGGTTGGATGATATATGCATGGATGAGGATCAGCATGGTTCTGTTCGGTCAATTGGTGTGGGAATCAATAGCGATGCAGCTGAAATGGGCAGTGAAGTACGGGAAAGTTTCCTTGGAGGGAGTAGTGAAGGGGATCTAGAGTATTTTTGTGATCATGATGTTGGAGTGGGTGGGTCCAGACTGTCTCATCATGAATCTGACAAGAAATATATTGACAGAATAAGCAGGGATAAAATGAAAATCAGTAAACAGGATTCAAGTAAATATGTGATTATGAATGATAAAGGAACATGTGCACAGGTAAAAAATCTTACTGATGTGGGGTTTTCGTTTCCTCCCCCGCTAAGAGATGGTCAGTTGGTGGAGGCCAGCTCTAGTAAATCATTATGGTCAAACAACTGTGATCCTGTTATTAGTGATGAAACTGATGAACGCTTGAATGCATTGATGGGGCCTGATGACATGCTTGCTACATGGAGGCAGAAAGGCAGTGATGCTTCAACTGTTAAAAGTTCTAGGGATGAAAATAATGCAAGTGCTGTAAGATCAGCAAATTCTTCTCCCTCAACACTTTCAAATTATGGTTACAATGAAAGAGAGCATGTCAAGAGAGAAGAGGATGAAAAAAATAATGCTATAAGGGAAGAAGATCCGGGTGCCTCACTTGAAGATGAGGAGGTGGCTGCTGTCCAAGAGCAATTGAGGCAAATAAAGTCTCAGGAAGAGGAATTTGAGACTTTTAATCTCAAGATTGTGCATAGGAAAAACAGGTATGTTTCCTACAAAGACATTTGACTTGTCAATTACTAGATCATGCTTATTTGCTGGTTGATTTGCTGGTTGATTGTGCATATAGTTGCTGGATTTACATCTAGATAACTTTAAAATTTCGTTGCTCAATAGTTATAATTTTCTTTTTGCTATTATTTTGTAGGTTTAAATTGATATACTGTGAAATACTCTCTTATTTTCTCTTGCTTCATAAAATATCAACAGCATCCTCAAGTACTCTGATAATAATCTACCATAATTGCTGTAAATATCTGATGATTGCTGGGTGGGCCCTTGCTGGTTGTGCATCACCTTGTACCCTTCCTTGTACGGTTAATCGAGACTTTCCCTTTCACCAAGATTCATCCACCACCAATCGTCCATGGAAACAGGGATAGAGATATTATAAATGGAGAAAGGATGATATGAGTTTGAGCTTCTTTGCTAGCTAATCATGGATTGACTTGCCTTGTTGCTTCTAAATCTTTTGTCAAGTGTTCAATCGATGGTGCTTTGGCCTTCATATATTTCCATTTTGCTGGGATTTTCATGAGCTTTCCATTTTGGTGAATTATATATATTTAACTCTCAAAAACATGAGAAGTTTTTATTGACCTGCATCTGTTATCTGCTCCTTAAATGTAGAATGAAGAGGCAGAATAGTTTTTTTTTTTTTTTCTTAAGAAGGATATTCTTTAAGTAATGGTATAATGTCTTCCTATTGTTGATAGTTGATTGTAAATTTTCTAAGGAAATATGATATGCAAACTTTTATTTATTTAATTTTTTATTTCAAGGTGTTGTGTAGATATATTTCCCCTTTTCTGATTTGCTGTTCAGCAACTTCGTTGAGAATAAAAAGTAGGGTTGTGCTCTGTGCTGGTGGAGAGGACCCACTCCTGCAGGAGGAACAGTTGCCTTAGAAGTGTTTAGTTAATGTTTTCCATTTCTCATTATACTTTGAGAAAGTAAATGACCTTCTATACCATAATTGGTGATCTCATCAAGTGTTGTCATGTATACTCTGGTGAAATGAATTGCTTAATTGGTATTTTAGATAGAAGTTCATGCTTTGTGTGTGGTGACAACTGCACTATTTCGGTGGTAAGCTACTGCTGTTAGCTTGTTTAATTCCAATAGACTTCTTTTGCCTGAACTACTTCTTTTTTTTTTTTTTAATTTTTTTTCAGAACTGGCTTTGAGGAGGACAAGAATTTCCATGTTGTTTTAAATTCTGTTATAGCTGGTCGCTATCATGTTACGGAGTATCTTGGATCGGCTGCTTTTAGCAAAGCTATTCAAGCACATGATCTGCATACAGGCATGGATGTTTGTGTGAAAATCATAAAAAACAACAAGGATTTTTTTGATCAGAGCCTTGATGAGATAAAGCTTCTTAAGTATGTAAACAAGCATGATCCTGCGGACAAATACCACCTTCTGAGATTATACGATTACTTCTACTATCGAGTAAGTGGAGTTGTCCTTTTATTGTAATGTCAATGCTTCTTGTGCTATTGCCTCTATTCTGTCTTTTACTTCCATTTTTTTTTTAATTTATCTATTAAAAATTCACTTCTTACTAAGAATTGGAGTGAGATTTGTTACAAGCTAATACTAACAACCCCTTGGGTTGTGTTGAGTGGTGAAGGACTTCAGTTTCAAGAAAGGGGAAAGGGCCTGAACCCCCCTTGGAGCTGGCAACTTGGGATGTTATATCCTGCTGGTTCTTGACTACCAAGATTTAGGGTCCTGCAGAGATTCTGAACATAGAATTCATTCTCTTACCAAAGGTCAAGGAAATTCGGGGTATCCAAAAAGAGAAAGAAAATAATAATACTGATCTCCCTATATGTGTGGTCATGTAGTGCAGACCTTCAAGATAATACATCTCATGACACTCGTTCCCAAGTTTGATAGTATAATTTTTCATGGGTGCTTTAATGGTTTTCCAAGGGTTAAAGGACATTGTTTTGTTCATGTATGATTATTTCCCTCTTATCATGGTTTTAATATATTGCATTCTGTTATTGTATTTAGAATTGATGAATGGTTATTAAAAGATGTAAACATCTCTGAGCCGATTGAAACTACCAATTGACTGCTACTTGTCATTCTCTTACCGTATGCATGTTTCTATTAATTTGCTTATTTGCTAGAGGTGAATGGCTCTTAGAGCAAAGTTATATCCTGTTGATGCTCATAGCCGGATGTGGCATGTACCTAATCATTTGTTCTGTGAGAAGCGAGAAGTGTACTATTTTGTTATACAGATGTTGTCTCGTCAACTTTCTCATCAAGGTTTTTGTTTGCTGATGTACCGCTTAATGAGGTTGTAGTGCATACTGAATTAATTATTTTCCGACTTCCCTCTACTTGGCAGGAGCATTTGTTGATAGTATGTGAACTTTTAAAGGCAAACTTGTATGAGTTTCATAAATTTAATAGAGAGTCAGGAGGGGAGGTCTACTTCACAATGCCGAGGTTGCAGGTCAGTTGGTTTCCACTTTCACCGCCAAAGTTTTTCATTTATTTTTCCTGATGGTTTGCAATATCTTGGCATATATTCTCTGCAGTCGATTACTATCCAATGTTTGGAAGCTCTTCAGTTCTTGCATGGTCTCGGCCTTATTCATTGTGATCTGAAGCCTGAAAATATATTAGTGAAAAGTTATAGTAGATGTGAGGTGAAGGTCATTGATCTTGGGAGTAGCTGTTTTGAGACAGATCATCTATGCTCCTATGTTCAATCCAGATCCTATCGCGCTCCAGAGGTTATCTTGGGGCTTCCATATGATAAAAAGATAGACATATGGTCTCTTGGCTGCATATTAGCAGAACTTTGTACTGGAAACGTAAGTATAAGCCCTTCAGAGAAACTAATTATTATTATTTCCTTTATTGTGCATGAGTGTGGATCATAAGATGCAATAAGTTTCTTATGTGCTAATTCGATAGTGGTAAAGGTGCTGATGAGAAATCAATTATTCATCTTCGGAAACTTCCTTTTTTTAAAAAAAAAAATATAATATCTAATACTTGTTATTCATCAACGGAATACGGGTTTGCGTAACTAATTTATTTATCTTGCTTGAATTTAATATGTCCTGAAATGTGATTTTGTTAGGTTATTGTTGGATTGATTTGCCCTCATATGGCCTTGACAGCTATGGCTGTATGTTTCCTGGAAATTGATGCAATATTAAGCCTGTAGTTTTGGTATTTAAGTGACATTACACTCAGAATTAAAGTCAGACGTGATTCTTGCTTTTTCTATTTTGAATAATTTTTTAGTTAGGGACTTGGGATTCATTATCTGTTTGTGAGTGGAATTTCTGAGCCAGGTGAAATGCAGGATGCATTGTGCATATCTGTAGTTGTTTTGACATGATATTATTAGTTATTTCTTGTAATAGTTAGGGAAAATTGGTTATCAATGAAAGTTTTTTGAATGTAGGTCCTATTTCAAAATGATTCCCCTGCAACATTACTGGCACGGGTGATTGGAATCATTGGCCCTATTGAACAAAGCATGCTTGCCAAAGGACGGGATACATACAAATATTTTAGTAAAAATCACATGCTTTATGAAAGGAATCAGGTAACGACCTCACTGGTATTAAAGAATTTTATGTGTAAACTGATGTAAGTACATGTCTTATCCTGTTAATGTCTGTCCAAATATTCTAGTGATTTTGTAATGTAAGTATGTTTAGTTTATTCTAAAAGTAATACTATCTAGTTGATTAGGCATACTGGAATTATCTGTTTGCATATATAATGATTATTGCTTGCCTTTCTCTTGCGTGTGTTATTACAGTTAGCTGAGGTGAGAAGAGATTTATGAATTTTATTAGACACTGAATGATGAGATACCAATGTTGCTTTTCAATTACCAATACATTGATTCAGTACCTCTATATTTCTGTGTCATCATTCCTCACATCATAAGTTTTGATGATTATGATGTGTTGTATAACGAAATTTTCTTTTAATGATTTTTAACTTTTGTCACTATCTTATTGTTTACCTGGATACCTTCTAGCAAAAGTTTCACTCAAAGCATGATGCTAGAGCTGATTATTTATTTTCTTTGATGGAGCGTCTTCCTACTGAGTGTCTGCTTAAGTATTATTATGCCATTATGTGGACTGTATTCTGGTCATTAAATACAGCAATACTTTTACAGTACATGTTATAATAAATTGTATGTGTAAATTAATGTGGTTTTTGCCATTCCCTTAAATTCTTCAGGAAACCAACAGACTTGAATACTTGATACCGAAAAAGACATCCTTACGGCACCGGTTACCTATGGGAGACCAGGGCTTCATTGATTTTGTTGCTCATTTGCTTGAAGTAAATCCTAAGGAGCGCCCTTCTGCATCTGAGGCTCTGAAGCACCCATGGCTATCATACCCCTATGAACCCATATCAGCTTGAACCATCCGATAAGCCTCTCAGTGAAGACATTTTGCCATTGCCCTTGCAGTCTTGGGTGTTGTCTTTTGGGAGGGAAGGAGCCACATTTGATTGCTAACTCAAATCAGTCATCTATCTAAAAAGTGATCTTCAATGGTTTTTTCCAGCCCTTCACTTGCACCAAAACAAAGCAGTTGAAAGGTGTGTTTGAATGTTGGTGATGTATGATCTTACTTCCCCTTACCCTTACCAAGTTGTATTTCTTCAATTTGCCATTATCATGGATGTAATTTGCATGTATCATGTAATTTAGGGATTCCTTTGTCACGCTTTATTTGATGTGGTGGTAGGGGAATCTTACATCTTGTTGTACATGATGTGTGATAATTCTTTTAGGTTATTTGGTAATAGCTTATGAAATAGCTGCTGCTGCTTGTCCAACTTTGGTTGCCTTTAGACAAAAAAAAATTGCTGCTCTATATCAGAAGTTTGGAGCAGTAAGCAAGCCCAATGAGAACCTTTACTTGTGTGGCTGCCCTGGTATTGTTGTATCACCTGGGCTCTCTTGACATTCTTTGGCATCATGCCATTATTCCACCAAAAAATTTAGTTAAAATCGTTGAGCTTTAGATTTATTATTGTTTATTGCATAGATATACCCTGATATGACACCAATTCTGTAACCTATTTGGATCTTTCTAATTCATTCTGCCTTTAAACTTAATGAGATTTATGAGTCAGTTCAAATCTAGATTGGCCAATTTTGAGTTCTAGTTTGGCTTGTTTCATTGGTGAAACGTATGGTCGAAGTAGTAGAAGATTATCGAAGAAAACGATTTGATTGAATCCAGAAGAATCATTAGAAAATCTGCATGAGTTTGAAAATCCATCTTGGAACACATCCTCCTGATGTGTGGTAAGTTCCACATTGCTTGGGAATGGGCTTTTGGTGTGGTTTATAAGGGTGTAGGCATCCTCACTTGGCAAGCCGGTTTTCTAAGTTGAGTTTTACCTCACCCTGTAACATATCATCTGGTATCAGAGCTCAGGGTTCCTGACATTTTATCCATGTGAGATCTTTATCCATGTGGGAGTTTGGTGGACTCCATGGTGGTGGTCCACGTCCTACGGGAGTGGGGTCCTTTGTGAGGACACAAAGCCTGGATGGAGTGGAGTATGATGTGTGGTAAGTCCCACATCGTCTGGGAATGGGCCTTTGGTGTAGTTTATAAGGGTGTAGGCACCCTCACTTGGCAAGTCGGTTTTCCAAATTGAGTTCTACCTCATCCTGTAACATATCACCTCCTCTGGTTAAAACCCTTACATAAGATGGATGACAATGGGTTAGAAACATGGGCGGAGTTGATCGAGCCAAGGGCCAGCTTGAACCCAAATGAGCAATCGGGATGTAAGTTCAGCTTGCTTAATTTGTAAATTGCATCATCGAAGGAGAAGAATTATCGAAGGAAAAAATTATTTGAATCCAAAAAAAATTATCAAAAGAAATAAATCATTAGCGAATTGAGCTCTGATATAGTAACATGTTGATTATAAACACAGGTTAAGTTAAAATTTTCTCATATCGAACTCAATTTATCTAAATTGAATACTAATTCAAACTTGGTCTGACTGAAAACACATCCAGCCCTAATTATATAAGATGGCACTATTTGATGTGTCAAATGGCATGGAAATGTCTCAACATTTAACGGGCATGTGCAAAGTAGCCATAAATTTAATCACATTTTAAGAGAAGTCGGTGGGTGTGAATGGATGAACTGTGTTAAATCCAATCTAGCCTAATTCTGGACTGCATTAAATTCAATATTGAACTAAAATTTGTACCTTTGGAAACCTAATATGAATTTTAGAAGGTATCTGCGGAGATTTGAGAGTAAAAACCATATAAATATTATATCAAAAACCCATACTTTCCCATCTAAATCCTATACTGGCATGTTCCACAATCTCCACACTGCACGAACTTGTGCGCTAGCTTTTTGGTTGCCTGAAGAGGGCACGATAAAAATATAATGATGATTTTAATATTGAATTATTTAAATCTTGAAAAACCTCGTCCTAAAAATTAATTATTGTTGTTATTCAATGGCCTAATGTTATATAAATATAATACTAAAATCTCATATATTTTCATATGAAATCTAAATCTCATACCTCTTGCTTAAAATCATAATAAAACCATTTCCTTGAGAAGACTCCTAACATTCTCTAATTTCCCACAAAACTTTAAACTAGAAGGATAGAAACAATTATATTAGGGCTGAATTCGAATCGATTATATTTGAATTTGTTTTTGAGTTTGATTCGAATGAGTCTGAAATGAATTGTTCGAATCGAAACACGAATACGAACATAAACACTAGTTTTGAAAATCAACAAATACAAATTATATAAACCAAATACAAATTATATAAACCAAATACGAACCTGAATCCGAACTTAAATTAAAATTTTTTTAATTATAATTTTTAAAAAATATAAATACGAACCGAACCATACAAACTAAATACGAATCAAATTTTACTATTAAAATTTGACGAATACGAATACGAATTCTAATACAAACCGAATGAACCCCAACAAAAACATATGCATGTTAGAGTTTGGTTCAACTCAAATTCAACCCTAAATTATATCCCAGTTAATTCTCTACCCACATTCCAAAAACAATTCTTTCACTTTTTGATTGCAAACAAGTTAAGCCACTCAGAATAGCTCATGGCTTAACTCATCTTGATTAAAATTGAATTAAACTTGAGTTTGATATTGATTGGGTTGGTGAGTTTTTGAGTTTACACTTCCATTCAAGTAAAAAATCAATAAGTTTTTAAAATTATCAAATATTACATTTATGCTTTTAAAAAGGGAAATTAATTTAAATAACTAATTTTTAAACCTCTCAAATGAAATTAATTGGAAACCCCACAATGGCATAATTAGTAGAATCTCTCACAGACTTGTGTGTCATCTCCTATACCCACTCAATTGTCGTTGACGAATTGAAAAACCTTGTTGACAATAACTTTTGTCTTGTTTGCCTTCAGTAGTTCAAAATGACGATAGTATAATAGTGTTATCGTGTTCATGTCATTATCACCCTAAGGTCTCTTCTCAAATACGCACTAGAAATCTGTATATGTATCATATCTGATACCCATAAAGTAAGTCTTTCAAATCTAATTATTCACGTTAATTGGAATACTACATCTTTGTTCGTCGAGTGAATCTCAATCTTATGATCATAATAAGCTTGTATAAACTAAATTGAACATTAATGTCATTGATCTAGAACTAAAATTGATTAGCAATGGTCGTGGCCTTTAATATCTCTTGAATATCACTGAATAGAATAAAACTCTACTAAAACAAGAATTATGTAATCTAAAAACATGTTCTAAACATATCTCACTAAACAACTTCAACTACCTCTCTGATAGTGTTTCTCTAACCAATGATATAGCATCTTAGGCACCTCGTGTTGTCATCTGTCCCTGAAAGTGATGCTTTGGTGGATCACTAAGTGTCCTCGAGAGTGCTTTACTTTGCACCTTTTTGGTCTCCTGTTTCTTTGCTGTCATCTACACAAAATAAATAAGATATTAAGTTAGTTTTGAAAATAAATGTTTATTTCAAAAAATGCAAATCAAAATTTAAAAAATAATACATCAAAAAATCTTAAACTCTTTTAAAATGTCAATTTAAAAAAAAAAACGCCTGACATGAAAAATATCAAAAAAACACTCTAACAAAAAAAAAATTCAAAAACACCCAATCATGCGTATCATTACTATCTGTGTCTTGAGTACTTGAATAAAATATAGTTATTCGACAAAAATCAATAAACCTTTGTTCTACTTCAAGTCAAAGTTTTGAAAAATAAAAAATATTTCTAACCTTAACCGTTATATATAATGTAGGTAGTTACTACAATTCACAGGGTGGTGGTCGAGAGTTGCATTTTCGATTGTTTCACATAGAAAGTGGTTAGATATACAAAAAAAAAAAAAAAATGATTAGTTTAACATAAAAAAGAAACTAATTTTGTTTAGAATGTTGATTAAAAAGTTATTTTAATTAATTTTTTATTTTGTCTAATTTTAAATACAAAAAATAATTGATAAATATAAAAATGATAAAAGTTTGAATGTCATTAAAAACATTAAAGGGATTAAAATTAGTTTTTTTGAAATGAGTTTGAGTCAAATTGGTCTTATCTGTTGTGAAGCGAGATTTTAGTAGTTCGGTAAAT
The DNA here is from genome assembly GCA_026122585.1 of Anacardium occidentale. Classification (NCBI taxonomy): domain Eukaryota; kingdom Viridiplantae; phylum Streptophyta; class Magnoliopsida; order Sapindales; family Anacardiaceae; genus Anacardium; species Anacardium occidentale. Next base: position 732,449 of record JAJEJH010000047.1, read on the forward strand.
TTACGCCCGAATTAATTCGGTATAATTTGGTTATAGTTTTGATTATTTAAAAAAAAAAGGTATTATGTCATTTAACATCATGATCTAAGCCATCACTCTTACACAAAACCTATAATTTTATACACCGGTGGACTAATCCCATTTCCGTGTCTCTAGTTGCCTGCCCCGCCGCCAGCGGCTAGACTCGCAAGGCGGCTTCCACCACAGTCGAATTCAAAACCTTTCTGCGGTTGCTGGAGGATATTTATTCGATTGTGGATTTGATTGGGTCTCGAGATCCAGGATTGTTTGTGGAAGATTTTTTTTTTTTTTTGAAGAGACTAGGTGAAGCCAGCTTGAACCCCAAAATGCCAACAAAAAGTGCCGTTGAGATGGCGGCTAAAACAGTAAAGTCTCATCTTCGTCGTTATTATTCTTCTTCTGAATTGGTTTTGAAAGGTAAACTCTCATCTTTGTTCACAAAACCGCGTAAAGTAACTCATTTGAGCACAAACATTACACCTCAAGATTCAGTATTACAATTTGAAGTTGAAGAACGAGCCAAGCTTGATAAATTTTTAAGTAAAGATTGTAAGGAAGACAATATTAATGTTAGTGAAGCACGTTATTTCTTTGGTTTAATGATTCATATGCTACCAACCCCACCAATATCATCGTTCAATCTGTTGTTTGGAGCTCTTGCTAGGAATAAGTTTTATGAAGATGTTTTTTTGCAGTACAAGAAAGTGATTTCAATTGGGTTGTTGCCAGATTTTATTACTTTGAATATTTTAATTAATTGTTTCTGTAATATGAGTAGAGTCTTTGATGGTTTTGTTGTTTTCGGAAGTATTTTCAGGCGGGGTTTTACCCCAAATGCTGTGACATTTACTTCTTTGATTAAAGGTTTGTGTGTGGAGAATAGGACTTTGGAGTCTATGGAGCTGTTGAAGAAAATGGCTGTATTTGGGGTTAGGCCTAATGTGATTACCTACGGGACTTTGATTAATGGATTGTGTCGGATGGGTAATACAAGTTTAGCTCTGAGATTACTTGAAGAAATGGTTGCTGGTAATGGTGAAGGGGGTGTAATTTGTAAGCCTAATATTGTTTGTTACAGTAGTATTATTGATGCTCTTTGTAAAGATGGGTTGATAGATAAGGCGAAAGAATTGTTTTTGGAGATGAAGGGTAGAGGGATTAAGCCAGATGTGGTAGTTTGTACCTCTTTAATAAATGGTCTGTTTTTCGTGGGTCATTTGGAAGAAGCTAAGGATTTGTTTATTGAGATGGCAGATCAAGGTTTGCAGCCTAATGTGGTGGCATTTAATACAATGATAAGTGGGCTTTGCAAGGAGGGAAAGGTGGAGGAAGCTAATGCGTTATTGGAATTGATGACTCAAAGAGGTTTGCAACCAGATACATTTACTTACAACGCTTTGATGGATGGCTATTGTTTGATTGGTAGAATTGATGATGCTAGGGAGTTATTAATCTCGATGGAGAGTAAGGGTTGTAAGCCTGATGTTGTTAGTTATAATATTTTCATCAATGCCTGTGGCAAGAATTCGGAAATAGATAATGCCATGGGTCTTTACAGGGAAATGTTGTCCAAGGGAATTAGACAAACAGTTGTTACATATAACACTCTTTTAACGTGTCTTTTTCTATCAAATAAGGTTGAATATGCGCAGAAACTATTTAATGAAATGAGCCTTACCAATGTTGCACCGAATTCAGCTACATATAATATTTTGATTGATGGGCTATGCAAGAATGGTTGTGTTTTGGAGGCAGCAAAATTGTTTCATACACTGGAGAACAAGAAGTTTGAACTTAGTATTGAAATTGTTAACAGCCTCTTTGATGGGTTGTGTAAAAATGGAATGGTCGAAATTGCTTGGGAGCTATTTCACAAGTTGCCTCAAAAACATGTGATTCCAACTGTTGTGACATATTCCATCTTAGTCCACGGGTTTTGCAAGGAAGGGAAACTGGAAAAGGCATATGATTTGTTATCAGATATGGAGAAGAAGGGTTGTGCTCCAAATGTTATTACATTTAATACACTTATGAGAGGTTTCTTACAAAATGATGAGGCACCTAAAGTGGTTGAACTTCTTCACAAGATGAAGGATAGAAATGTGATGCCAAATGATTCCACATTTCACATCGTTGTAGATTTACTTTCAAAGGATGAAAATTATCGTGAATGTTTGAAGTTGCTTCCTTCATTTCCTGTTCAAAAGTCAGCAAAGTTGCCTTGATAAATGTTGGTGCAATTGACTATAGAACTTCTGTGGAATGTCTTTGTGCAGACATACCCTTGTAGTTTATGCTATGAGTGGAAACCAATTCCTGTACAAACAATTAATTCTCATCAGATTATTTTCTTCGATGCAAAGGGAGGTTTAAATTGTCTTGGGAACAGCTGAGGAACTAGCCTATCTTTATTATGAGTTTGTAGAATGGGTTATTCAATTTTATGAAATATCTCCTGGATGGAGAATTTGAATGCAAGAACTGCAAGATAGCAGATTCTAGGCTGGCAAGTTCTCCCAGAGGCAAAAGAGTCCTGATTTCTCTGGGATTCACAAAATGAAGGTGGGAGGGCTCGAGAGAGTGCTATGAATCTTCCTAACACTTCCAAGGTTGGTATGTATTGTTATGGACTGGTGATTCTTGGAATGCTGAAAGGAATTTGGATTTTGAATGGCCATAGTTTTGCCAATGTCCGGACCACCACTTATATTAAAGCGCCGATCAGTTTCAAGGTAATGCTAGGGTCCCTGTGTTACTTATCATACATGCCTTTTTAGGGAATCCAAAACTGCTGCTGGTCAGAAAGTGAGAAGGATTTATCTTTACAGCTTTGCATATGCATTTGGGGTGATCGAAGCTCTTTTTCTAGCATTAGGTTGGTTGCTTTTTGCAAGATCAAGACTTGGCGTCTGTGGTAGAAGATGGATATAGTGCACTAACAAGTCAGTTTAGGAAATTCAATTATCCTGACCTCAAGAAGGCAACACAAAATTTCAACGAAGAACTTGGCAGAGAAGACACTGAAACTGTTTATAAGGGTGTTTTAGTGGATGAAATGGTTGTCGAGGTGAAGAAACTAGGAGATATCTATCAAGAAGAAGTATTTTGGCCAGAAGTGAATACAATTGGAAAACATTATCACATGAAAGTGGTGAGAATATGGGGATTTTGTTCAGAAGCCAGTCAGAAACTGTGTCTATGAGTACATTGAAACTTATCCTGGACAAGCACTTATATGCATAAGAAAATTTTCTTGGATGGAAAGAGAGGTTTAGAGTTGCCCTCGGAACAGCTGGGGGATGAGCTTATCTTCTCAATGAGTGTCTAGAATGGTTTATTCACTGTGATGTGAAACCTGAAAACATAATCCTGGACGGTGAATTTGAACCCAAGATTGCAGATTTTGGGCTGGCCAAGTTGTCCCAGAGAGGCAAAAGAAATCCCAAGTCCCAAAGATTCCCAAAACAAAAGGTTACATGGCTTTAGAGTGGGCTAAGAATCTTCCTATCACTTCCAAGGTTTATGTTTATAGTTATGGAGTGGTGATTCTTGAAATAGTGAAAGGAATCCAGGTCTTGTATCTGTTGGTGGTAGAGGATGGTGTTGAGGAGCAGGAAACTTAGCTGACAAGAGATGTCAGGCTAGTGAAAAAGATAATTCAAGATGGAAAATGAAAGAATTGTACAGAGGAGATGGTTGATCTAAGATTAAATGGAATGCTTGGCTGAAACCAGGGGACAAAGTTGGTTGAAATTGGCGTATCAGGTGTGGAGGCAGATAGAAGAAAGAGACCAACCATGGACTCAATTGTCCAAGCTCGGTCAGAAATTGAAGCTCAAATTTCAGCTATCATAGGTCTTCTATGGCAGCCATTTTTATGTGATTCTGTGTAATTTTTTTTTTTTCTTTTGGTGCTTAGAATTTTATTTAAAGATTTAACTTTAGGATTTTGTTCTAGGAGGTGAATAAGAGAATGCTTATATAATATTGTAAGGTACACTTTTTATAAAATAAAATAAAAAATTTAATTGCTATATTATCATCTTAAAAAGTATTAAAAGCATTTGAAAGTTCTGAAATTTCTAATGTATACTTTTGTCGTGCATTTATTTTTTCAAAAGATGTATTGATCCATATCTGTAAATTTATTGATATAGGTTGATATGTTTTGTATCATATAATATGTCTATTGTATCATACCAATTTTTGAGATACTCTAAAATATATATTGTTTTTTTGTTAGTATTATATTGTATTATATAATACATATTGTGCATGGTAACTATGTTTATGATCCCTTGCAATTATGTTTATATTTTAACAATGAAAAAGCCTTTTTTTCTTGAGAAATAATGGGAGAAACTCTCAAAATCATTTTTTTGTTAATTCAGTTTGAGATTAATTTGTTTGTTATTTATTTTTTTTAATATGATTTAAGATCCATTTATCTATTCATATAATAATGTTGTTTCAAACTCTAACTGAGCATTGTAACTTCAATTTTAATTAAATTAAATGCACACCTAAATATAATATAAGCTTTACATATTCTCTTATTCACATCCTCAAATACATTTAAAAGATGTCAATCTTACAGAACAGAACTATGCAACTTACTGATTCAGAAAACACAAAAAACATGCTAAAAACAAAACACATAATAGCTCAAATGTTGTAGCTACTGATTGTCTACACGATGGACTTCAGTTTCAGTTTCACATTCTGAAAGAGCCTGGACTATTGATTCCATTGTTGGTCTCTTGTTTCTATCTTCCTCCACACAAGATATCCCAATTTCAACCAATTTTGCAGCCTGGTTTCTGCTGTAATTTCCATTCAATCTTTTATCAGCCATTTCCTCTATCCAATTGTCCTCCCCACATTGCATTTTCCTTTTCACTGTCCTGACAGTTCTACTCAACTCAATTTCTTGCTCCCCATCAGCTTCCTCAACCATCAGATTCGAAACCCTAATTCCTTCCACCATTTCGAGAATCACCACTCCATAGCTGTAGACATCAACCTTGGAAGTGATAGGAAGATTCATGGCCCACTCTGGAGCCATGTAACCCTTTGTACCACGAATCTTGGAGACTTCTGAAGTTTGTTTGCCTCTCTGGGATAGCTTGGCCAGTCCAAAATCTGAAATCTTGGGTTCAAAGTCACTGTCCAGGAGTATGTTTTCAGGTTTCACATCACAATGAATAACCCATTCTAGACATTCATGGTGAAGATAGGCTAATCCCTTAGCTGTTCCCAGGGCAACTTTAAACCTCTCTTTCCATCCGAGAAAATTTCCTGAAGAGAATAAGTGTTTGTCCAGGGATAAATTTTCAATATATTCATAGACTAAGAGTCTGTGATTGGCTTCTGAACAAAATCCCCACATTCTCACCAGGTTCATGTGATAGATTTTTCCAATTGTACTCACTTCAGCCCAAAATGCTTCTTCTCCTTGATAGATATCTCCCAGTCTCTTTACGGCGGCCACTCTTTCATCTGCTAAAACACCTTTATACACAACTCCGAAAGCGCCTCTGCCAAGCTCTTCCTGGAATTTTTGTGTTGCTTTCTTAAGTTCTGAGTAACTAAATCTCCTGAATTGGCTTGAAAGTGCTTGATATCCTTCTCCAACTACAGATAGCACACCATGTCTTCTGGAAAGGAACCACCAACCTGATCCTAGGACTAAAAATTCAGTTGCTCCAAGTGCAAACACAAAGCTGTAGAGGCAAAACCATATCAAACTATGACTAGACTCAACAGGAAAGTGATACACATGAGATCCTACTGTACTATTAGGCTTTCTTGACTGGCAAATGTGCTTGATGTCAGTGAAATTAGTGAAGCCAGATGACTGAAAACTGCCTGGCACTTTTATATAGGTGGTGGTCCGAATATTGGGAGAGCTATAGCCACTGAAAAGAACCCTTTTTGTGTAACAACGACCTTCTCCTGTTAGCCTGTAGCTGTATGCTTCACACCGGAAATCGTCTAAGCAAAGCTTCATACAGCGATCTTTTGATGAAGAATGAGTGTGATTGAGGTTAAATGCCCGGAAATAAACTCTTGGAAGTCTCATGAAACGCACTTGCTCGGAGTTTGTGGTTAAACTTCTGTTGAACTTACGCTTGCACCCTTTCTTCCAATTGCCTGGCTCAGTTACCTCGAACCCTGGGGGACATGAACAATTCGGCTTATCTGGTGCAGAAGTACAGATCCCATTTTTGCCACAGACTCCATGGACTTGACACTGCTGCAGAAGAGCTATCCATGAAACCATCCAGAGTCCTGTCAGATTGTTGAGGCTATAGAGCCTGAGATTGCCATCATAATCTATTGTTAGCCTTCTTTTGATCCCAAAACCCATGTCCAAAGCACTGAATTGCAGCCTGTCACTTGACAAGAAGCTGCCTCTTTCATCGAAAACAGCAACTCCACTACTGTTGTACCTCGTTCTTCCATTTTGGAGCGCATTATGATCAGGATCAGGCCAATACACACTTGAAATATCAGGAGCATCGTATATCAACTTCAACACATTTTCATCATTAAAATACAAGCTGAAGTACCCAGAAGCAAAATCTCCAGGCCCTGATCTGGAAACCAACTTTCTCCTCTTTGTAAGGGGTTGGTTAGGAAGCAAAGTATCAGTAGGATAATCAAAGCTTTGCCATAAAATGTTACCATCTATATCCTTCAGAACAAGGTTTCCAGATTCCAAAAGCTCAGCCCTATCAGCACCAGTAGAGTGGGTGTTAGTAGTCCAAATCACAGAGCCATCAACATCCTCCAGGACCATATCACCATTTTGTCGCAAAGAAACTTTTGAGCCCTTGCCATTGACTGGTGTCTCAGGGTTAGCCATCCAAACAACAGTTGAATCTTTTGCATTGGTGAATCAGATTGAGAACCAGTGAGCATTTTCACCCAAACTATAGAAACCACAGGTGAAAGTTCTGCCTGGGGAGTTTAAGTACACTTGTGAGCTATCTTCAACTGAGAGAGAAGAGCCCTTATGCAACAAGTTTTGACCATATGAAGATTCAAAAGAGATGAAGAAGGCGATCAGTAGAACACTCAGAAGACTGGCAAGTTTTGGAAAGATCGAGGCTTGGTGTGTCATTCTTGCCGAGCTTGGTTTACACGGGATTAGAAAATATCAACATAATATTTAAAAGGCAAATTTTATTTTTTTATTGAAAAGATTAAATTTTTATATTTCTTATTAAAGTTTTAAATTCTTTTATACAAGGTTCAAACATAGTATTTTTTTTTAATTTTTAATCAATATATTTGTGGCCCTTCGTCAAAAGAAAAAGACAGCTAGATTACCCGCTTCTGTTGGTAGCCCTATGTCCAAGCACCTGGTCAATTTTTTGTGATCGTCTGTTTTATTTTTTATTTTTATTTTTATATATTTAAATATTTTTTATATTTTAAAAATAAAAAATATACGAGCTTCACAACTCAAGCTTGTGAAAAGTTGAAGCTCCAGCTCAACTAGTTATAAATTCAAACTCGATTTTTAGACTCAAATTTATTTTGAATTTATTCGAATCAAACTTAAATTTGATTATAAACTAATTCAATTTAAAATCAACTTTAACCCCCATACCCTGGGGGGATCACCAATTTCAACAAAAATTAAATGTACCTTCACCAAAATGCCCAATGCCAATTAGTCTGCCTTTTAATTGAATCAAAAGAAATGCTTTAAAAGGTAGTTAAAAACTAAAATGCCAATTTATTCACTGTACGAAGTACAAACTTTATATTAAAAGTCAACAAACTTAACAACTAACATAGGATATGATTAAAATCTAGAACAGAACTCATTTACTAGCTTGTGAAGCTAATTTAGTTTGCCTAAAATTCTTGAAGAAGTCAGCCAATTGATCTCTTGGTGGCATGGTCTCTTTGACAAAAGGGAACTCAAGAAAATTGAGAACCCACTTGGCAAGACAAGGAAATTTTTCAGAATCAAATATTTGAACATTTGAAACTTCTTCAATGACTCCCAACCATAGGCTGATCCATCCTAAAGTTATGTCAATTAGCCCTATTGAGTCTCCCCCAAAAAACTTCTTCCCTTTGAGCTCTCCTTCAAGCACTTCTAGGGCTTCTTTCGCTTGCTCCACTGCCTCCTCTTGTTGCTTGCCTTCCAAAACTAAAATTTTTCTTATCACTTCTATCAGCTGAAAGACAGCGAATGTTAATCATTTAATTGACTTGAATTAATATTTTATGTCTGAATTCAATTGAATTCATTCAAATTAGTGTATAATATTATTAGAGGATTGTTGATGAGATCAATAACATCATCGAAAGAGTGAAAACAACTCAAGTTTAATTTGTTAAACGAAATTTTCAAACAAAGTTAACTTGTTCTTAGTTTTAACTTATGATTGAGATAATTTTTTAATAATTAATACATAATTTATATAAATGGATAACAACACTTGTAAGTGTTGAACTGTTATATTTTTTTTTATTGAAGAAACTAAACTTTGTTTTTTTCTTGAATAAACTGAATTTTCGAATTTTCTTATTGATGAAACTAAATTTTTTAATTTTTTTTTGTTAAAAATACCAATTTTTTAATATTTTTTATTGAAGGTTTCTAATTAATCATTTTTTTTAAAATATAATAAAACAAATGAAAGAAAATTTGGTTGGCTGAAAAAAAGAAAAAAAGTAATAATTCCATGATTCAATAATCATCAGAAATCAGAAAAAGCTTAAAAAATGCATACCTTTTCTTCTATAAACTTAGCCCAGAATCTTGCCACAGCTTTGTCACAAGGATCCTGAGGCAAAATGGGGTTGCGTGTCCAGGTTTCATCAATGTACTCAATGATAACAAGTGACTCACAGATGGGATTTTCATTATGAAGGAGGACTGGGATTTGCTTATGAACTGGATTTGACTTGAGAAGGAGAGGGCTCTTGTTGATAAGATCTTCATCCACAACCACATATTTAACTCCTTTCAGCTTCAGAGCCAATTCAACCCTTTGAGAAAAAGGGCTGAACCAGGCTCTCAGCAGCTTCACTCCTTCCTCTCCTGCCATGCTTTTCTCTCTTTGTTGCTTGTTCTCTTAGTTCTGACACTGCCCAAGTAAATACATACGGCCTGGAGAAAATATTATTGCTGTTTCCATCAGTGGCCCAAAAGAGGAGTTGATTTTCTTCAAAGATCTCTTTTCTCAACCACTCAAGTAACTTGGGACAAACTGGCAACAAATCCACCAATTACCTCCTCCAAACTAGGTCAACTTCCATCAATGAGTTTTGGCTCCATTATACTTGTGGAAATTTCTGACATGCATTCAGGATTATTCTTCTCAGGCTTTGCTCTTATTCTTGCCTGTTTTGTACGCAATTGAAGTGCTAGTCTCAAAAGTCCTCTTAGAAATCAACACTTAATTGGTCTTGCGCTATATTTCCAAGTCATTGTGAAAGCTCTAGCTAATTCAATTGAAAGAAAGTCGGAAATGATGATTAAGATATTTCGCTTTGTCTCACTAGACTGTCATCCAAGTCTATAAAATAAAAGGTATAAATATATATAAGCGATAAATAACAAAATGATATATTTAAAGTGGTTGGGTTTGATATAATACATTATTAATATATAAATACAAATATTAACATCATTGTTTAGGTTTATATTTATATTTATTAATATATATAAATATTATTAAACTTAAAGTTATATTTTTTATAAGATTTTATTGTATATTTGCTTTAAAACTAAAAAATATATATTTATTCCAAACAAAAGAAATTTTGATATAAATTTGTTATTAGCTTTTGACTTTCAATATGAGTCGGGTATCATAATGATCCGATTTTGCACAACCAACCCGATCCAGAACCCCAAACCCGATGCATTTTGAGTCTGCTCAGTCTTCAACCCTGACAGGGCGACACCAAAACTGTCCCATAAAACCCTATCAACGTCAAAACCTCGGCTTCACTGAGTTCACTCTCTCACGCACGAACTCGAACCCAACTCAGGATTCCACTCTCTTACTCATAATACGCTGCCTTTTATAAGTCCCTTATCTTCCTCTCAATCTCAATCAATTTCAATTGAAGCCTAGCACAAAACCTTCACAATCCCATAATGACGCTTCACTCAATCATAATCCAAAAGCTCCTGAGCACAAACGCTCACCTGGGTCGCCGCGTGGCAGCCCACCACTTCAAACAGTTCACTTACGGCATGCGTAACGGCATGGCCATAATCGATTCTGACAAAACCCTAATTTGTCTCCGAAACGCTTGCCACTTCATCTCTCTGTTGGCGCAACGTCAAGCCACGTTTATGTTCGTTAATACGAACCCTTTGTTTGACGAAATCGTACTCCAAATGACCAAGAAGATCGGTTGTTATAACCCTAACATGAATGCGCTGTGGCGAATGGGGGGGTTTTTGACAAACAGTTCGAGTCCGAAGAAGTTTCGGTCGAGAAACAAAAAGATTAGGTTCGGGCCCACGAAGCTGCCGGACTGTGTGGTGGTACTGGACACGGAGAGAAAGTCATCTGTGATAATGGAGGCGGCAAAGCTTCAGGTTCCGATTGTGGGTTTGGTGGATTCGAGTATGCCATGGGAGATATACAGCAAGATAACGTATCCTATACCGGCAAATGATTCAGTGCAATTTGTGTATTTGTTGTGTAATATGATTACTAAGACGTTTTTAGTTGAGCAAAAGAAGTTGGGGTTGTTGAAAGGTGATGCAGAAAAAATTAATGGGAAAAGAGAAGATGGGTATGCAGAGTTTTTGCTTTAAATTTTTATGTTCTACATTGCAGTTTATCCATGTCTTATTAAGCCTGATATTGTCTTCATTAAGATGTTTTATATGGAGTCTTATATAGAGTAAAAGATAAACATTAGAAGGATTAGTAAGGAGAAATAAATGCTGGTTTTCACATTCTTAGCATACAATATCATTTGTTATAAATTTATAATTTATAAGATCAAGTTTCGAAAAAGTTTCACATTCTTCTTGGCGTTCATAAATGTGTTATATGTGGTATTGTAGGAAATAAGTATGCTGATTTAGTTTGTGTTTCATATATACTTCACAAGTCATACAAGTCTTTTGAGTTTGAAATTTGTTCTGGTATATTGCCTATAATAATACGGAATGGATATAGACTATTTTATTGGTGTCATTGTGATTATTATTACTTTTCTAGTTTTTGGGTTGAATAATCATTTGGAGAGTGACCCATTTCTTTTTTGGTTCTGCTCTTTCAAAATCAAGGTGATAGCGTATACTTGTAATTTATGGATATCTTCTTCTTGATGATATAAGGAAAATAGGATTGGAGGAAAAAAAGTGAAAGAAAAAGGACTAATGGAAGCTCATTACCCATCTTTTGCCATCCCTCATCCTGTCATCGTCCATAGTTTTAGTATTATAGATCATTAATTTGCATTATTCAAGTTTGTTGTTTCCTTGTTGGCATAATTGTGAATCCGTTTGATTTCGTTTCTAAACTGAAGGGGTAAAGTGGGACAAATTGAAAACAGCAAGAAGAAGAGTGAGATTGATGGTTTAAGAGATGAAGTACTAGTTGTTCCTTATGACAACTTAACACCCATTTCTGAAGGTAATGTTAAGTTCAATTTTTTTGGGTCACTTTTCATTTTTATGAACTTTATCTTTGTTGCCTTTATGGTTGCAAAGTTATTATTGTCTTATAATCCCATTTCTCTTGTTTTATTATTTCAGATACTGAAGAAACAAAGATGTTTCTAGACAAATTAGTGGTGGTGAAGTTCAATGGAGTTCTGGGAACAAATATGGGCTTTACTGGTCCCAAGTAAGTGTTAATTATCTTTGGACATTTTGATTCCATTCCATATTTTGTAGTTGAGACTGTTTATATTTGTATTTATATCTTCTTTTAGAGGATCCTGTATGCTGAATGTATTGTCTGTGCCAATGTAAATATACATTCTGAAGTTTGTAGAGGGCGGGAGCCTTGTAGTCATAGGTTAGGATCTGCATATGTAATTACTTTATCTTTGTTGTGTTCCTTATTTGTTTTTCAAATTTTTTTATATTATTCAAGCTTAGAAACTAAAGCAATTCAATTTGATTTTGTTTTCCCCCCCTATAAATTGTATCTTATTTTGGGAAAAATAACTAAGAGTATGAGACAAAAACTTATGTTATGTCAAAACTTCTAGAGTGCTAGTGGAAATATAAAAAAGAAGAATAGTTTCTTACCATCTAAACTTTGTTTTCAAAATATAGAAACCTTATAAATATTGAGTAGAATTATCCTACTTTTTGGTTGAAAGTTTTAAATTTAATTATTATTTTATAGTGCCCCTCAATGGAAATCTCTCAGTCATTGACTCATTAATTTGCTTTCTTAAATGCTATGTGTGGTTGTCATTTACTATGCTAATAGTTAGTGTAATTTTTTTGTGCCTTAGATGATGTGTACCATCATTGGAGTTCTAGTGAAGGCAGTTCATTTCTTTACAGCATCCATAATATTTGCATTTAATTTCTTCTAATTTATCTTTTATTTGTGCAGATCTGCAATTGAAGTTCATGAAAATTTGACATTTATGGATTTGATGGTTAATCAAATTGAGGTCAGCATTATATTTGTGTTCTTGTCATGTCTTTTTTTTTTTTTTTCCTTTTCTTTTCAGGTTTTCCCTCTGGTCTGGCTTTTGCCTGAAGCTGCTATATTTGAATTATTTGTAGTCTCTCAATTCCAAGTTTGGATGCAATGTTCCTCTAGTACTTATGGACAACACTGAAACGCATAATGATACCCAAAAGGTAATTGTCATTCTGTTGTGTTCTTGACCTTAGATTTTATCAGTCTACTTATCTAAGCTGTCTAGTGCAGGTTGTGGAGAAATATTCTGCCTCAAAAATTGATATTCATTCTTTTAGCCAGGTTAGTGGATCTAGAACCTACTTTTTGTTTATTGCACCATATGCTACAATATTTACTTTAAAACTTGATTAATGACTTATGATTAATGGCAAGATTTGTTGTGTTGACCCTACTATCTCAACAGAAAGCATCAGAAGGACAGAGCGGCAAAGTTATGCTGTAAGTCATTTTCTTTTTTGTTTCTCTTGACTTATGGCTGACTAGATTTCTGGGATACTAGACTAATGTTTTTTAGATTTATTTCTAGATTCCTTTCCCCATTATGATTCAGCAGCTTTTGGCCTCTTTCATGTGATTTGTATTTTCTAATTAGAGAAGTTTTATTTTCAAATCAAACTTGTGCACCATTATAATTTTTCCGTCTTTTCTCTTATCAACCTGGAGTTCGTATCTAATAATCATATCTGTCTTGTCGATGAGGACTGGGGACATGAAACTGAATAATTGGTTGCTTCCTTGAACAGAAGTTTACATTTTCCAAAGTTCCGAAATAGAATATTAACCATAAGTTCACTTAAGAGGAGATTTATGTGACTTCTTTCGAGGCTTTACTCGTAAATTCTTACCTTCCTATGATTTTGCAAATGCCTTTTGTTAACTTTGTAGAAACTTTCTAATGGATTGTGCTATTTGTTCGTTTTGAAGGCATCCTTCTGACCATGGTGCAGTTTTCCTCTCTCTGATGAAAAGTGGTACTCTTGATGTATTATTGTCACAGGTAGTCTTTTTATTTTAATTGTGAACATGTTTTCTCTTATATCTCCATTTAGCTAGAGAAATGATAAAAATGAGGTGGGGGAGGTAGGATCTCTGGTATGAGCCTATAATGTATTGTAAGTCACAACTAAAAATCTTTGGTTTCTTTTACAGGGCAAGGAGTATGCCCTTGTGGTTCATGCAGATAATGCAGCAGCTGTTGTCGACCCAAGTATCCCTCCATCATGGTTTAAATTTGTTTGTCATAATAATTTTAGTATATCCTAGTACTTGATTGCATTGGCTTTTGTTATGAGTAAGTTTTGATAAAAATTGTGCCCCTTGATTGATGGTTTAGAAATCTTGAATCATTTGATTCAGAATAAGATTGAATACTGTATGGAGGTATGGAAGATAATCTCTGATCTTTATGACTATTTGGCTTTGGCTAAAAAGGGTTTTGTAATAAATTCATATCTTTCAGGTGACACCAACCACTGCAATAGATTTGAAAAATAGTATAATAAATTTGAGACAAGGAAAGTTCCAGGTGAGTGTTGTTTGTTAATTTTTACTAAGTTTTGAGGGAATGGTTGGGCTGTGAAGTAGCAATTGAGAATTTTATTCTTCTATTTTTGCCTTTATTTTATTTAAACTAATATTTATTCATGTTATTATGCTCTGCAGCTTGTGAATATCACTCAAAATCCTGCTAAACATGTAAGTTGTAATGCCTTCTTTTACTTCTAGTAGGGATTGATGGAATTTTTACTATTTTGTTAGCATGATTCTGTTAAGCAGAGTTTTTTGCTTAATAAGCTGGCTGATGATCCATTTTTTTTCTTTCATGATCAAAAAGTCAGATGGAAAGTTCAAATTTATTGATACAAGAAACTTGTAAGTCAACAGCCAGGTTTTTGGAGATTTACTCTGTTTTTAACCTCTGAATGTTCTCTAATCTGGATTTATTTAATTCTTTGTCAGGTGGGTGGATCTGAAAGCCATAAAAAGGCTTGTAGATACTGATGCATTAAAGATGGAGAGTCTTTCTGTTTCAAAGGTACCATTCTTTTATTATTCTCTAAGGAAGGGCACTTAATTCATTAAACAAGAATTTGACAAAGTTACTGTTGTTCCAGGAAGAATACAGTGATCAAATTACATTGCAAGACACAGCGGCTGATTCAGCAATACGGGTATTCTCATATATATTACACTCTTCTGTTCTATACTACTAATATGTGCTGTTTCTTACCATTGTTTTATGGTCAAGCCAGTTCTTTGATCACACTATTGGTATCAATGTCCCTCCATCTCGTTTTCTTCCGCTGAATTCGACATCAGACTTACTTCTTCTCAAGGTGATACTACAATGTCATAGTGCAACTTGAAAAAAAACCATGAATTTTTATTCTTCATGTTGTTGATGACCTTTATATTCTGCAGTCTGATCTGTACTCTATGGATGGAGTCTTAGTTCTAAATAATGCTAGAAATAATCCTTCAAAGCCTTCTATTGAATTGGGACCTGAATTTCAAAAGGTGAATTTTTTTTTTTGACCTGTAATATTTTTAGTACTGAACATATCTCATTCTTTTTATTGTGAGTTCTTGTTTCATTCTTTCTTAGGTTAGTGACTTCCTAAGTCGCTTTAAGTCCATTCCTAGCATCATCGAGCTCGATAGCTTGAAGGTGGCAGGTGATGTCTGGTTTGGGGCCGGTATAACGCTTAAGGTATTCACTTTGTACCTTCTGCTGCAGTGTCTCTTTCCTTTCTTCATTCCTTGCATGTTTGTGATATAATGTTGTGTACTTTCACATGAATTGGTTCCTAGATAATTGTTGGTAAAACGTCCTATTATTATATAAGAGGTCGTAAAATCGATCCCACTTGGATCGAGTTTGGGTGTGGTTGCAGACGATGGCAACTAGTGCTTCATTATGGTAGTTTCATTTTACAACCATTTAGTTAGTTCTGCCTTTTTTACTTTTCAGGGAAGAGTAAATATTGTTGCTAAACCTGGGATGAAACTGGAAATTCCTGATGGTACAGTGCTCGAAAACAAGGTAAATTACTGAAGCAGCAAAGCTCAGAGGATGTTTTTCTTGATATAATGAGCCCTGATTTATATTTTTTGTTTTTCCCAGGTGATCAACGACGCTGCGGACATTTGAAAGTGGTCTCTTTCAAGCCTTATGTTGTTCCACAGTGATAAAGATAATGTATGGGAGAAAAGAAATAATAATAATAGGTGATTCTTGTCGAAAATTCTGATATATTTTCTATTTTATCAGAAGATGATAGGTTCTAGACAAAGGGAGAATTGAGAGAGCAGAGGAAATTGCTCAAATTTTTTTTTGGTAAATAGGAAATTGCTCAAAATTCGGTGCTGTTTGTTGTGTTCTATTTGTAGGACACAGATAATGGGGGAAAAAGCCTCCCATTAGTTACAGTTTTGACATTATATCACATTTGTTTAAATTTTCTTCTGTCGACATTGTTTTGTTAGACCTGACTTGACAATGGAGATGAAAATCTATACCAATATCAATACTTAGGACTGGATTGGATCCTTCCCATTTGAGTTTGAATTTGAGTTTGGATCAAATGAACTGAATTCAAGTTAATGATTGGGTTTGTTTTCTATAAAGTAGTCAAGTTTCAGTTCATTCAGTTGAATATTTGAGTCAAATGTTGGATTAGAGTTGGATCGAATTCAAAGTTGTTAATTGACTTTTTTATTTTTTCTTGTATGTAGGTGTGTGTCTTTTTTTTTTATTGATGCATAATATTAATGGATATATTTCATATTTATAAAATTTGATTGTTTTTTTATTAATCCCTGATAATTTTCCTTATAAGTTAATCCTGATTAGGATTGAATTGAATTTAATTTGAATTATTCAAATTCAGATCAAATCAATTTAATTTGAGTTAATGATTGTGTTGGTTTTTATAAATGAGTCAAATTCGAGTTAATCTGAATATTTGAATTTAAATTAATTTGGATTGAATGTAAACATAAATTGTTTTTCAATTGAGTTTGAACTTTAATTTATAGATTTTAAATAAGTTCTTTTTGGATTCTATCAAAACTTGAATGTCATTGTTATATTATTATAATTTTAATTTCTTTTTTATTATTATAACAGGTTTTAGGTGTAATATTATTTCACGGGCTTTATGTATTTAGCTTATAAATTTTATGATATAATTAAAGTTGAATTTGAATTAAATTAAATTAAAATTGATATTAGATTGTTGTTTGATTTCGACTTTAAGAGTTGAGACTTGAGTTAATAAACTTTTTTTTTAAACTGAATTTGAATTTAATTTAAAAAAATTTGAATTGAATTGAATTTAAATTAAATTATGTTAATAAATTAAATTTAAATTTGATTTAATTTGATATTATTAATAATTAAAATAATATTATTTTAATATTTATTTATCAAAATAATATTATATTAATTATTTTAAATCAAATTTTTTGATTAAGTTATGAGTTGAATATTTTTAAATTCAAATTTGATCTTAGAGGTACGAGACTCTTTAGGTTTGAGGTTAAGTTTAAATTTGTGTGAAGAGAGCCCATTTCGAGCTTGATTAAGCCGAGTTACAATCCAGCTGTCCAACTTCTTCGATATGCTATTGATATCGTATTAGGAGGTCCCTCAATGTTTAATTTTTAACCGAAGGGCCCGTCTCAGATTCCCGCCCCGATATCGGTCTCCTTTTTAGTCTTTCCTTCGTCTTCTTTCCCAAAACCCCGAGAGTCCCAATACCAAAAACAGTCAAATGGCTTCACCTTTCGAAACAGTCATCTACAATCGCCACTTGGGCTTCTTAATCTGGCAGTCAATATCTTCCTCTCTCATTTTTCTTCTCTTCAGACTCTTCTTTCTCCGTTCAGCTTCTTCCCTCCTCACCGCCCTTTTCTCTTTTACTCTCTTTCTCTTTTCCCACTTAGCTTTCTCCTTTTCTCTCTCCCTTGCAGCTTCTCCTGCCCTCACTCACCCCCTTTCCCCTCTTCAGCTCGTCCTAGCCCCCTTCTCTTCATGGACTCTCGATTTCCGCCGCCGCGCCCTGCTCTCTCTCCGCCTTGGGCTGTTTGTGGCAGTGGCCGCTGTGTCAGGGGGCGTGTCGGTGGCTTGTGTTTGTTTGGTGAAGGAGTTTGATGGAGCTGATTTGATTTGGAAACTGGGGCTTGGGGGTTCCGTTTGTGGGTTGCTTTATGGTTTGTTTTATATTTACAATCAGAAATGGGTTTTGAAGTTTCCCATTGTTCAGGTTAGTTCTTTGGAATTTTATGTTTGGATGATGAGCTCAATAAACATCTTTAACTGATTGATTCATGGGTCACTTATAATTGTAGTTGGTATTAACACAATCGTCAGACTTGTAAGATGTTGCAAGTTGTACGTTTCCATATATTTGCTGAGCTTGGAACTTGTAATGGGCTAATCGTATTAATTTTTTAATTTTAAGGTCTTGAGGATTCTACATGCAGTGTTCTTTAATCATGGTATTCTATTTTCATTAACCTTCTTGTCATGACATGGTCATTGATTTTATATGCTGTGTTGCAGCGTCTCCCTTTCTTCAGGTTCAAGGTGGCAATCTGTGTTGCTATTGGAAAGGCCTTACAGTATTCAGCTGCAGCTTACTTGTTATCAGCTGTACCAGTAGCTATTGTTGCAAACTCTAAGAAAATAACTTTTGGAAGGTTTATTGCTGAGCAGATTATGTTTTATGTTGGGATTTTTTCAGTGTTCCTATGTTGGGAATTAAGTCATCATTTACACCGGGTTAGTTTTAAAATTTTTCAATCTAAATGTCTTTGGATCTTATTAAAACTTATTGTTTATTTCGGTTCTTTAAGAGATATCAGTTTTATGGGTTTTTGAATTTCAACTGCTACTTCAAATCTTTTCTTTTTCCCATGGATAAACAACAGATTGCAGAAAGAACTATAAATGTTATTCAATGGCTAAAAAAATTCAAAGCTTTCTTGTTGAAAAAGATGAAAAATTGATGGGTTGATCTGTAATTTTTTGGCCAATATGAATGTTGGAAGAAGATTATTAGAGTTTCGAATATGGAATATTCACCTGCAGCATATGCTGGTGGTGTATGATTTTGAATGTAATCCTAATGTAGCGGGCTTCATTACCTTCAACATAATCATTTCTGTGGTTGGCAATGGTTTTGTAACTTCTTATAAATAAAGAAAAAAGAAGGGGGGAGGGTTGTGTCTTCCTTCAACGATCTTCTCTGTGCATATATGAGCTTGTATATATTAAATTATATCTTTCCATTGCTGTGTAGGTGCTTCATACAAAAAGGTTGATATTTGCACCACCAAAAGGAACAGCAGCAGCAGAAACAAATCCAAGTGAGCCTCTTCTTGCAGCTTTGGAGGAGAGCACCTCAAGTTCTCTTCTACAGTATCTGGCGTATCTTGATCTCTGTATGGTTTGTGAGAAAAATGTTGATACTTGGCGGCGTGCTGCTTTCTTTGAAGAAACTAGTGAGACTTACAGAAGAGTGGTAGCTGTATGCTTGAGGCCTCTGGAACAGCTTGCAACAAAATTGGGTGAAAGTATGGAAGCTGGCTCTATGGACAAAGCCTGCCAACTTTCCAGACAGCTGCAGTCACCAACTGACTTGCATGTAGATTCAAAATTTTCTGAACCATTGGACAACTTTCAGGTATAAGAAATTGTTGTTGATTAAACTTACAAGTGCAATTTATCATATTCATGTTCATGTGCTTGCAGTTGATAGTTTGTTTAATCTGATTTTTTTTTCTTATCTTGTGTGACACTACCCTGTAGCTTAAGCAAGTTCAGAGAATCTATATAATTGACACTGCAGTCATGTTTTCTGGTCTGCATGCTTTCATTCTTTCTTTGGAATCCAAATTAATGTGACAAAGAGGTGGAGATGCTTGCAAGAGTTTTTTTTATGGGTGGTGGGTGTGGGAAAGGTGAAAGATTTTGTGAGGTGGAAGCTAGTGATTCAAGTTCATCGTAAATGGGATTTGGTTAGGTAGTTTAGTTGAAAGAAATCTTGCATTGTTGAGAAGGTGTTTAGGCTTACAAGGTTAGTTCTCGATGGAATGCTGTCATTTGATATAATATGGTTTCACAAAAACTGTTGAAGCTCCAATGAATTTTCTCATGACAGCAGTTTGCTTCAATGTAATGAGCAAAATTTTTGTGATCTTAATCATATATGCTGACAAGCCTTCAGCTGTTCATGACTCTTCTTGTCCATTTTTAGAAACTGTTAGCATTAAATATCACTTTCTCTCTGCCTTGTACTCTGCTTTGTACTTATGGTAGGTATAATCTTTCAATGGCTTCAGAGTTGAAGTGGACTGTGATAAAATACTGCATTACTGAGAAATTCTCTACAGGAAGATAGAATGGAAGACTGCTTGTTCTCTTCTTTCTCCTCTGTAGCTCGTCCTTTATTAGTAATACTAGCTATTCTGTTTCATGCTTGAAAAAATAAGAGGAAAAAAAAAAAAAAAAGGAAAGAAAGAAGACGAAGAACTGCAAGAATCTTAACTCTATGTTGAGTTTGAGCTCCACAGAAGAATATCTTGGATTAATAAAATTAAATTTGTCAAATATGTTGTCAAGTGTTAGATGCTTAGATTGGTGTATGCTTAAGAGAGGTTGTCTGTTGAATTAGCATGAGAAAGTGGTCTGAATCAATTTTTGTTTAGTCTCTGATGTTTCGAAATTGTGTGGATTTGCTATATTTGAAGTACTGATTATGCATTTTTTATCATTATTGCCTCTATAATTGCTTCTATTTGCATTCCTGAAAAGATACTCATGTATCTGCAGAATAAAAGGGTTAATGACTTGTGCTCTCTGTTCATGATTCTTTTTTTCTTCAGGTTGTTTTGTTTTATTTCTTAGAATACTATTTGTACAATCATTCAACACTTAGAGAATCTTGGAGTCAATATGTCATTAAGACATCTCTTGTGCTATAGATCAGACATAATTAAATACTAGGCATGTTGTAAGTCTTTCATGTGAATTATGACGACAAATTAACTGATCAATGACTTGGACCAATTTCTGCAGCTATGTGCTTGGTGTGCCCAGGCAGTTTCTGCATTGACTGCACACTCACGCAAGGAAGACAGGTTTGGCGTTGCTCAACTTTCTGGTAGCAATGCTGCTGTTATCACCACCCTTCTATCCTGCCTGCTTGTTGTAGAAGCTTTTATGGGGAAGAAGACTAATTTGCAACCGCCTCATCGTTTGATGGGACCAGCTGGTATTAAATGGGCTGCATTGGACACGGGCAGAAGAGATGTTGGAATAGGTAAGAAGAGAAGTGGCCTGCTGCATCCAAAAGCATTTGCCATGGCAGATGTTCTGAAGACCTCAATCTATTGTATTGTCTCTGCTTTCCATGAAGAGATGATTAGCAGTGCCAAAGCAGGTCTTCTTGAGAAGGACTGGCTTGCTGTTGGAAAACCGCTTTTTGGTACTCGTGAGCTGCTCTTGCAGAAACTACAACATTTCCTGGATTTTCAAGCAAGCTAACTACTTCTTTGTTCAAGTTTAAACTGTCTTTTTCCTTCCCCGATAGGATTGACGAATGGCAGATGAAGGCTTTGGTTTTGCGAAAATAGGTAATTGCATTTTTGTTGTAAGGAAAACTAAATGCGATCTTAAAGTCTACAACTGCTACAGTACAATATGTATTCTGTATTTTTGAGTTGAGTTCCAAGAAGGTCTTCAAGTTGAACTGGTGTGAGGTCAAATTTTGGCTTGGAGGGCTATTTGTTTAATTACTGACATTGCATACAAATTAGGAAGGAATTTGTTTCGTTCCAATCTTTTTGCTAATTACTATTAGTCTAAGAATCAATTTGATGTTGTCAACTTTCATATTTGAATCGAGTTTGAATTAGTCCTTGTTCATCTTCAGATCAGGTCGAGTCCACACCTTCCTTGAGGGGAAAATATAATAACTCACTCTTCAGATTAGATATCTTTAGGCTCTTATGGATGCAATTATCTATCGATCCCCCTTTTATGGTAGTCACCTTGTATTTTTATAACAGGAATATGTTATCTTTTGTCTTGAAGCAGAAGTAAATATGATTGATTTTTTTTTTGTTTTTTAAGTCTAACTCAAAACAACTGAATTAATCAATTGTGCTGAGATCAACTCTTTAATATACTTCACTCA
Organism: Anacardium occidentale; assembly: GCA_026122585.1. Taxonomy (NCBI): domain Eukaryota; kingdom Viridiplantae; phylum Streptophyta; class Magnoliopsida; order Sapindales; family Anacardiaceae; genus Anacardium; species Anacardium occidentale. The sequence continues at coordinate 754,341 of JAJEJH010000047.1, forward strand.
AGCGTAAATTAGGCCAAAGGACTTATTCCCACCCATAGTTTGAGGCGGAGACAATTCCCACCTTCCAAGTTTCAAAAACCCAAACTTCTATTCTCCGATCAAATTTAATATTAAAAATAATAGTGTACAATAATAATTCAGAGGTATTTTTATCTTTTTAAGATTAAAATTTTATAACTTAATAAAATAAATTTTATATAAATATAAAAAATTTAAAAAATATATTTAAAAAATTTTTAAATTTTAAAAATT
>JAJEJH010000470.1:5903-42810 GCA_026122585.1 Anacardium occidentale
TTGGCCGACTCAAAATAGCCTCCACTTTACTAGGATCCACTGAAATGCCATTTGCTGTCACCACATGACCCAAAAATGCTACTCTGTCAAGCCAAAACTCACACTTGGAGAACTTGGCATACAGTTGTCTATCTCTCAATCTCTGAAGCACATATCTGAGATGCTTCTCATGCTCTGCCACACTCCTGGAATACACCAAAATATCATCTATGAAGACCACTACGAACCGGTCCAAGCAATCATGAAACACTCGGTTCATTAGATCCATAAAGATCGCTAGGGCATTAGTCAACCCAAATGGTATGACCACGAACTCATAATGCCCATATCTGGTCCTGAAAGCTGTCTTGGGAACATCTCTATCTGCCACTCTAACCTGATAATAACCCGATCTCAAATCAATCTTGGAAAACATAGCTGGACTTCTCAACTGATCAAACAGGTCATCTATCCTTGGCAGGGGATACTTGTTCTTCACTGTTACCTTATTAAGATCCCTGTAGTCGATACATATCCTCATCGACCCATCTTTCTTCTTAACAAACAGAATCGAAGCCCTCCAAGGTGAACAACTAGGCCTGATAAATCTCTTATCTGTCAACTCCTGAAGCTGCTTCTTCAACTCTTGAAGCTCAACTAGAGCCATCCGGTACGAAACCTTAGAGATTGGAGCCGTACTAGGAAGAAGCTCAACACTAAACTCCAACTCTCTGTCTAGAGGTAACCCTGGCAACTCATTTGGGAATACATCTGGAAACTCTCTGACAACTGGCACCTCTTCGATACCTAGACCCACTAAACTACTGCATACTACATTGGCCAAGTATCCAACACAACCCTGTCTCATCAATCTACTCGCTTGAATACTGGAAATCATCAGACTGTCGACTCTGCCCTCACCAAACACAAACTGATCAGGGCCTATATGGAATCTCACTTTCTTCTTTCCACAATCTATCTCTGTACTGTATCTCCCCAAGAAATTAATCCCTAAAATCATATCAAAATCTGCTAACTCTAGTAGAATCAGATTTATCATCATCTGTCTACCCATAATCTCTACCTCCTGATCTAGGAGGACTCTATCACTTAACACAAATCCCCCATCTGACATCTTTACCTGGATACTCCTACTGGCCACACTAGGGTCAACCCCTAATCTCTCTACTACACTCTAGGCTACAAAGCTGTGTGTGGCTCCACAATCAACAAGTAAAAATAAAGGAGTACCAAAATAAAGTAACTGACCGATTACTGCATGGGGAATGGCCTCTGCCTACTCCTGGCGAACAGCATAAACTCTGGCTTTGCCTCCGCCTACTCCTGAAGGACTAACACCTCCCTCAGGTGCTACACCACCGGCTCTGGAAACATCTGCCCTACCTCTGGGTGGACCTCTATGGCCTTTGAACTGGCCAACACCACCTCTGTTGGGCCCACCACCAGCTCCACCTCTGGTTGGACATGATGTCATCATGTGCCCTGGTTGATGACACCAATAACAAACAATCTGGTCGGCTAGACACTCTCCTAGATGGCGCCTACCATATCTGGGACACTGTGGCAGCTGGGGTATAACTCTCTGCCTCTGACTCTGAAAACCTCTGGCAGATCTCTTGGCTGACATCGGTCTCTTGCCTTTATCTCAGTCCTCAGTCCTCTCAGATGCCCTACTTATGGCACCCATCTTCTGTAAACCAGCCTCTGATCTGAGTGCTCTCCCTAATGCATCACTAAATCTCTAGGGAGGATCTGCTCCTGTCAGAACATCCTTGGCAATTGCAGGATGCAAGACATGAATGAATTTATGAACTCTGCCCATCTCTGTCCCCACCAAACTTGGAACAAATCGCGCCAAAGCATTGAATCTGGTAGTATACTCCTTAACTGAACTGGACCCCTGAGTCAAATCAATAAACTCCTGGGCCATGGCATACACCATCTCTGTACTCTTGTACTCCGCATCGAAAAGTCATCTAAATTCTGCCCAAGTCAGATGTTGCTCATCGATGGAAGCCTTGGCTAGACTCCACCAAACCTTGGCATCACTTTGAGAATGAACATCGCATATCTGACCCTCTTTCTCTAATAAAGTGAAGAGACTCATGACACTCTCCACTGCCTCTATCCATTCTTCTGCCACCGCTGGATCCCTGGATCCACTGAATTTAGCTGGCTGAAACGACCTTGGTAAATGGTAGATCGGATGAAGTCTCTCTGAAGAACTAGTACCAACTGTCTCTGTACTCATACCCTAACTGTACTCTGAATACCCTGCTGGATATTGATGTCTCTCTCTAACTGACTGAGGCTGAGATTGATACTGATGCTGATACTGTGATTGAGGTTGATACTGTGGCTGTGACTGATACTAAGACTGAGATTGTCTCCTGCGTCTCGGTATCTGATAACTCTCATGCTGGGGAGGAGTAACTCTATCTGGCTCCTGAACATTACCCACTCCAGCTTGCTGGAGGCTTTCTCTGACTACATCCCCAATCATCTCTCTCAACTGCTCTGGTCTCATCGACACATGGGAAGTACTCTGAGATCGCCGCCTATCACTAACACTCATGGGATGGGCGGGTGAACTACTATTTGTCTCCTGTATGCATCTAGGGACATATTCCTCTCTATCTATAGCATCACAACAAGTTGGGGGTTAGAAACACATAACACGATCAAAGCTGGAAATAAATACCTGACTTATGCTGTGAGGAGGGTCTGGACGATGGCTACGAAGGAGAGAAAACAGGCACCACACACTTACAAATGGCTCTGATACCAACAATGTAGGACCCGTCGCCCTGAGTACCCTTACTGCTGAATAATACGTGGATCTTTTATTAATAATCTAAAAACTCGGGTACCCAAGACGGGAATCCTACGAAAATAAAATAAAACTGAATTTGCTATACATTCTGAATACACATGCGGAAGCTTTACTGAAATACATCAACTAAAATATATGTTGTCTTTCTGTACAAATAGCCCAATGGCCTTTTTCATGTATATACATATTGTTTCTGTACATCTAGATACATAAAGCATTTACAACATGACCACACAGGTCCAAAACTAATATATACATACTGAGATCATGGTGTAGGCCCTCTCTTGTCAGCCTCGGTCCGCCTGCTCCTCGCCAACAGCACCAAAACCTGAAAAGGATGGAAGAAGGAGGGGGGATGAGTGATAAAGATCACCTAGTAAGCGCTCCTTACTTCTCTCAACCCAAGCAAGCACAAATAATCACAAACATACCTGGCCTCGGCCCTATTCATACATCTATGCGCTTGCTGAAATCTGAAACTGATTATCTGAATATTTGATTCTCATTATTATTCATGTCATGATGTGTATGTCATGTCATGCTAACTGAAAATACTGTGGATGCATGCATCTGAACACCTCTCTGTACCCGAAGGTACCTGCTGTGTTGATCAAACTTGGTGAACACAGGGATTCGACATCCTGGCCACGTGGGTTGAACAGTCTAGCTACTGGCTAGAAAGCTGAATAATAACTGTTGGACGATCTGACTGGTGTCAGAAGGCTAAAAACTGTAATGCTGCTAAACATTCTGACTGGTGTCAGAAAGCTGAATCCCACAGATGCCCCCCCAAGTTCACCCTATACTCTTACTCGTACATCAGGTTCTGAATACTGAATACTGTTGAATTCGGATCCCTTGATCCTATCTGAAGTTACATGTCATGCCATGGAATGCATATACAACTTTATTATCTGAATTCATGCTCATCTAATGCTTATCTGAAGCAATTTAGCCTTTATTCTAAATTTGCATGCTTAATTAATCAATTAATAATCATTTTCTAGAAAACTACAGGTGCACGGGCGTGTGGGACAAAGCACACGGGTGTGCATGGCTAAGGCATACGGGCGTGTGCCTGGATGCACGAGACCGTGCGTCGGTCGTGCTGTTGACCATGCAAGTTACTGGAATTATGGGCATTTCTCTGAAACAACAGGCACACGGGCGTGTCCCTCAGGACACACAGGCGTGTGTCTACTATTCTGGCCGTGCACACAGCATGCACACGGGCGTGTGTTCTGGAAAACAAAGGCACACGGTCGTGTGTCTTGTTCTTTAACAAGAACACCCATACGGAAAATGCAAAAATTCACACCCATTTCACAATCAATCTTCAATTCACTTTAAACATGCGTTCCCAGCATCCCAAACAACACAATTCAAGCATTCAATTCAACATGCATCAAGTATAATGTAATCCACCATTGAAGCTTCTTCTTTCTCTCACTAAAACATGATCAAGCTTGCATGCAAGACTCAATGAGGGAAATTTCATCATTTCACACCACAATCATCATCAAACAAAAAACTCATCGACATGCCAAGCATCAAATTTCATCAAAGAAAGCTGGGAAAATGCGACGAGAAGTAAGCGAACACTTACCTCACGTCATTGCCTCTAAAAGCTTTCTTTCGAAACTAATCTCTTAACTCTCTCACCGGATTGAGGGCTACAGGAGGCTGGATCTCCTCTCTAATGATAGGAGCTGCTGAAACAAGAGAGAAAATGGCTGAAGATATGAAGTTGGGTGAGAAAAATGTCTACTTTCTCTCAGCTCTCTTTTATATAATCACATGCACGGGCGTGCATCCAAGGTGCATGGGCGTGCACAAGGGAAAATGAGTATTTCTTATTTCCCGTGCATTCGTATGATCGAATCCTTCCGAAATGACCCATACAAAAGCCACACAGGCTCTGAAAACTTACTAACTCACCCCTGAACTTATCTAGACTCCCAATCTCTCTCTAAATCTTGTTTCTAACCCTGAAACTCTTCCTTTAAGGGCTTTCTAACCTGAGATGCTATATCTACTTTCTTCCTTTACCAGATTTCTTAGACAACATGGGTCTCTTTCCTCTGTCACCAGCTCTGTCCGGACCTTTATCAGGAGCTCTATCTAGGGCCTTCTCGACAGGTTTACTGAATGCACCCATCTTCTGAAGGTAAACCTCTGATCTTAAAGCTCTCCCCAAGGCGTTACTAAATCTCTGAGGAGGAGACGATCCTGTCATGACGTCTCTGGCTATCACTGGGTGCAAACCATGCACGAATTTCTGAACCCTGGTGATCTCTGAAGCTGCCATGCCTGGCACAAATCTCACTAGCTGATTAAACCTGGTGGCATAATCTTTTACTGATCCTGTGCCCTGAGTCAACTCTATAAACTCTTGAGCCCTGGCATGCATCATATCTGCACTGCGGTACTCTTCGTCAAATAATCTTCTAAAGTCTTCCCAAGACAAACTGCACACATCAACTGATGTCTTAACGAGGTTCGACCAAACCCTCACATCGCCTCTGAGCATATAAACTGCATATCTGACTTTCTCTCTGTCTGTCATGGTGAATAACTCTATGGCACTCTCAACTGATTCAATCCAGTCTTCTATGACTGCAGGATCTCTGGAACCAATAAATCTAGGTGGCTGATGGGCTCCAGGTAGACTATAAATCGGGTGTAGTCTCTCTGAACCACTAGTACCCGTTGTACCTGCCCCAGAATTCTGACCTCTCTGATATTCATACTCAGGTGCCTGAAAATCTTCTGGCCTCTACTCATAATATTCTCTACCTCGCCCCTGACGGGCTTTGCCTCTGACAGGCTCTTGGGTCTTATCCCTTTCTGGGGCCTGCCATTCCTCTCTAATCACTTATCTGACTATATCTCTGACATCCTCTAGCCTAAGAGATACTCGGGAGTGCTGGGACCGCCTAAGGTCACTAGTGCTCATAGGTCTAATAGAGGCACTACTCTGTTCACTCACATCTCTATGGGATCTCCTATCTGGAAAATCACAGTACAGAGGATAAATATCAAACATAAACTGAAACTTATACATAAATACTTACGCTGAGAGGAAGCGAGCGACAGCTGCTGGGACATGTTGGCCCTCGGCTCATGCAAATTTATAAAAATGATGCATATGAAATTCCTTTTCTGAAAATATTTCTTAAATTCTGCTAAATGGCTCAAAGCAATGCTCTGATACCAAACACTGCAGCGACCCCTGCCCCAGGTTACTGTACACTGCAGAAAAATACTGTATATAATGAAAATATACCTGAGACGGGAATCCCTACAGTAAAAAGGTCTACTGCTGCTACTGCTGTATTAAAAATTTCTTTATAAAAGAAACTGTAAATATAATTTACTGTAATAGTAAATTGAATTTAAGCGTGAAAACCCAGGCTACTCATATATAAAAATATACTAGTCATACAGTGCACTAGAGTATAATACACACATATATACATAAGAAAATAAAAGCATGTGAGCCAACATGCTATTTGCTACGTCGAGCCATATCCCCAAAATCTCGCAGCGGTCTCGATCCTAGTCAGCCACTCGAATCACTGACCTGCAAAAAGAAACAAGGAAGGGAGTGAGTGACAAAGTCACTCAGCAAACGTTTCCAAACACAAACACTCGCAGATCAAAACTAACTGACTACGTGACTCGTCACGTAGGGAAAATTTGTTGTTCAGTTTTCTTAATCTGTTCCTCTTGATATACCGAGGTATATCCATTTTCTAAATTACTCTTTACTGAATTATGTTATTTTTCTGTTCTATTACTGTTCTGTTTCTCATCTGTTTCTCATGAGATGTTGTACATGACATGAAAATGTATATGCTGATGTCATGTATATGCTGAAAAGCTGTAAAACTTGCCCGTAGGCCTGATTTTCTGAAAAACTATCTTTTCTGAAAACTCTTTCTGATAATAAAACTATGATCTAAAGATCCTGAATATATACGTATAGTATATGTTGAAATCTGTATCATAAAGTACTGAAAACATCTGAAAATATCTGCTATGCTGGCCAGACTAATGAATACAGGGATTCGACACTCTGGCCATGTGAGTTCAAAGTCCTAATGAATCTACTGATGCACAACTAGCACTCTCTCTAACGAGCTTGGTTAGTGACCATGTCCTCTCTAGCGGACGCTGGTTTCCCTTTCTAACGGGTGTGTGAACTCACAGGTGCCCCCTCGTATCCACCCCTATCTGATATATGAAAAATCATATATGTATATCTAAAAAATCATGTTGTTGGATCCTTAGATCCAGTCTGAAAACATCTGATATGGCATGTCGTGCTCAATGCTGATAATCATGCATGATATGTTGTTTTCTGATGTTATTTTTGAGTTCTGTGTGCTTAGAATTGGCTTAAAGTGGTATAATTTCTCTTTTAATCTCTTTTTCTCCTTTTCTTAAGTGCACGGGAGTGTGTTCTGGTGTGCACGGGATATTGTCAAGGCACACGGGACCGTGTGCTCATCGTGTCCCTGGGCGTGCAAGGATCTGGAAAGATTTCATGAAAATTTGGCTGGACACACAGGCGTGCGGTGCAACACATAGGAGTGCAAACTGAGGCACACGGGCATGTATGGCACTGCACGGGCGTGTGGCTGCCTTCTCAAGCCTCCCGTGTCTTGCATACACGGGCGTGTGGAATTGGGGAAAGCACACGGGCGTGTGTCTGGGTTTTCATACGCACACGGCTAGCCTGCACGGCCGTGTCCCATACAGAATTGAAGCTACACGGGCGTGCATCACGGACGCACGGGTGTGTGCTCAACTCAAATTCTGTAGAACGTGTCTGGAAATCTAGAAATTCCCACACCAACACTTCCACACTCCAAATCATCAAACATAAACACTTTCTACTGCTGCTAGCACGCAAATAATCATCATTTCATCAACTCAAACATGCCATATAACATATATAAAGCATATATCATCTGGAAATAGTATATACGCATGTAAATCATGGAAAACCACTCAATCATGCCATCATCCATCATAACACAACTCAAGCATGTTGGAAATATCTCAAACAAGCACACATAAAGTTCTCATGAGTTGGAAAACAGCAAACATGTTCTGAACAAGTGAAAGAGGTAAGGAAAACACTTACCTCGCGCCATGGAAGCTTGACCTCTCTCTCTGGAAGCTTTTGGATCTCTAATCTGAAGTTGTGCTGGCGGGGGATCTCTCTCTGGAAGTCTAGGGTTCACTGGAGCTAAGGAAGAAGAAGAGAAAATGAAGGAAAATAAGCTGGAAGAATGAAATCTACGCGCTACTGGAAAATAAACTATATATCTGGCTGAGGCAAGACACACAGTCGTGTGTCCAAGGCACACGGTCGTGTGTGGGTGGAAAATAGCCATTTCCCCCCGCCTTCACACAGAAACAGCAACTAAGCCCCAAAGGACTTCTAAATGACCCTTCTACCCCCCTGAACTTTGCTAAAATGATAGTTCTACCCCTTGGGTCATTACATGTCAACATTGTAGAACTCACTTGGCTAGGATATCGAATCACTATATTCATTAGTTTGATCAACACAATAGTTTTCGACAAAGATATATATATATATATATATATATATATATATATATATATATATATATATAAGAGATTTGAACTATGATTTTATTTCAAGATCTTCAAATATAACATTTGTTTTTAAAAATTGTTTTCAGAAAATAAGCCCAAGGGCAAAGACAGTTTCAACATATTTCATACCATGACATAGATAGCATGTAGGACCCGCCGCCACGAGTACCCCCTGCTGCTGAATAATGCTATGGGGAGCTTTTATTAATGATCTGAAAGACTGAGTACCCGCGACGAGAATCCTATGAAAATAAATAAAAACTGAAACTATACATTTCTGCACATGCGGAAGCTTTACTGAATATACACAACTGAACTATACATATCTGTTCTGTACAATGGGCCCAATGGCCTTTTAATATACATACATACTGTTCATATGGATACATAAACATTTACATATGACCACACAGGTCCAACACTGTAAACTGTATAACTCAAAACTGGGATCGCGATGTTGGCCCTCTCCGTCAGCCTCGATCCAACCGCTCCTCAGAAACCAGCACGAATCACCTGAAAAGGATGGAAGAAGGAGGGGGGATGAGTGATAAAGATCACCTAGTAAGCGCTTCTTACTTCCCTCAAAACCCAAGCAAGCACAAGCAATCACAATAATCAAACATACCTGGCCTTGACCCTATTCATACATCTATGCGCTTGTGGAATCTGAAACTATTATTTTGAATATCTGAATTATCTGAATTCTCATTATTATTCATGTCATAATGTGTATGTCATGCCATGCTAACTGAAAATACTGGATGCATGCATCTGAATACCTCTCTGTACCCGAAGGTACCTGTTGTGTTGATCAGACTTGGTGGAATACAGGGATTCGACATCCTGGCCATGTGGGTTGAACAGTCTAGCTACTGGCTAGAAAGCTGAATCTGAATACTGCTGCCCGATCTGACTGGTGTCAGATGGTAAAATCTGAATGCTGCTGAATACTCTGACTGGTGTCAGAAACTGAATCTGAAATACTGCTGAGCATTCTGACTAGTGTCAGAAGGCTGAATCCCACAGATGCCCCCTCATATCCACCCTATACTCTTACCTGTATATCGGGTTCTGAATACTGAATACTACTGAATTCGGATCCCTTGATTATCTCTAAAGCTACATGTCATGCCATGATATGCATATGCAGCTTATTATTTGAATTCGCGCTTACCTGATGCTTATCTGAAGCATTTATATCATTAAACTGGATGCTTATGCTTTACTTCACATTTTAAATTCTTTTTCTGAAAATCTGTAGGTGCACGGACGTACAGGAAGAGTGCACGGGCGTGAGCCAAGACGCACGGGGACGTGCGCTGGTCATGCGCCTGACCGTGCAAGCTACTGGAATTCTGAAATCACTCCAAATATGCATTTCCAGCACATCATATAACACAATTCAAGCATCAAATCTCACATGCAACAATCATCATGCATTTCACCATGGAAGCATTAGCTTTCTCTCACTAAAACATAATCCATCAACATGCAAGGATCAAGGATGGCCAAAATCAACATTTCACACATCAACCATCATCATATAACATATATAACATTCATCCAAGCATCACAACTCATCAAACATGCTGGGAAATTACGAGAAGAAGTGAAAGAACACTTACCTCGCGCCATTGCTTCGGAAAGTTAACTTTCGAACTAATCTCTATGCTCTCTCTCCGGATTGGGAGCTACTTGCTGCTGGATTTCCTCTCTAAGAATGGGAGGAACTGAAAATGAAGAGAGAAACTTGGCTGAAATGCAAATGGGTGAGAAAAGAATGACATTTCTCTCGGCTCACTTATATAATATGCTGTGCACGGTCGTGCATCAAGGGTGCACGGGCGTGCACAAGGGAAAATGAGTATTACTTATTTTTCGCTCACTCGCCTGATCGGATCCTTCTGAAAGGATTCCTACGAAAGCCACACGGCTCCGAAAACTTACTAACTCACCCCTGAACTTATCTAGACTCCCAATCTCTTTCTGAATTTGGTTTCTAACCCCGAAACTCTTCCCCTAAGGGCTTTCTAACCTAGGATGCTACATTTCCTCCCCCCTTATAAAAATTCCAACCCTGGAATTTACCTGAATAACTCTGGGAATCTATCCCTGATCTCAGACTCTACCTCCCAAGTGGCTTCCTCCACTCTCTAACTGCGCCATAAGACCTTCACTAGAGGAATCTACTTGTTTCTAAGGACTTTAACCTTGAAGTCTAGGATCTGCACTGGCAGCTCTTGATAACTCAAATCATCTGCCAACTCTATCTATGAAAACTAAAGCACATGAGAAGGATCTCCCACATACTTCCTCAACTGAGACACATGGAATACATTATGAATCCTGTCCATGCTAGCTGGTAAAGCCAATCTGTAGGCCACTGTCCCCATTCTCTCAAGTATCTCATAGAGACCAATGAATCTAAGGGCCAACTTCCCCTTTCTGTCGAATCTGAGAACGTGCCTGTACGGAGCAACCCTCAGAAACACTCTGTCGCCTACTGAAAACTCAATCTCTCTGCGTCTCAAGTCTGCATAGCTCTTCTGTCGATCCTGGGCCTGTTTCATTCTCTGCCTGATGATCCTGATCTGCTCAATCATCCCCTGAACTACCTCTTGACCCACAACTGACTCTAGAGAATCTCTCTCTCCAATCTCATCCTAATAAAGAGGAGATCTACACCTCCGACCGTATAATGCCTCAAATGGAGCCATCTGAATAGTCACCTGATAACTGTTATTATAAGCAAACTCCATAAGGGGAATCAACTCTGCCCAATCGGTCTGAAAGTCCATACAACAAGCTCTGAGCATATCCTCCAGAATCTTGTTAACTCTCTTAGTCTGCCCATCTGTCTGAGGATGATAAGCCGAACTGAACTACAATCTACTCCCTAAGGCTCTCTGCAATGATCTCTAGAAAGCTGACAGAAATCTGGAGTCTCTGTCTGATACTATGGTCTTGGGAACACCATGAAGTCTGACTACCTCTCTGATATACAGTCTCCCCAACTGATCTGTAGACATGCCCTGTCTGACTGGCAGAAAATGAGCTGACTTACTGAGTCTGTCCACTATCACCCATATACCATCAAATCCTCTTTAAACTCTAGGAAGACCAGAAATAAAATCCATAATTTTATCTTCCCACTTCCACTCAGGAATACTCAAACGATGAAGTAAACCTGAGGGTCTCTGGTGCTCTGCCTTAACTTGCTGACATATCAGACATCTGGAGACAAAGTCTGCTATGTCCTTCTTCATATCTGACCACCAAAAACTCTTCTTGAGATCCTGATACATTTTAGTACTGTTTGGGTGTGCTGAATACACCGTACTGTGCACCTTTGACAAAATCATCTGTCTCAACTCTGAACTCTGTGGCACACATACTGTGTCTCTGAATCTCAAGATCTCATCTCTGAACTCAAAGTCTGACACTACTCTCTCTGACATCCTCTGAAGCATACTCTGAGTCCACTCATCTGACATCTGACACTCTCTGATCTCATCATACAGAGAAGATCTGATCTGAAGTCTAGAGAAACCCGTAGTCACTATCTCAATCTGCTCTCTGGCAATCTCATACTGCAGGTCTCTCTGAACTGAAAGACTAGATAAGGCTACTCGTCTGCTCAATGCATCTGCCACTACATTGGCTCTCCTTGGATGATATCTGATGTCACAGTCATAATCCTTCACCAACTCTAACCATCTCCTCTGCCTCATATTAAGCTCTCTCTGGGTGAAGAAATATTTCAGACTCTTATGATCTTAATATATACTGTACTTGACCCCATAAAGATAATGTCTCCAAATCTTCAGGGCGAAAACGACTGCTGCTAACTCCAAATCATGGGTAGGGTATCTCATCTCGTGATCCCTTAACTGTCTGGAGGCATAGGCAATGACCCTACCACTCTGCATCAACATTGCTCCAATCCCTTGATGGGATGCATCTGTGTAGATATCAAACTCTACTCCCTTCTGAGGTAGTGCCAAAACTGGAGCACTAGTCAATCTCTGCTTAAGCTCCTGAAATCGTGCCTCGCACTCATCTGACCATACAAATGGAACCTCTTTCCTAGTCAAGGCAGTGAGAGGCCTCACTAGTCTAGAGAATCCCTCAATAAATCTCCTGTAATAGCCTGCCAACCCAAGGAAACTTCTGATCTCTTTCACTATCTTCGGCCTTGGCCAACTCAATATAGCCTCCACTTTATTGGGATCCACTGAAATGCCATCTGCTGTCACCACATGACCCAGAAATGCTACTCTGTCAAGCCAGAACTCGCACTTAGAGAACTTGGCATACAAATGTCTGTCTCTCAGTCTCTGAAGCACATATCTGAGATGCTCCTCATGCTCTGCCACGCTCCTAGAATACACCAGAATGTCATCTATGAAAACCACCAAATGGCATTGGTCAACCAAATGGCATGACCACGAACTCATAATGCTCATATTTGGTCCTGAACGCTGTCTTGGGAACATCTCTGTCTGCCACTCTGACCTGATAATATCCAAATCTCAGATCGATCTTGGAAAACATAGCTGCACCTCTCAATTGATCAAACAAGTCATCGATCTTGGGCAGGGGATACTTGTTATTCACTGTTACTCTGTTAAGCTCCTTGTAGTCGATACACATCCTCATCGAACTATCTTTCTTCTTAACAAACAGAATCGGAGCTCCCCAAGGTGAACAACTGGGCCTGATGAATCTCTTATCTATCAAATCCTGAAGTTGCTTCTTTAACTCCTGAAGCTCGGCTAGAGCCATCTGGTACGGAGCCTTAGAAATTAGAGCCATACCTGGAAGAAGCTCAACACTAAACTCCAACTCTCTGTCTGGAGGTAACCCTGACAACTCTTCTGGAAAGACATATGAAAACTCTCTGACCACTGGTACCTCCTCGATACTCGAACCCGCTGAACTGCTGCATACAACATTGGCCAAGTATCTGACACAACTCTGTCTCATCAACCTGCTTGCCTGAACACTGGAAATCATCAGACTGTCAACTCTGCCCTTACCAAACACAAACCGATCAGGTCCTATGTGGAATCTCACCTTCTTCCTTCTACAATCTATCTCTACACCATATCTACTCAAGAAATCCATCTCTAAAATCATATCAAAATCTGCTAACTCTAGCAGAATCAAGTCAATCACCATGGATCTACCCATAACCTCTATCACCTGATCTAGGAGGACTCTGTCACTCACCACAAATCCCCCATCTGACATCTCTACATGGATACTCCTACTGGCCATACTAGGGTCAACCCCTAATCTCTCCACTACTCTCCAAGATACAAAGCTGTGTGTGGCTCCACAATCAACAAGTACAAATAATGGAGTATCAAAATAAAGTAACTGACCAGTCACCGCATGGGGAATGGCCTCTGCCTGCTCCTGGCGGACTGCATATACTCTGGCTCTGCCTCTACCAACTCTGGAAGGACCGACACCTCCTTCAGGTGCTCTATCACCAGCTCTGGGGATATTTGCTCCACCTCTATCTGCTCTAACTCCGCCTCTGGGTGGACCACCTTGACCTCTGAACTGACCGACCTCACCTCGGCTCGGCCCACCACCAACTTCAACTCTGGCTGGACACGTTGTTATCATGTGCCCTGGCTGATGGCACCAATAACAAATAATCTGACCGGCCAAATACTCTCCTGGATGGCGTCTACCACATTTAGTACACTGTGGTGGCTGGGGTGCAACTCTCTACCTCTGACTCTGAAAACCTCTGGCAGATCTCTTGGCTGACATTGGCCTCTTACCTCGGTCTCTATCATCTGACCTCTGATCTCTCTCAGATACTCTGCTCATAGCACCTATCTTCTGTAATCCGACCTATGATCTGAGTGCTCTCCCCAAGGCATCACTGAATCTCTGGGGAGGATCTGCTCCTATCATGACATCCTTATAGATTGCAGGGTGCAATCCATGGATGAATTTCTAAACTCGGCCCATCTCTGTCCCTGCCAAACTTGGGACGAATCTCGCTAATGCATTGAACCTGGTGGCATACTCCTTGACTGAACTGGACCCCTGAGCCAAATCAATAAACTCCTGGGCCTTGGCATACAACACCTCTGTGCTCTTGTATTCAGCATCAAACAACTGTATGAATTTAGCCCATGTCATCTGCTCCTCGTTGATGGAAGTCTTGGCTAGACCCCACCAAACCTTGGCATCGCCCTTGAGATGGAACACTGCATATCTAACCTTCTCTCTCTCTGAAAGAGTGAAGAGTCCCATGACACTCTCCACTGACTCTATTCATTCTTCTGCCATAGCTGGATCCCTGGATCCACTGAATTTTGTTGGCTGATATGGCCCTGGCAGATGGTAGATCAGATAAAGTCTACCTGAAGAACTCGTGCCAGCTGTCTCTGTACTCATACTCTGACTGGAATATACATAACCAGTTGGATACTGATGTCTCTCTCTAACTGACTGAGGCTGAGACTGAGACTGAGACTGATACTGATATTATTGCTGATACTGTGGCTGCGACTGGGAATGTCTTCTCCTTGGAATCTGATGACTATCATGCTGAAGAGGAGTTACTCTATCTGGCTCCTGAACATTACCCACTCTAGCTCGCTAGAGGCTCTCTCTAACTACATCCCCAATCGTCTCTCTCAACTGCTCTGGTCTCATCGACACATGGGAGGTACTTTGAGATTGCCGCCTATCACTAACACTCATAGGGTGGGCGGGCGAACTACTGTTTGTCTCATCTAGACATCTAAGGACATACGCTTCTCTACCTATAGCATCACAACAACTGGGGGTTAGAAACACATAACACAATCAAAGCTGGAAATAAATACCTGACTGTGCTGTGAGGAGGCTCTGGACGACGGCTGCGAAGGAGAGAAAAAGGCACCACACTTAGAATTGCTCTGATACCACCAATGTAGGACCCACCGCCACGAGTACCCCCTGCTACTGAATAATGCTATAGGGAGCTTTTATTAATCATCTGAAAACCTGGGTACCCGCGACGGGAATCCTACAAAAATAAATAAAAACTGAAACTATACATTTCTGCACATGCAGAAGCTTTGCTGAATATACACAACTGAACTATACATATCTGTTCTGTGCAATGGGCCCAATGGCCTTTTAATATACATACATACTGTTCATCTAGATACATAAACATTTACATATGACCATATAGGTCCAACACTGTAAACTGTACAACTCAAAACTGGGATCGCGGTGTGGGCCCTCTCCGTTAGCCTCGATCCAACCGCTCCTCAGAAACCAGCACGAACCACCTGAAAAGGATGGAAGAAGGAGGGGGGATGAGTGATAAAGATCACCCAGTAAGCGCTCCTTACTTCCCTCAAAACCCAAGCGAGCACAAGGAATCACAATAATCAAACATACCTGGCCTCGACCCTATTCATACATCTATGCGCTTGCTGGAATCTGAAACTGTTATTCTGAATATATGAATTATCTGAATTCTCATTATTATTCATGTCATGATGTGTATGTCATGCCATGCTAACTGAAAATACTGGATGCATGCATCTGAATACCTCTCTGTACCCGAAGGTACCTGTTGTGCTGATCAGACTTGGTGGAATACAGAAATTTGGCATCCTAGCCATGTGGGCTGAACAGTCTAGCTACTGGCTAGAAAGTTGAATCTGAATACTGCTGCCTGATGTGACTGGTGTCAGATGGTAAAATCTGAATGCTGCTGAATACTCTGACTGGTGTCAAAAACTGAATCTGAAATACTGCTGAGCATTCTAACTGGTGTCAGAAGGCTAAATCCTACAGATGCCCCCTTGTATCCACCCTATACTTTTACCTGTACATCGAGTTTTGAATACTGAATACTACTGAATTCGGATCCCTTGATCCTCTCTGAAGCTACATGTCATGCCATGATATGCATATGCAGCTTATTATTTGAATTCGCGCTTACCTGATGCTTATCTGAAGCATTTATATCATTAAACTGGATGCTCATGCTTTACTTCACATTTTAAATTCTTTTTCTGAAAATCTGCAGGTGCACGGGCGTGCAGGAATAGTGCACGGGCGTGAGCCAAGACGCACGGGGTCGTACGCTGGTCGTGCGCCTGACCGTGCAAGCTACTGGAATTCTGGAAACTTTTCACTGAAAGCGCATGCACGGGCGTACGTTTGTGGACACACGGGTGTGCATGTGCATATGCATTTTCTGGCCGTGCACACGGCGTGCACATGGGCGTGCATCTGGAAAAACAAAGACTCACGGCCATGCCATGCGGGCGCACGGTCGTGCATCTTGTTCTTCAACAAGAGCACCGCCTAGAAACTTGCCTTAAACTCATTTCAATTGCATTCAAACTCAAAATCACTCCAAATATGCATTTCCAGCACTTAATATAACACAATTCAAGCATCAAATCTCACATGCAACAATCATCATGCATTTCACCATGGAAGCATTAGCTTTCTCTCACTAAAACATAATCCAACAACATGCAAGGATCAAGGATGGCCAAAATCAACATTTCACATATCAACCATCATCATATAACATATATAACATTCATCCAAGCATCACAACTCATCAAACATGCTGGGAAATTACGAGAAGAAGTGAAAGAACACTTACCTCGCGCCATTACTTCGGAAAGTTAACTTTCGAACTAATATCTATGCTCTCTCTCTGGATTGGGAGCTACTTGCTGCTAGATTTCTTCTCTAAGAATGGGAGGAACTGAAAATGAAGAGAGAAACTCGGATGAAATGCAAATGGGTGAGAAAAGAATGACAATTCTCTCGGCTCACTTATATAATATGCTGTGCACGGTCGTGCATCAAGGGTGCACGGGCATGCACAAGGGAAAATGAGTATTACTCATTTCCCGCTCACTCGCCTGATCGGATCCTTCTAAAAGGATTCTTACGAAAGCCACACGGCTCCGAAAACTTATTAACTCACCCCTGAACTTATCTAAACTCCCAATCTCTTTCTGAATTTGGTTTCTAACTCCGAAACTCTTCCCCTAAGGGCTTTCTAACCTGGGATGCTACATAGTATGACATGAATCAAAGTTAAGACATCATGATAAACAAAGATCATAAAACAAGAAATAAGACAAGTAAGATAATAAGACATGAGATTAGATTATAGCGTGACAAGTCACAAAAGCAAAAAGAATAGGAACTTGCTTATAGGTAGAATTAAGGAACGTTTATTGAGCAGCTTGTCACTCATTCCCCAAATTTTTTTTCCTTTTGCAGGTCAGTCGTATTAGACTTTGGGATGGGATGTGAGATGGTTGTGAAGTGGGATATAATTTTGGGTCAGATGGCATGTTTTGTGGTTTGCGTGCCTTATATAGTTTTCATACTCATGATGTATAGTTTATATATATATATATATACACACATACATACATACACACACACACATTTATAAATTTGTACAATTTTGTTTATGTCCTAGATACTATTATAAATGAATAAATATGATGTTATTCATCGTAATATACATTGCATTACTTTTATTTTACAACATATTTTACCTTTATATTGTAATACTTTCGTTTATATATTTTTAGTAAGTTTGTATGAGATTTGGCTATATATTAAAGATGATTAATTTAACAATTGAAATTTTCAATAGCGTAAAATATATAATAATAATAATAATAAACAGTAATATATAATAGCAGTCCTCATATTCACCATATTGGCTATGCTATCACTAAAATCAAAAGGTGAGGTATTGTGCCTAGCCATTCTTTGTTCATACTTTTGAAGAATCAGCCTAAGATTTGACAAGGCTAACTTTTTGAAAGAAGCATTTATTTTTGCTAAAATAAAGACTATAATTGGCTTAAAATCAGCCCTTATTCCATTAAGAATGTATTTTATTAGCTTTTCCTCAGATAATCATGCACACCAAGAATCTTTCTTTCTTTTTTTTAAATGTTTGCAATGTATTTTTAAGGTTTGATATTCTAACCTTAGAATTTGTAACAAAACATTCCTCTAATGCTACCCGCATCTCATTAGCTATTTTACAATTTGACTTTACACCAAACAGACTTTGCCTTTTCTAAACATAGTAAACACTATTTTTTATTTTCTCTTAACACATATAGGAAAGGCATAGGATAGGTGTAGTAAACCCCGCCCTAGGCCTACTATGCGCACTAGTTAAAAATATATATATATATATATAAATATATATAATATCATACTAAAAATATGCCTATGACGGAGACACCTACAAGGAAAAAGGAAACTTACTGCCGGTCAAAAATACTTTAAAAATCTGAATACAGAAGCGGTAAACATAGATATTATAGCTAATTAAGAAAATAGTAGCTTTCTCTGAAATTCCCAGGCTGCTCATGTATAAAATATGTCATACAACAGTGCATACTATAGTATAATACACACACATAAATACATGATAAAATATCATTAGAGCATGTGAGCTGAAATATAATACTAGCTACCGAGTCATGTCCCCAAAATCTCACAGTTGCATCGCCACATCTCAGTCTCCAACTCACTGACCTGCTAAAGAGAAAGGAAGGGAAAGGGGTGACTGACAAAATCACTCAGTAAGCATTTCCTATCTCTCACATAGACAGGTCATCGAGCAAAAGTTGATCTCAGATCAAACCTCAGATTCTCAGCTTACTATTATCTTATCATCTTGTTATACTTGCTTAAAAGTAGCTTATTCGTTCTTTTCTTATTCTCTTATTTCTTTACTTTCTTTATTCATTATGTTCTTTTCTGAATGTTCTTGTCTTTCTTTGTCTCATTTCCCATGAATACTATACATGACATGATATGCATGCTCTGATGTCATGTAAATACTCTTTAATAATAAAACTTGCCCCTCGGGCATGATTTTTTGCAAACTTATTCTTTTCTGAAATCTCTTTCTGATAAAAGTTTTGATCCGAAGATCCTCATATATATACATATAGTATAAATGAAAACAGTGTCAGAAAGTACTGTATCTAAAAATATCTTTACTATGCTAGCCAGACTGATGAATACAAGGATTCGCCACCTTAGCCGTGTGAGCTCAAACCTATGATAAAACTACTCGTGCACGACCATGTCCTCTCTAGCTGATCATGGTTTCCCTTTCTAGCGGGCGTGCGAACTGATAAATGCCCTATCGTATCCACCCTTAACTAATGTCTGAAACATCATATATATATATATATACTTTTAAAATATACTCTTGGATCTTTAGATCCCTTTTCTGAAAATATCTTATGTGGCATGTCGTGCTCAATGCTTGATAATCATGCATGATATGTTGTTATATCTTGTTATTCTTATGCTTCTCAAGCTTATAACTCGTTTAGGGTTGCTTAGGGTAGTTTATCTTTACTTAATACATGTTTTAGAATCATTTTTGCAGTTTTTTATAAGGCACACGGGCGTGTGTGAAGGCACACGGGACCGTGCTCAAGCTGTGCTCTTGGTCGTGCAAGCTTCTGGAAAATTTCATCAAACTTTGGCTAACCACACGGGCATGTATCACACTACACGGGCGTTTAGCTACCTCAACACGATCCTGTGTCTTGCCTATACGGGTGTGTAGAATTAGGATTAGACACACAGGCGTGTGCCTCTCAAAACTAAAATCTCTCTCTCCTCGTGCCATACATGAAATATTCTTCCAAGAATATCCATGTATAGGCCACGAAAGACCTCTAAAAGACTCTTCTACCCTCAAACCCTCTCGGAACCATTTCCTAATTGGAAATCTCTCTTTTACTCTTAGTCTTAGAGCCTAAAATGACAATTCTTCCCCTAGGCTATACAATCTCCCCCTTTAATAAAACTTTTGTCTCCGAAATGACCTAAACAACTTTGGGAACCCATCTCTCATCTCATACTCAATCTCCCAAATGGCTTCCTCACCTCTCTGACACCTCTACAACACCTTAACCAACAGGATCTCTCTATTCCTGAGGGTCTTCACTTTATAGTCTAGAATCTGAACAGGTGTCTCCTGATAACTCAAATTATCTGCTAGCTCTAAATCCTCAATCTGAAGCACATGTGAAGAGTCTCCTACATACTTTCTTAGCTAAGACACATGAAACATATTATGAACTTTGTCTATACTAGTTGGTAAGACCAATCTGTAGGCAACTCTGCCAACTCTCTCTAGAATCTGATATAGACTAATAAATCTCGAAGCCAACCTTTATTTCTTACAAAATCTCAAAACTCGTTTGTAAGGAGAAACTCTCAAGAAAATATGATCTCTAATCTCAAACTCTACCTCTCTACGCCTTATATCTGCATAACTTTTCTGACAATCCTAGGTTTGTTTAATCCTTTGTTTGATTACTCTGATCTGCTTAATCATCATCTGAGTCATCTCTGGACCCACTACTATCTCTAGTGAATCTCTCTCACCAATCTCATCCAAATACAGTGGCGATCAACATCTCCTACCATATAGAGCCTCAAATGGTACCATCTGAATGGTAAACTGATAACTATTGTTGTAGGCAAACTCCATCAATGACAATAACTCAACCCAACTAGTTTGAAAATCTCTACAACAGGCTCTCAACATATCCTCTAGGATCTGATTGACTTTCTTAGTCTGACCATCTGTCTGTAGGTGATAAGCCAAACTAAAGTGAAGTCTAGTCCCCAAAGCTCTCTGCAAACTGCCCCAAATTGACTGATAAAAATCTTGAATCTTTGTGTGACACTATATCTTAAGGAACTCCATGAAGTCTGACTATCTCT
Source organism: Anacardium occidentale (assembly GCA_026122585.1). Lineage (NCBI taxonomy): Eukaryota > Viridiplantae > Streptophyta > Magnoliopsida > Sapindales > Anacardiaceae > Anacardium > Anacardium occidentale. The sequence continues at coordinate 27,160 of JAJEJH010000470.1, forward strand.
CTAACATACAGACAACCCAACTGATCAGTACTCATACCATCTTTAATCGGTAAGAAGTGTGCAGACTTACTCAATCGATTAACTATAACCAAGATACTGTTATAACCTCTCTGTACTCTAGGGACTCTTGATATAAAATCCATCAAAATACTCTCCCATTTCCATTCGAAAATGCTCAAAGGCTGTAACAAACCAGATGGTCTCTGATGCTCTTCTTTGACCTACTGACAAGTCAAACACTTGGCTACATACTCTACTATATCTCTGATCATACTAGACCACCAAAATAATCTCTTAAGATATTGATACATCTGCATACTACCTGGATAAGCTGAATATACCATATCATGAGCCTCTGACAAAATCCTCTGTGTCCTCTGGTACACAAACCCTATCTTTGAATCTCAAAATACCATCTCTGACTTCAAAATTTGAAATTGTACCTTCCAAGACTTTTGAACCATACTCTAAACCCATAAATTAGTCCTCTAAGAATCTCTAATATCATCATACAAAGTAGAAACTACCTGAAGTCTGGAAAAACCGACTGTCATAACCTCAATCTCGTCTCTGACAATCTCATGTTGTAACTCTCTTTGAGTTGTAACCATAGACAAGGCTACTCTCATACTCAAAGCATCTGTTACCACATTACTCTCCCTAGGTGGTATCTAATCTCACAATCATAATCTTTCACCAACTCTAACCATCTCCTCTATCCATATTTAACTCTTGCTGGGTGAATAAATACTTTAAACTCCTGTGATCAGAATAAATACATCATGTGACACCATACAAGTAATGTCTCAAGATCTTCAAAGCAAAAACTACAGCAGCTAACTCTAAGTCATGTATAGGGTACCTTAACTCATGATCCTTTAATTGCTTAGAGGCATAGGCAATCACCCTACCTAACTACATCAACACTGCACCAATCCCCTGATGGGAAGCATTTATATAAATATCGTAATCAATACCCTCCTGAGGCAATGCTAACACTGGAACACTCATCAACCTCTACTTTAACTCCTGAAATTGAGCCTTACGCTCTTCAGTCCAAACAAAAGGTGTCTCACTCTGAGTCAAAGTTGTCAACGGCTTGGCTATGCTAGAAAAGCCGTCAATAAACCTCTTATATTAATCGGCTAATTCAAAAAAACTCCTCACCTCTCTAACAGTTCTCGACCTCAGCCAACTCAAAATCACATCTATCTTACTCAGATCCATTGAAATACCTGCTGTTGAAACCACATGTCCAACGAAGGATACACTGCTCAACCAAAACTCATACTTGTCAAACTTGGCATAAAATTGACGATCTCTCAATCTCTGAAGAACAAATCTCAGATGCTCTACATGCTCCTCTACACTCTTTAAGTAGACCAAGATGTCATCGATAAACACAATAAAAAATCTATCTAAACAGTCTCGGAAGACTCGGTTCATCAAATCTATAAACACTACATGAGCATTAGTCAAACCAAAAGGCATCACCACAAACTCATAATGGCCATACCTCATCCTAAAAGCAGTCTTAGACACATCTCTCTCTGAAACTCTGACTTGATGATACCCAGACCATAAATCAATCTTAGAGAACACTACAACTCCACTCAACTAGTTAAACAAATCATCTATCTAGGCAACGGATACTTATTCTTAACTATCACCTTGTTCAGTTCTCCATAATCTATACACATCCTCAAGGAACTATCTTTCTTCTTCACAAATAAAATCGGAGCGTCTCATGGTGAACAACTCGGCCTGATAAACCTCTTATCAATTAACTATTGAAGCTGCCTCTTCAATTCCTGAAGCTCTACTAGGGCCATTCGATACGGAGCCTTCAAAATAGGAGCTATACCAGGAAGTAACTCAATCAAAAACTCTAACTCTCACTCTAGAGCTAAACCTGGCAAATCCTCAGGAAAAACATCTAAAAACTCTCTAACTACAGGCACCTTCTCGATACTTGACTCAACTGCCTCTCTACATACTACATTAGCCAAATATCCTACGCATCATTTACTCAACAATTTCCTCGCCTGCAAATAAGAAATAAACACTGTTTCCACTCTACCCTCACTAAAAGTGAACTGATCAGGGCCTAGCTACAATCTAACCTTTTCCCTCTTACAGTTTATCTCTGCTCTATAACAGCTCAAAAAATCCATACCTAGGATCATATCAAAATCAGCTAACTCTAACATGATAAAATCTATCCTCAAGGTCATATCCATAATGATCACCTCTTGATCTACCAGTATCTGATCACTTACTATCATACCACCATCAGACATCTCAATACAAATACTCCTCTCTGCCACACTAGAGGTCAACCCTAATCTCTTTATCACTCATCGAGACATAAAACTATGTGTGACACCACAATCAATCAACACATATAAAAGAGTATCCAAGAAAGTCAACTGACCTGTAACTATATGGGGAATCATCTCAACCTGCTCTCTCCTTATTGTGAAGACTCTAGCTTTGCCTCTACCTCTGCCTTTGCCTTTGCCTCTGCCTCTTGATGTGCTAACACCTCCTCTTCGAGCTCTACTACCTCTACCAACTAGACCTCCGAAACCTTGGTTGGGACCTGCTCACCAACTGATGGCCCAACTCTGACTCCTCTAATCAGACGCTTAGAAACTCTGTGACCAGGCTGACGACATTTGAAGCATACTTCCTGACCTGCAAGACACTCTCCTGGGTGTGACAATTTATAATGGTAAATCTTCATATTGTTTATAAACTGCTTTCTGTTTATTGAATTATAGGTTCTATCAGTTTCTTAGACTATTTCACTTCCATAACAAATTTTGCTTGGAGAATAATCAATCAGTTATAGCTTGCATGGAAGCTCCTTCACAAAGATTTTTACAATGTTCAAACCTCTTGGGCCAATTGCCTTCTCACTTGGAGATGCAATGCTTCCAAAAATACAAGTCTGGAATTTTGCTTTCTACTGATAGTTATGTTTAATATAAAAACTTTCACTATTTTAGTAATCATCAACAACCATTCTAGTGCCAGAATACAGTGAGGAAACCAGCAAAAAAGAATATGTATAAAGGCGTGTTAGTAGCGTATAGTGTAATAGTCTTGACTTATTGGCGACTGGCCTTTTTTGGATATTTGACGTTTGGATCAAAAGTCCAAGTTTATATGTTGGCTTCTTTAACTATTCCCGAGTGGATAATTGTCATGGCAAATCTCTTTGCAGTGATACTATAGTGACCCCGCCATAGGTTACTGTATATTACAAAAAATAATTAAAATCGTGTATATATATATATATATATAAAACTTACAATAAGAATCTATGTAATAAAAGATAACTGCTATTTAAAATACTTGCATGCGAGAGCTATGAATAAATTTTTACTATTTATAGTAATAATAAAAAGAAATTGATCATGTACCTTAGGCTACTCATGTATAACATATACCATTTATATAGTGTATACTAAAAATATAATACATGCACATATACATGAGAATTTATTAGAAGCATGCGAGTCATAACATGTTATCTGCTACCAAGTCGTATCCCAAAAAACTGATAGCTGTTTTGCTCCCGCTCAGCTCTTTAATCACTATTCTATAAAAAGGAAACAAGAAAGGAGGGGCGAGTGATAAAATCACTCAGCAAGCGTTTCCTACCTCTAACACTAGCAAGTTTCAATTGTTAGCTGGATTACGTGACATGCCACATCGAAATATACTTTATTGTTTTCTTATTCAGTATTTCTTTACTTATCTGAGTTTCATATGTTTTCTGTAGCATTCTTTATCTTTATCTTTATCTGTTCTGTTTCTCATGAAATGTTGTACATGACATGAAATATGTATGCTGATGTCATGTGTATGCTGAAAAGTCATAAAAGTTATGATCTGAAGATCTTAAATCTAAATATATAATTTATACTGAAAGTTGAATCAGAAAGTACTATATCTAAAAATTTCTACTATACTAGCAAGACTGATAAATACAAGGATTTGGTAGCTTAGCCGTGTGAGCTCAATCCTACTGAAAGCTACTGATGCACAACCAGTACTCTCTTTAACGAGCTTGGTCAATGACTATGTCTTATATAGTAGACGTCGGTTTCCCTCTCTAGCGGTTGTGTTGTAGTGACCCCCGCTACAGGTCTACTGTGTGCAAATACTTATAATATTTATTATACTGAAAATACACCTGTAACAGGAATCCTTCAGTAAAAACTGCTGCTTAATTTTTTTTTTCAAATTTAAATGCAAAAGCTGAAAATAAAATTTTCATATTAACAATGATGATAAGAAGAAACTACGTATGTATTTAAACTTCCCAGGTTACTCATGTATAAAATATGTTATCCATATAGTGTATATTAAAATATAATACACATATATATATACATGAGAATTAAAAAAGCATACGAGTCAAAACATGCTATCAGTTGCCAAGCCATGTCCCTAAAATCTGACAGTTGCATCGCTCCTACCCAATTCTAAGATCACTGACCTCCAAAAGAGAACGAAAGGGAAAGAGGTGAGCGATAAAATCATTTAGTAAACATTTCTTATCTCTAACACTCACAGGTTACAAGCTCAAACTGATATTGTATCTTTTTATATTATTATTTACTGAATTGCTCATTTCTTTATTTCTTATTTCTTATATTTTTACTTTCTTATTTCATCTGTTTCAAAAGTGTTCTTGTCTTTCTCCGTCTTGTTTTTCATAAATGTTGTCCATGATATGATATGCATGCTTTAATGTCATGTAAATGCTAAATAGCAATAAAACTTGCCCTTGGGCCTGATTTTCTAAAAACTCTTTCATTTTTGAAAACTCTTTTTGATATAAAACTTTGATCCAATAATCCTAAATATATACATATAGTATACTCTGAAATCTATATTAGAAAGTACTATATCTGAAAATATCTGGCAAGACTGATGAATATAGGGATTCGACACCTTGGTCCTGTAAGCTCAATCCTATAATAAAAATACTTGTGTACGACCAACACTCTTCCTATCAAGCTTAGTCAAAGACCATGTCCTCTCTATTATGCTGGTTTTCCTTTCTACCGAATGTTGGTTTCCCTCTCTAGTAGACTCTGGTTTCTCTTTCTAGTAGGCATGCGAACTCACAGGTGCCCCCTTATATCCACTTCTAACTAATGTTTGGAGCATCATATATCTATACTTTAAATTCATGTTATTGGATCCTTAGATCCATTTCTGAAAACATCTAATATGCATGTCGTGCTCAATGCTTTGATAATCATGTATGATAAGTTGTTATATCTTGTTATTCTTAGGTTTCTTATGCTTAGAAATGGCTTAATATTTCTTAATTTTGCTTTAAGAATGTTTTGGAACTATTTCTCTATTTTCTTAAGGTATATGGGCATATTATGCTTGACACACAAGCATGTGTAGAGGCACACAGAGCCATGCTCAAGTTGTGTCCATAGTCGGGCTAGCTTCTAGAATCAAATCTAAAAATCATGGCTGGTTACATCAGCGTGTGATGCGGACATAGGGGCATGCATGCAAGGCACAAGGCCATGTACCACACTGCACAGACGTGTAATTGCCTAAACAACCTCTCGTGTCTTACTTACATGGGCGTGTGAAATTGGGAATAAGCATACGGGTGTGTGTCTAGATTTTCATACATACATAAGTACTATGCAAGACCATGTTCATGTAGAAAAGAGGCCACACGGACGTGTATCCTCAAGTACACACTCATGTGCTCAACTCTTTTCTAGCAAATAACGTTTGGAAACCTAAAAATCCTAACAAACATCACTCAAAACACAACCATATCTCAATCAAACATGTATATAGCAAATATATAAGCCAATAAGCATTCTCATTTCATCCATTCAACATAAAGTATGCTAAAAATCTCACCTTTCTTATAAATACATACCCAAACACAAAATCATCAAAAATTTCCATAAAAATCTAATGAATCATCATCTATCGTCTCATTTCATCATGAAATCATGGTATAACATATTCCCAACATGCAGTAAACACTTAAAAAGGGACTCAAACGAGCAAATCATGCAAAACCCAAATGAAAGAGGTAAGGAAATACTTACCTCTCGCCATTATGTCTAAATCTCTTACTTAGTTTAGGGTTACTGGTTGGACAGTTTCTAGCCTAGGGTTTGCTAGAAAATAGAGAAAAGAAGAAAGTTAAAGGGAATAAACTGGGTAAAAATAAGAAAAATGAAACATTTATAGTGTCTCTCACCTAACACATGGGTGTGTGTCTAAGACACACAATCGTGTGTGCAAGGAAAATCTCAATTCTCTCTCTCTCTCTGCATCATACATTGAATATTCTTCTTAGAATACCTATGTATAAGCTACAAAAGGATTCTAAATGACTTATCTATCCTTGAACCCTCTCACATCTATTTTCTATTTGGAAATCTATCTGTTACTCTTAGTTTTAGAGCTTAATAGACAATTATACCCTTAGGCTATTATAATTCTCCCCCTCTAATAAAATTTCATCCACGAAATTAACTAAACAACTCTGGGTACCTTTCTCTCATCTCAAACTCAACCTCTCAAGTGGCTTCTTCAATGCTCTAACTCCTCTACAACACTTTAACTAGAGGAATCTCTTTCACTTTATAATCTAATATTTGAATAGGTCTCTCTGAGTAGCGCAGATTATCTTCCAGCTCTAAATCCTAAATCTGTAATACATGCAAAGAATCTCCTACCTATTTCCTCAGCTGAGATACATCGAACATATCATGAATCCTGTCCATACTAGCTAGCAAGGTTAATCTATAAGCAACATTGCCAACTCGCTCCAAAATCTTATAAGGGCCAATAAATCTTAGAGCTAACTTGTCTCTTTTACCAAATATGAGGACACGTATCCATACTAGCTAGTAAGGTTAATCTACAAGCAACTTTGCCAACTTGCTCTAAAATCTTATAATGGCCAATAAATCTCAGAGCTAACTTTCCTCTTTTACCAAATATCAGGACACGTATATAGGGAGCAATTCCTAGAAACACTTGGTTTCCAACCTTAAACTTTATCTCCCTACGCCTTTGATCTATATAACTCTTTTGACTATCCTAAGCCTATTTAACTCTCTGCCCGATAATTTTTATCTGCTTAATCATCATTTGAGTCATCTCTGGTCCCACTGTTGCCTTTAGTGAATCTCTCTCACTAATCACATCCTAATACAGTGGTGATATGCATTTCCTACCATATAGAGCCTCAAATGGTACCATATGAATGGTGAACAAATGACTGTTGTTGTAGGCAAACTCTATCGATGGTAACAACTCAACTCAATTAACTTGGAAATCCATACAATAGGCTCTCAACATATCCTTTAGGATCTGATTAACCATCTCGGTCTGACTATCTATCTATAGGTGATAAGCTAAACTAAAATGAAGTCTAGTTCCCAAAGCTCTCTATAAACTAGCCCAAAAGGATGACAAAAACCTTGAATCTTTGTCTAAAATAATATCTTTGGGAACCCCATATAATCTGATGATCTCTTTGACATACAGACAACTCAACTGATTGGTGTTTATACCATCTATGATTGGTAAGAAATGTGAAGACTCACTCAATCTATCAATAATGACCCAAATATTATTGTAATCTCACTACACTTTAGGAAGTCCTGATATAAAATCCATAGATACACTCTCCTATTTTCACTCAAGAATCCTGAAAAGCTAAAGTAAACTGTAAGGTCTCTGATTCTCTACCTTGACTTGTTGACAAATCAAACATCTGACCATATAATTTGTAATATCTCTTATCATACCATCCATCAGAATAATTTCTTGAGATCTTGATACATCTTTGTGTTACTTGAATGAGCTGAATAAACTAATGAACCTCTAACAAAATCCTCTGTCTCAACTCTATATCCTCTAGCACATAAACTTTGTCTGTAAACCTTAAAATCTCATCTCTAACCTCAAAATCTAACATTGTACGCTCGTAGACCTTCTGAATCATACTCTGAACCCATGAATCACCTCTCTGGGAAACCCTGATGCCATCATACAAAGTATACGCTATCTAAAGTTTAGAGAACTTGACTGTCACTATCTCAATCTCATCTTCGGCAATATCATGCTATAACTCTCTCTGAGATGTAACCATGGACAAAGCTACTTTCCTGCTTAAAGCATTAGCTACTACATTAGCTCTACTTGGGAGATATCTGATCTTACAATCATAATCCTTCACCAGCTCCAACTATCTTCTCTATCTCATATTTAACTTTCGTTGGGTGAAGAAGTATTTTAGACTCTTATGATAATAATAGATGCAACATCTCACACCGTAAAGGTAATGTCTCCAAATCTTCAAGGTAAACACTATTTGCTTGATATATGCTCGTAACACTTACAGTATAGGTTATATCAAGTCTTATACATAACATGGAATACATTAAGCTACCCACAACAGAAACATAAGGTACATTATGCATCCATTGTCACTCATCATCAGTATTTGAACTCATATTTTTAGAAAGGCAAAGACCATGAGAGAAAGGAAAATATCCTCTTTTAGAGATTTCTATGTTGAACCTCTTAAACATATTTTCTATTAAAATCCATAGGATAATCTTATTTTTCCTTTTGTTTTATCTTTATAGGTAAAAATCCAAAGGATATAGGTTGTCTTTCCTAGATATATCATTGAAAAGGTTTTGGATAATTTGATTTTTACCTAAGTCATTACGCCAACGTCATTAACTATGATGACATTCTTTTGACCCCATATATGGACACAGGGTTTATCCAAATTCTTTATGAAACCAAATGATCTAATTGTTTCATTAAATTGAATATTCCAACTCTTACAAGATTAGTTAAACTTATAAATGGGTTGATGAAATTTGCACACTTTATACCTTTCATCATTAGATTAAAAACCTATAAGTTGCTTTATATAAATGTTTTTTTCAATATATCTATTAAGGAAAACTGTTTTGGCTTCCATTCACCCAATCTCATAATCATAGTGCATAATAATGGCTTGTATGATACTAATGGATTTAATTATAGCTATTGGTCAAAAGGTTTTCTCATAATCCAACCTTTGCTTTTAAGGATAACCTTTTGCAACCAGCCTTGCTTTGTAGGTCTTTACCTTTCTGTCTTTTCCAATCTTCCTCTTAAAGATCTACTTGCAACTTATGGGAACAATTCCTTCTAACAGATTAACAAATGACTACAACTTTATTTACATACATTAAATCTATTTCAGATTCCATTGCTTCTAGCCACTTACTTGAATCAATAACCAATATTTCTTTTTCATAAGTTCTTATATCATCTCTATCATCGATTTCTCCCACTAAGTAAGATTCAAAATCTTATTCTTAAAGAAATCCATATCCATTTAAAGGTTTTGATGCCATAGATGACCTTTCTGTTATTACTAGGGAGTTTGATATTAAAGCTTACTAAATAGATGATCCTGCACTAGAAGTGACGGTTTGAGTCTCATTAGACTCTTCCTTAAGTTCAATAAATCTTCTTGCCCATCCATTCTCTAAGAACTCTTTCTTTAAGAAGTGGATATGTTTGGTAATGGTGATTCTCTGACCACTTAGGAAGTAGAAGTAATATCTTAAATAATTTTTTGGATGTCCAATACTGACCCTTCTTAGATTTAATGTTTAACTTATCATTTTTAACTAACTTAACATAAGCTAGACAACCCTAAGTTTTCATATAATTTAGGTTGGAATTGTCCCATACCATATCTTATATAAGGTCTTCTATAAGAAATTGGTTAAGATTCAAGATATCCACAGTGGTTTGGAGGGCATATCCCCATAATGGTATTAGTATGTTTATGAAACTCATTATTTATCATAGCATATCTAATAGAGTACGATTCCTCCTTTTTGATAGACTATTAAGCTAAGGTGTGTGTGAATCAGATAATTCAAAAATTATTCCATTATCCTTCAAGAATTCTCGAAACTTTGTACTTAAGTATTCTCCTCTACGATCAGATCAAAGGTATTGATACTCTTTCTAGTTTATTTCTCTACTTCATATTTGAATTCTTTGAACTTTTTATAAGATTTTGATTTATGATACATCAAATACAAATACCCATATCATGAGTGAATTAATGTCCTTGCCCTTTTTCACACTATTTTCTTTCTCTTTCAGCATATCTTCCTTTCAAAAAGTTTCTCTTTCCTTAGAAGCCTTAATGGTGTCAAAATATCTTAAATATGACTATTTTATCCTCCACTCTTCACTTTAATTCCTTCTCGTCAATGAGAGCTCATCCCATTGCCAAAAAATAGTCTTCTAAAGATTAGTGGAAACTTATAATCTTTGTTTATATCGGGAACTACAAAGTCTACTAGAAAGATAAATCTTTCTACTTTAACAAGAAGATGTTCAACAATCCTCTTTGGATATTTAATTGAGTAGTTTACTATTTGGACGGTCATACTAGTGGGTTTTAGCTTTTTGATTCCTAATTTCCTACAAAGAGAAAACAAAATTAGATTTATACTAGCTCTTAAGTCATAGAAAACCTTATCGAATTTGTAATCTCTAATAAAAAAGAATGAAAATGCTTGGATCTAATCATTTTGGTAGTAGTATCTGTTGGACAACATATAACAATCCTTGATGAGCTTCACCATTATTTCTTCATCTATCCTTATTTTCTTTTTTAGGACATATTTTAGGAACGTTGCATATTTTGGTGTCTGTTGAAGTGCATCTTCAAAAGAGAAATTGATTTTTAATTTTTTTCAAAATATTAAGAAACTTTAACCATTGTTTATCCTCTTTTGAATTTTATGGTTGTTATGGGAATGGTGTGGGTGATCCTCCTTTGAGTAGCGACATTTTGAGTTTAATTTATTATTTTGCCTTGGAATTTTTCCATTTGGGACCCATTCTTCATCTTGTTCCTTTTTGCCTTCAATAAGATGTACTTTTTTTATAACTTTTTCTTCTTGTCTTTACTCTTATTTCTTTGCATTAAGGTATTTTAAAATTGTCTCATTCCTTAAGGTAATTAGCATCACTTATTCTTTTGGAATTTTAACTGTGCAGCTTGGCAAGCTCCTTTAAGGCCATTTAATGATCTTCTCAACTAATTAGCCTAATTGTGTTTATATAGTTCAAATAAAAGTTTCATGGTTTCCGTGGATTTCCCTCATCTTTTCCATTGTTCTGTTTTCTTTTCAAAGATTAATTATTGTTACATTAGTTTTTCCAAATTAGATTTCTTTTCTAGTTGTGGTTTGAATAGCATGTTGGCTCTCTAACCTTCTTGATTGTTACATGTAAAATTCCAATGGTTCCTCTAGCCATGATTATATATGTTAGAATATAGGTTGTTTTAGAAGTTACCTTTCTATTAATTTCCTATGTAATTGATTGGTTCGACACTTGAAAAGGTGAATTTTTTTCTTATTTCGAATATTGTGTTAGAGAAGGAGAATTCATAACATTAGCATTTATACTTCCTAATTGTTTCTATAGTGTAACCACTTATGCAACGAGGGCTATCAATGAAATAACTTTATGGAAACCTATTGTTTTCCTATTGCATTCATTAGCTCATATATAGTTATTGCTCGCCATTACTTCCAATAAATAAGAGTTTGCATTTTTGGTGTCATCCCATTGTAGAATGTTTATACAATGAGCCATGTAAGGATAGCATGATATGGGTTTTGTCTTAGAAGTTTTTTATGTCTCTCTTATGCCTTACGCATTGTTTTTAAAAGAGCTTGCATGAAAGAGGTGATGTCATTCCTTATCTTTGCTAATTTTGATGGCAATAAATACTTTGAAAGGAATTGGTGTGCCAAATTGTTCCATATTATGATTGCTTTAGGTAGAAGGAATAATAACCATGTTTTAGCTCAGTCTTATAGTGAGAATAGAAAAAGGTAGAGTTTGAAGAAATCTACTGACCTCTAAGCATGCTAATTCACTTTCTCTCTTTATCTAAAACTCTGATTATCAACAGTGATCAACTACACTCAAGCTCTTCCTCTCCTATTTGATGTTTGTTCTCTAAAAATTTTAAGATTTGAAACTTCGAAAATTATGATTAAAGTTGAATTCAATCTGCTTTATATAGGTGGCACCAAAACATGACATGCATACTTATGTGTGCAAGGATGCACAATAGCACATGATGAGAACTTTAAAATCCCCCTAGTAAGTCATATTATACATATGACAACTCCTCAAATTGACACATGTATGACCAAAATAAAGGTAAAAAGTCCATTTTAACCTTCATATAGAATTAAACCATTGTAAAAATACAAAAATAATTAAAATAACCATTTTATTACCTTACTTACCAATTTTACAAAAATCAAGCCATTACACACTAGCCAATCATTTTTTTAGCTCCTTAAATCTAGCCTCACACTTATCAAACCACTTGAGAGGAACCTATTTTCTTATTAAAGTAGTCAATAATCTAGTTAACCTAGAAAGGCCCTTAGTGAACCTCTTGTAATAACTAACCAAACTAAGAAAGCTTTTAACCTTCTTAGTTGTCCTAGGCACCAACCAACTTAACACAACTTCCATCTTACTTAGATTAATAGAAATACCTTTAGCTAAAACTGCATTCCTAAGAAACGCCACACTGTCTAACCAAAATTCAAATTTAAAAAATTGGCATATAATTGTTTTTTCAACTCTTGTAACTTAATTGGAGTCATCCTATATGGTGCCTTAAAATTCAAAGTTATACTAGGTACTAACTCAATACCAAATCAATCTCAGTCTTCAGAGCCAAACATAGAAGATTATCCAAAAGTGCATCAATAAATTCTCTAACCATTGATACATCCTTAATCCTTAGACTTTGTTTATCGTTACACATAATATTAGCTAGATATCCTACACAAATCTTACTTAACTTCTTTCTCACTTTAACACAAGAAATCATTTTACCCCAAATTTTACCTTTATTGAAGGTAAAATCATCCCTATAACTCAATTGAAATTAGATTTTTCTTCTTTTATAATCAATCTCAATGCCATATCTATGCTTAGAATTATATCAAAATTTGACATCTTTATCACAATCAAATCTATCAACAACAATCTACCCTGAATCCTTATTAAATATTTCAACAACATCTAATCATTCATTACCATATTACCATTTGATAACTTAATACAAATTTTATGACTTATCATAACAAGATTTAAACTTAATCTATCTACAATATTTTTAAAAAATAAAATAATAAATAATACCACTATCGATCTAAAGAGGTAAATGAGAATCATAGAAAGTAATTAACTTGTTACCGCTAATGGATTAACATTTGCTTGCTCTTGTACCAAAAAGAATACTCAAGCCTTACAACTTTGAACTCTAATAGCAACAGCTCTAGTAGGACATTTAAACACCCTATGACTCGATTATCTATAGTTGTAACACATATTTGCCTTATAAGACACTCACATGAAAGATTCTTTTAACATTTACCACTTACTTATAGCTCCATATGGGCCTTTTTATAACCCTTATATTCTTTCTTAGTTTGAACCAGCCTCAACTTTATCCTTACTACCGTTACTCTCAACCAACAACTCTATTTTCTTTATACATACCTTTGATATCAATGCTCTACCCAATGCTTACTATACCTTTGAGATGGATAAGTACCCATCATCACATCCCTTATAATGATTGGATACAAACCATGAAAAAACTTTTGAACTCTCCCCTCTTTTAAACAAGCCAAACTAGTGGCACCTCATGAAGATTGCAAATCAAATGTAATCTCTTTCTACTTAGATATCATGAATTAGTAATATCCTTATCAAAATTTAGCCTTAAATGACTATCCACTATTAACTCTTGATCCCTATCTCTTAGAGTCTTGTAAATCCTCTCTCTGACATTGTAGCACTCAAACTAACTTGAGTCACATGGGAAACTCTTCTTACACTAGAAACAAACCTTATTAAGGCACTACTCTTGACCATATCATCTCTAGGCTAGGAAATACTAACTTTTCTCATCTTTAAAATTTTCATTAATAATGAATTACTTAATTTAATGAGAATTCATATTAAAAGGAAATTGAATCCTTACAATGAATATGCATGATGAGTGCTAGCTATCAAGGGAATTTTCAAACTCATAACTAAATGTAATTTCAAAAACAATTTATCTCTGAAAATACTTGAAAAATCTTACTTTTATACAAATAAATGTAGTAACTATTGTATATATCATAACTTTATTAAACATATAAATTATCACATTAATCTTTCATAAAACATATACTAAAAACTTAACTAGCACTCATTAATAATCATAATGCATAATTAATAACTTATACTTAAAACATAGCTCAGTAATGAATAATACTGCTTGATTAACTTGTTATAAAATGTGAAGCATAAAATTGGTTACAAAAGTAAACCATAACAATTGTTTTGGAAAACATTACACTATAACTATTACATTGTTTCTTATTAACAATCCTAAAAAAAAATAGCCTTTCATGCAACTACTTATCTAACAAACTAAACTCAAACCTAGAAGGAAAAGGTATTGGAATAAGGGATAAGTCACTCAACAAGCAGAATCATAACCTTAACATACATGCCCTCTAACCTTGAATTTCATTCTTAAATATCATAACTTATCTTTATTTCATTCTTAACTCTTAGTACGTATCTTATCTTAATACATATTATGTCTTATCTTGAATTAATTTCTAAATTCTCTTAAACCTTAATTTCTTGTCACTTTCTCATGAAAATTATGACATGTAAGTCATGCTAAAACCATATTGAAATCCATGACTTAGCCCAAATACACGCTTAAAATCATCATCTTGAAAATTATCATAGTCAATTTGAAGATCTCATCATAAAACTTATCATAATTGACTTAAAGATCTCAACATAAGATTAACAAAATTTTTTGTAAAACTTCCAAAAAAACTCATATGTTCATTAGACTAATTAACGTAAGGATTTGACACCCTGACCTCATGAGTTCAACTAATGAATGACTAACACATAATTTTTAATGGGCCTAACTAATGAAAATCTTCAATTTCTAATAGTTATGTGAACTAATAGATGCTCTCTCGTATCTTACCTAAAAGATATTCAAAACATCATCTTTGTTAATTTTATAATATATACATATTCAACCTGGAGGTCTAGAAAACTTATAAAACTTCATTTTTCTTCTTTTTCATAAACCATTTTATTTTGGCATGCCATGGATACATAAAAAATGCATTAAATTTTAATTTCTTAATAAACTTAGTGCCATGAAACTACCATTTTATGCCATGCATGACTATGCAACTCTAAAGCGCACAATCATGGCACTTATGTTCGATGTATATATGGAACTACTTTGCTCACGATTATGTTACACCAATATATGATTATGACTCTTGCATAATACCTTAGCCATGCATGCCTATGCATGTATAGTATCCAAAGTCATGACACTGCATACTGTAACTCATGGTCTTATGTCAAACATGCATAATACCATGCATCGTGATTGTCTTGAATAGATCATAACTAAACAACTGTCAAATTTAACCAAATTTTTTTCAATTATCATCATTCAATATA
>JAJEJH010000470.1:42825-99041 GCA_026122585.1 Anacardium occidentale
AAATGCATTAAATTTTAATTTCTTAATAAACTTAGTGCCATGAAACTACCATTTTATGCCATGCATGACTATGCAACTCTAAAGCGCACAATCATGGCACTTATGTTCGATGTATATATGGAACTACTTTGCTCACGATTATGTTACACCAATATATGATTATGACTCTTGCATAATACCTTAGCCATGCATGCCTATGCATGTATAGTATCCAAAGTCATGACACTGCATACTGTAACTCATGGTCTTATGTCAAACATGCATAATACCATGCATCGTGATTGTCTTGAATAGATCATAACTAAACAACTGTCAAATTTAACCAAATTTTTTTCAATTATCATCATTCAATATAGAATTTATTCTCATAGTGTATATATCATCATTTAATCATCAAAACATCACGAATCATAGTTCATGTGATCATTGTCTCTTGTAACCTTCTTTAATCAACATTTATTTGTCATATAATTTACTTGATCAATTTCAACATATTCAACATACAAATCAAGCTTCATAACAATCACATTAAATCATCTCATGCTCAATTAACTCAAATTTGAAAGAAGGTATGACTTTGCAGTAACTTCCTCAAGCATCAAGGACATAAAACAAAATCATGCTTAAACTTATCTAATTCACGCAATTGATTTCAATTCATCTTAGATCTAATACTTTGCATGCTTAATTTAGTTAAATCACATTATGAATCTTCAACAAAAGCTTAAACAACCTAACGGTATCAATAATCATGGAATCATGCATAAACTATCTACTTAGGTTAGGATTTTACTTACCTAGATGTTTAGCACTTAGCTTTCTTTTTAGCTTGAACTTTGATCAACATCCAATAAAATTTTCAATGATCAACCTCACTTTGTTCTCTATGTTACAAGCTTTGGAAAGATCTAATATATATAAAAATCGATAGAATAAAATTTCAAAACCAACACTACCTTATATAGGTAATGACCATTTTGACATCCATAATCATGCATTGTAAGTATGAACAATCATCCATGATGGAAATTTTAAAATTATGTACCCAAACAAATTGTACATAAGATAACACCTTAAAGTGACACATGTATGACCCAAAATAAAGTCAAAATGACTATTTTACCCTTCACAACAATTTTAGTCAAATTAAAGGCATAAAAATAATTAAATCACCCTTCTTCTTACCCAAATTACCAATTATCAAAAACCAGGCCATTTCAATGCCACTTATTGACACTATATTAATATATTGATAGATTTTTCCTTTTAAGCCTTGCTTGTAATACCATTAAATCTTATTCAGAAGTTTAGAAAGAGTATACTTTTTCCTCTTCAAATTGTAGTTGGTTATAAATGCTTTATAGCTTAGAGATAGAGATTGGAAAATTAAAATCATCCTTAGTATATCAAGCATTACTACTCTAGAGATGTCTAACTCACTTAGAATTGTAATCATTTGTATAATATGATCATTTGGAGTAATTCTTTCTATAAGTCACATGTTGAATAGTGTCAAACATAGTTTGTATTCCTTCACATGAGAATTTCAATGTACAACTCTTGTAGTGCTTTGATGATATCATATGCCAATCTTGTGCTATTATGTATAGTTTAGAACTCTTTATTTATTGAAGCTACATGTAGCTTTTGGCTTCCAAATCTTGCTATTTTCTTTTATTAAAGACCTTTTCCTTTACTTCACTTTTTTTAGAGGGAATGGCTATTAGAAGTTGTGTCACCAATACATAGGCAATCTTTCCATAGTTTAAAACTATCTTAGGTTCCTTAACCAATCCTCGTAATTGGGTCTGGTTAATATATTATTGTACAAAATTTTTAGAAGCACATTGTTACTCATTTTCAAAATATCATAAATAAAAGACATTATATAAAAAGAAATACATTTATTAGTGATTTGTATATTTTAAACCCCTTTTTACTTCAAAAGCTCGTATTATTTTATTTAAATCCCTCACTCCCTTATTAGTGACTTAAAAATTTTTGTTGAATCAAATTTCTTAGTAGAAAATCAAATTCTTATTAAATTTAATTTTCCACAAACAATAGAAATCTAGGTTAATTGAATTCAGTAAGTAAGAAACCATATTCTTTTTATATCAATTATATAAGACTTGATGCAACAACTTTGCACTTAATTTTGGATGTCTCATATAATATAAATTTTAACGTCTTAAACTAGTTAAAACTAAACCATTGTGCTATTTAAAAATGAAATTTCTCTAATGCTCTTATATAATAGAAATTTTGGGCATAATTAAAATATCCTTCCAAGAGCAAGGATAAGATCAATTCTATGACATAAAACCAACTTTTCTCGCATAATAGAAATCTTGGAATATTTAATTTTATGTTAGAGAATTGGTTATCCCATAATGGAGGGCAATGATTTAATTATTTTATGTTAGGGAGATCTATTTGGTTTATTCATTATTTAATAAGACCTACATATAATTAAGCATCCATACATGCATAACCATAAGTAAAACATTGTAGGATGATCATGGGATTTTCAAAATAAAAACCTATTTAAGAAAACTAAATTCTTAATTCTACGCTTTTATTTAGGTCACCTTTTGAAATTTGCTTGGATCTCTATCCACATGTTTTACCAAGGTTATTACATTTAAAACACTAAGGCAAGCAAACTAGAATTACATTAAAATAAATAAAATGTAATTGATTATTACAACCCCATTGAATGAAATAATATTATATACCTAAATAAACAAGGTTTAATAAAAACCAAATATCAACCATGATTATCCTTGAATATTCATCCATAAACACATCAATATTTATTCATAATATGATATCATAAAATAAGATAAACTCCGTCACCATGTAGTTAATATTTATTCAATATTAATATATTGATGCATCCAAATTAATGTTCATAATATTAATTTTAAATAACGACTACTTGATTTATGTCATGATTACCATAAGGGCACATATAACATTTCACATTCCTTATTAGTAATATGTTTATATCTCTCACATGTAATCATCAAGTTGAATTTCATAGTCAATCATCATCAAATGTGCTATGACACGCTATAT
The DNA here is from genome assembly GCA_026122585.1 of Anacardium occidentale. Classification (NCBI taxonomy): domain Eukaryota; kingdom Viridiplantae; phylum Streptophyta; class Magnoliopsida; order Sapindales; family Anacardiaceae; genus Anacardium; species Anacardium occidentale. Next base: position 45,907 of record JAJEJH010000470.1, read on the forward strand.
TAAAAATTTAACAATTTCATCAAAATAGTAATAAAAATTATGCAAGATTTATCATGACATTTTTGCAACTCCACCTATCACATGAAAAACAAAGAACCATTTCTTCACCACAATGTTCTTCACCAGACATTATATGCAACCCATTGCATACACATATTGATAAATTAAATATTATACTTAATTCCTATTAAGCATAACAAATTTAGCATGTCCATAAAAGAAATGCAATATGGCTAAAATCACAAAGTGACACCTTTTTCTTTCATCAATTTTTATATGCATGTTAAAAAAAAATGTTACATGGATAATAGTAAAACTTGTATATACATTTTCACAAGCATAACTTAAATAAAAACACATTTTCATGCCAAATAACCATACAAGTGTATATAACACCTACATTTCCAAAACATGACATATGTCATTATATATCAATTATATGCATGTATAAACATTTTTAAGCATGTTTGAATGTCACAAAGTGTCAAGAAAATTATTTTTTTTTTTGACAAATTATTCAAAATCATTAACATGCATGTGAAGTATAAGCAACCATTTACATTAAAAAAAAAAATCTATTTGAACATATAAAACAATGGTTCACTAAAACCACCTTTATGTCATGTTCTTCATACAAAATACATTAGAACACAATAAAATAAAACTGTCATAAGCTACACAAACTTGATTAAAAGTCAAGAAAAAATCATTCTTTTTCAACCAAATAACACAAGTTGTCAATATATAATGGCTATATATACTTTTACACATAAAGCCATAAGAATAAACATAAAATGAAACATGAAAGGAGTTGAAAATGGCTCTAATAACAGAGATAAATTATGGTGGAAAACAATGGAGAAAATGGACATGCATATTAATATACATGCAAACAGCTTCATAGAAGAAACGATAGAGAATAGGCAATTTTTAAAACATGAAATGAATAGAAAATTATAATCTCAAAGTAAGAATCTTTGATGTAGATGGAGATGAGTCTTCCAATTGTAAGACCTCAAGAAGAAATATCATGAAGAGAAAAAATGGATCAATAACAAGATTGAGATAGAAAAATTTTTTCTTACAAATTTTGTTTTGGAAAATGAAAAGCTTACTTAATATTGGCTATCACATGGCTTTATATAGTGTAGGGTGATTTGCAATTTAAAAATTATGCATGTTCATTTTATTTAGCCATATTTATTAAAAGGTCCTTATAATATATCCAACATATTAATAGACCACCCAATGAGACACCCAAACCCTTAATTTTAAATAAATAATATATTAAAAATTATTTTTGTTTCCATTAACTTTCCAGAAGGTGCTAGCCAACCAAGGTAAAATTTTTCTCACTTACTTTACTTAACACCTTAGTTTATATTATAAACATTTCTTGATTCACCATGGTTTAGCCATAAGCCTAATTTTGGATCCAAACTGAAACAACTCTAAAGACCCAATGACTATGGATATCATCTAGCAATGATCAATAATCCCAAAGCTATGATAAAGACATACTCCATTGAACCAAATTTCTAATCACACATATCATGTAGGTAAAATCCCTACATCATCATATCTTGATTGAGTAAAGGTTCATGGTTTAATAATCACTTATCAAATTATTGATTATAATATACAAAACACTTCACTACAAACTCATTATCATGTAACTATTAGTATACTATGGCCAGAGATTTTTATTGTTGATATCTATAAACATTTATTTGAGAACTTGAAACCTAATTATTCTAAGACATAGTTTTTAGCTAACATATCCCATCTTGATTTCTATTTTTGATATCTGCTAACATCCATTTAAAAACTCAAAACCTAATTTTTCTAAGCCAATGGAAACTTAACACTTTTAGTTTTTAGCTAACATATCACATCTTGATTGTCGCTCATCTCCATATTTGAATAACGTATGACCAATCTAGTTTATGACATATGATTAGTCTTGTGCTTAACACCATATGAACCATATGTGTTCGTATTAAACTTGACCCTGACATCTCAAGTCTCTGGATCATTTCATACACTAGTACAATCATATGATGAATTATTTTGACTTTTAATAAAAGAACCATGTTATACATTGTATATTGTCACATTCAAAAGAAAGATTTCTAATCGTCAGTCTATGCCAATGTCCTGATGATATTACTATCATAATGACCTATACTAGTCATCTTTATTACATTTAATGAAGATATTTGGGATGCTTACTATATGAGATCATTTCCCATTTGATGTATTATATGTAGGGGAAATTTTGTCGAAGGATTTTTTTGTAGAGGGGTGTATTTCATTTGGATAGTTTATATTGTTAGTGTAAGTGCCCTATAGTCATATATCTATTGATGTAAAAACTATACATTTATATAATTCCTAAACACATTATAATTGTCAATAAGATCATGTAAGGAAACTCGAAGTCACGAAAAGGGTAGCCATGTAGTAAGATTTAAAAACTTAAGTAGAGTTTGGGTCCCTAAGATAGGATCATTATTTTTTGACCAAAAAAAAACCAAAAAATGATAACCAACCATAAAAGGTGTTTTGAAAGTGTACCTCCATTTGAGGGCATGTTTTGATCTTTTTATGGTAAGAAAAATCATTTTCCCATGTCTTATAAGCTAAGGGCACTTGAATAGTCCATACAGAGTAATAAAAGAAGACTACAAACATTGTAAGCATGCAAACGCTTACTAGTATATGATTATAAGTGAGGTAGGTATGAGTGTGACTAAGGCTTTTAAGCTTCTCATGTGTAGGAAGTCTTTGTACTCCTTTATATAGAGATACAATCATAGGCTTGACTTTGATAATATACATTAGTGATTCCTTCATGTATGCTTATGAATATGATATTCATAATCATACATTTGTATTTGGATAACGTATAAACCTACCCTTATTACATAAGATCCATTTGACTTTAAGGATCTTGATAATCCTTAACCAACTGTATTCCTACTTAAGCATGATACATGTGCACTCGTACATTAGGATACTATTTAAATTTTTGAATTAGTTTAACTCGGTTAAAGTTGATTCCATAAAAATATTTAAGATTCCATCAACCATCTAGATATACACCTGTGACACAAGGATGCTTACAACTGTGTGTCAAGGTAAATCCTTAAATTTAACTTTTAACTTAAATCAAAAGGATTCAATAAGCCACTTGCAATATTACTTGTATACCCAATCATTAAGACAATAATCTTATGCCTTTAGTCTTAACTCTTTAGTGTGTGACATTTAAGTTTCCTATCATCTTTATAGTATCCAAACTCAAACTCAAACTAGACATAGATCATAAGTAGTCTTTAGTAAAGCATATGACTACCTAAATAGTAGAGTATCAATAAACACCTGTAGACTTGATCAACTTACTGGTTAATATAAAATATGATCCTTTTATTACCATGTCACATGAGAATGAGATATAGATACGTATCTATCTTATGTACCTTTTGTACACATAAATGTTTAAATTCCAATATTGGTATGATTCCAATCATTCTAACTATGGCCATAGTCTTAATGGTTATGGATAACTTAGCTAAAACATAACCCCTATGCTTGAGAGTGGTGAATAAAATATTGATTCACTGTAGCTTTCATATTGATTATGATATGATCAATCACTCATTTTTATAATACCCTATTTATGGTGGTATTCTTGATGATTTTAAACAATATTACTCTTAGTATAAGGTACTTTAGTAGCCTTACGTCAAAAAAGATATATATCCATTAAGTTAAAAGAATGTTTTTATAGATATAAGAAACAATATATATATATATATATATATGAATTTTTCTTTAGCAGGTTTACCTAATGAATATGACTAATGAAACATGCACCCATGTGTGAGACTAGACTTTAAGTAAAACACCTTGATATGTTTAAACTATTGCCATCTTTTGATGAGATCACTAATACTACAATAATCCTTACATTATCGCTTATGTTATAGATTTATAGTGATGTTAAGATAATAAATGATTTTAGTATAAACACCAATAAGTGTGTATAGAAAGCATAACCAGTGATATGATTCTATCATCTTAATTATAACTTCTAAGGATACATTATATATTGATTAAATAGTAATATATTTGAATACCTCATTTTATTAATAATCAAGATGTATTTATAAATTACATAAGAGTACAAGTAAATACATGTAAAAATAATAACAAATAATTAGCTATAGGGAACCGACCCTAACAAATGAAGTAGTTAGTTATATTATTGTTTGATACATATAACGTGTCTTTAGTATGGTTAAACCAAGATGATACAATCAAATAAATAATCATACCTTCCATACATACTCATTTGTAGCTATACTAAAACTATCCATAATCTCAATATTACTATGAACCATGTTCATAATATTAGTGTGAAAATTATCATAACATAAGTGATCTTATCCAAAGGTGGTAATAATTTGCAAGTGTCATGGTATGTTTCTTATAGTTTGATCTTACACATGGGTGTATGATCTATAGATCATGTTCATTAGACTAACCCATCAAAGAGAACTTTATATACATAGTGCTTTTTATGACTATAAATTTGTTCTCTTTATTTAATGGTTACATGTGTTCCTTTTACTTAAGGTTGTCAGACAGTCTTATGTTAGGAGTGATACCATTTGACATTCTCAAATGTAATATCATAAATAGGGTTATAAAGGTGAGTGATTGGCTATATCATAATCAGTACAATGACTATAGTGAATCAGTATAGGATTTGTCACTTTTAGGTATGAGCGTAATGTCTTAGTTGATTTATCTATAACCATTAAAATTGGTCATAATTGATTAGCATTGTATTCAGTATTTTGGTTTAGAAATTTGTATATATAAGAGATAAATAAGATAGACACGTATCTATATCTCTGTTTCATAAGATATGATGATGAAGGGTTCATATTGTATATTAACCATTAAACTGATCAAGCTTATAGGAATTCAATTACACTTTATTGTTTGGGTGATCATGATACTTTGTTAGAGACCACTCATGAATTGTATTTAGATTTAGCTTGAATATAGATAACACTGAGATACTATAAAGTTTAACGGTCACACAGTATAAAGTTAATATTAGAGGTATAAGATTATTCTCTTAATATTTGGGTATATAAATGTTGCCACAATGGCTTATTAGATCGATTTAGATTAAGGTAAAAGTCAAATAAGAGGGATTTATCTTAATGTACAATTATAAATCTTAATGGGTCATAGGTGTACAACTAGTTAGTTAATAGAATCCTAAACATTTGGATAGAATTAGGTTTGATCGAGTCAAACTAAGTCAAAATTTTAATAATCTACTAATGCACATACGTATAGACTTTTTGTGTAGGTGTACATACAATTGCTCAAAGATTACTCCATGATCAAAATTTTATATAGATTTTATACAACATGGAAAAAGTCATGTGTTATATAGATAATAATGTATGACCCTGAATGTTTCATTCATTGGTGTATATAAAGGTGTTACTAGTATACTGTAGGACCCACCACCACGAGTACCCCTGCTGCAAAAGAATACTGTTTCTTTTGTTTAATAAACTGGAAATCGGGTACCCGCGATGGGAATCCTACGAAAATAAAATGCTACTACTACTGAATTACATAAAGCGGAAGCTGAAACAGAACTGATTACAAATATACAATGGGCCCAAACTAGCCTTTTTTTATATATATATACAACTGTATCAGTACAATTTCTTTACATCTGGAAACATTTACATTAAGTACAAGACCCATCAGGTCCAAAACTAAAAGTAAAGTACATGCTGGAAAGTGTGTGTGGGGTCCCCTCCCGCAAGCCTCAGTCCACCTGCTCCTCGCCAGCAACAACAAAACCTGAAAAGGAATGAAGAAGGAAGGGATGAGTGATAAAGATCACCCAGTAAGCATTCTTGACTTCCCTCAAACCCAAACAAGCAACAAACACAACATACATACCTGGCCTCGACCCTAATCAGACATCTAGTCGCTTGCTGGTGCTGAATCTGATTACTGGTTATCTGTTTGCTTACTGTTTACTGATTATCATTATTAATGCATGTCATGTCATGCTGAACTGAAGGTAACTGGTGATCATGCATGCATCTGAATAATCTATATGTACCTAAAGGTGCCTACTGTGCTGATCAGGCTGATGAACACAGGGATTCGACATCCAGGCCAAGTGGGCTGAACATTCTAGCTACTAGCTAGAAAGCTAAAAACTATGCTAAGTAGTATGACTGGTGTCAGAAAGCTGGATCCCATGGATGCCCCCTCGAGTTCACCCAAAACTGTAACTCATACATTGGGTTCTGAATGTTGAAAACTACTGAATTCAGATCCTTAGATCCTCTTTCAGGCTACATGTTATGCGATGGTATGCTTATGCATCAATGTTGGCTAAATTATGGCTTATCTGATGATTATTATCCTTCTAGATGAATTACCAAGCCTTTCTTAATCAAATTCTACATTTTCTGGAAGAACTGGCGGACGCACGGGCGTGTGAGGAAGACACATGGGTGTGCATGGGAGACACACGGCCGTGCAGGGTAAGGGCACATGGGCATGTGCCCAGACGCACTGGATCGTGCGCCAGTCGTGCAGCCAACTGTGTAAGCTTATGGAATTCTGGCCTTTTTCATGCATAAAACGGACACACGATCGTGTCCCTCAAGACACACGGTCGTATCCTTATATTCCAGGCCGTGTGTACTTCGTGCACACAGGCGTGTGCTCGTAGAAACACAGGCACATGGGCATGCATCAGCGGACACACGGGCATGCACCTGGTTTTGTAGTGGTAGGGCTCACCTGGAAGATGCAGGAACCCATCTATTTCACATCCAAACTTAAATTAAACTTAAACACACATCAAATACACTTCCATATACATATATCCACCCTCAATTTCATCATTCATCAACTACTGCTAAAATCACCATGAAAAATCAGACATTTCTCTCACTACAATACACACAAGCTGAGCAAGCATGCATTTTGGGTGGAAATCAACATACAATCATCACATCATCATCACATGAGCATACCAACACAACACAGCAAGCTGGAAACGGAAACACCCGTTTCCAACATCATCAAACAAGCTGGGAAAAACAAAGAGAGAGGAAAGAACACTTACCTCTCGCCATTGGAAGCTGGGAACTTTAACTCAAGCTAATCTCTCTGCTCTCTAGCTAGATTGGGAGCTACTGAAAGCTGGATTTCACGCCTAGGGCTGGGAGTTAGTGAACAAGAGAAGGAAAATACTGAAATGGGTGAGAAAATGGACTAAGTCTCCCGGTTCTCTCTCTTTAATCCCACCTCAACGGGCGTGCAGGGCATGGTGCATGGGGGTGCACCAGGGAAAATGAATATAATTCATTTCTCGTGCTTCGCATGATTGAAACCTCCCTAAAAGAATCACACAAAGGCCACACAGCTCTAGAAAACTCACTAACTCACCCTTGAACTCTTCTAGACTCCTAAACTATTCCTAAATTCTATTTCTAACCCCAAAACTCTACCCCTAAGGGCTTTTCTAATCTGGGATGCTACATATACCTTTTCATAATCACACCTATGACCTTATTTTTATATAAGGAAACACAATGATTTTAGATGCACATGAACACTAAATTAGAGAGTCATACCTATACACCAAACATTCACTAGCATATAATATGCTAGCAACTTGACCTTTTGCATAGCCTCTTTTAATTGCCTTATATGGACTATTTCGATGTGATCGACGTATAAGACACTAAAAAGCGAGGAACTTTTGCCATAAAAAGATTTGATAGAGCCATCAACGTATATATGAACTTAAAAATCTTGTATGGGTGTTTTTAATGATATAATTTGTTTTTCATGCAAATTTGAATGAGGTTGATCCTTTGTGGGTTTTATCAAACTTTGTTTTGTTTTAAATTTTATTTTATGGATGCCCTTTAACTGACTAAGAATTTCAACACAAATATGTACTTTATATTTCATAAATTAAATGAAGGAAGCAATTTACACATATGAATAAAAGGACACTTTTATTAATTATATTATAAAAAATCAAATGTCTTAAAACTAATAATATAATTGGTTTCTAAAGCATACACAAACAAAATCTAGTATATTAGATCATTGAAATGTGAGGCCTTATTATAGATATCCCTCGAATGTTTTATTCTTGTTAGATCCACCTATAATCTTTTAAGGTCTATGGTGTCGTTAGTATGCAAAGTGATGTTAGAGGCTTTTTGCCCCAAGATTGAACTAAAATGACTTAACTCTATTGTGAAATCATTTTTGAGGAGCCTAAAGAAGACTATGCTTTTATTGATATTGGTTAAACTTTCTCGGTTGTCATATGATGGTAGGAATTCAATCATGACCTCTTTGTATGAATGGTAAGGAGGAGAGAAGAACAATTTTAGATGCCCATTTTTAACAAGGATAAAGATTAGGTTTTTTAGTGTTTTGAGGTTGAAATACAAAGTTTGCTCAAAAGGATGTTCTACAATTTGAGCAATATGTATTTGCTCAATGAGGTTATTAAACTCTAGGATCAATATTATTTCATATTCTTAGGTTGATGTTACCTTGAGGTTTTATGGTGGTTTTGGTATAAAACAGAATGAGGTATGTTGTGGCATTAGGGGTGGAAATGGTTTTATTAGTGGTGTGGCTTGTGATTATTGTAGTGATGACCTAAGAGTAGAAAGAATCACTGGTCATAGTTATTTCAATAATGGAATAGGGCTCTCTAACAAAAATGAGCTCTTGATTGGTAATACTAGATTTTGGCCATGTTTATAACCAATAATGACTTTTTTCCTTTAAGGATGAGTTGTCATGTGTTGGACATGGTTGTTGTTATTTTAGTCTAAGGGTTTAGGTGTTTTGTTAGAGAAAGATAAATAATTATATGGAAAAAAAAATGAACCCTTTGTCCCAATTTTATAGATGAAGTATTTAGTCAACATCTATTACAACTTTTGAATTTTGATTTGAATAGCTTTTTATTCTTTAGGTATTGACTACAATTCATTATAGCTTTACCTGTGGGAACTTTCAAACCTATCATGATTCTATTTTCCTATTGTTCCCTTGCTAATTGGTATTTGGCAATAGTTTGGGATTTTTTTCCTTTTGGACCATCATATGAGTATATTCAACTAATCTTATGTTATCGTTATCTAGGAATTTCAGGTGTTTTTTTCTTTAAGATATCATTCACCTCTTCTTGCTTGTTTTTCCCTCAATTATATCCTAGTTTCTTTAGGGTTTTCTTGTACAGCAACGATGTTAAATTTAACTTTTTCTTATTATATTTCAAATGTCAAATGACCATTTTAACATTGATAGTGACTCCCATTGTATCAAGCAATGGTCATCTGAGACTTGTTGGGATATTAACGTCCTTTATTTCTAAGATCACAAAGTCTACCAATAGATATAATCATTATAGCTTGATTGGCATGTTTTCCATAATATTCATTAGTTATTTTACTAATCTATATGTAAGTTGTATGGTGATAGAAGTAGGTTTCAATTCTTTCAAATTTAATCTCCTATAAATAAATAGGGGTATTAGACTAATGCTAGCTGTTAAATCATATATTGCTCTATTATAGGTTTGTTCCTAACTACATAAGGGACAAAGAAAATATTTGGGTCTTTTAATTTTGGTGGCAACCTATTCGGTATAGTGGCACAACAATCTTATAATAAAATGATGATTTTTATCTCATCTACGTTACATTTATTGGAGAGAATTTTTTTCATAAATTTATAATAGGTAGGTATGTGCGTGATCACTTCCAAGAGTAATACATTCAATTGAAGTTGTTTGAACATATCAAAAAATATGGCAAATAATTGGTGTACGTTTGCTTTAGCGTATTTTTAGGAAAATAGTAGCTAAATGATTACTTTTTGTGAACGTAACTCTTTTCCTCCTTTTGTTCTTTTTTTCTTTTTGTTTTCTTTCCTTCTTTAGTGTGTTAAGGTTTATCTTGCACTGTATCTAAAGTTTCTTTTTACTTTTTGATTTTACGATTACTTCTTTGAGGCTTATAGTGATTTTAGTTTTTGGTTAAGATGTAGGTGTAATTCCCTTGACTTATTTCTTAATGTAGTCAACTATTTTTTTACTTCTTGTAACTATAGCTTAGAAATACTCTAGTGGGTTTTATAGTTGGCAAGGTAACTTTTCTCTATCTTTTTTAGAAGTTAATCGAACTATTTGGCTGAGTTGAGTTTCTAACAATTGCTTATATGTGGTTGGCTAATCTACCTTAGCTATTAAGACTTATAGTGCTTCACTTTATTGGCTCATTTTCCTTGGAATTGACCTTTTATTTTTAAATTTGTAAGAGGCTTCCCATCATTAGTTTAAAATTTCTCTTTTAAATTGGTTGTTGCATCAGTATTAGTGGGTTAGGGTTTCTCGATTAAAATCTTGGTAGATTAGGTTTGAAGTTTGACTACTTGGTTATTCCATAAGATATTTGAGTGATTCCTTCAGCTTAGGTTATTTTATAAATGTTAGACTATGGTTAGCTTAAGGTCTTTAATTGAAATTTACCATGTTGGCTTGCTCGATCACTGACTTTAACACATTTAAGATTAAGGTAGGGAAGTCCATACTTATGTGGACTCTTTGATATAGTTCACAACTAATGGCTGAGATAGTCGTAACATCCATCCTTTCCAATTCATGTGTAAAGGCAACCAATTTGGCATGAACCATAATTTTCTCATCGTTACATGTACTCCAAGATTTCTTTTCTTGTCTAGTTCTCCAAGAGACTAATTGGCACTACTTGTGGCCATTCTTTTTATTATTTACATGGCTTAGAGGGGGGTCAATTTGATTAGTCATCCTTTAACTATTATATCTAGCGCACTTTTGATTTGACCTGATAGTTCCTTGTAGAAATTTTTTAATAGTAACCTTACAAATTACTATGGTGCGAGCATTATCTCTAAAAGTCTTTAAATCTATCCCTACCATCATGCAAGGTTTCATCCTCTTTTATTATAAAAAGTGTTAGTTCATCTTTAAACTTTGTTGTTTTGTTTGGTGGAAAAATTTTTAATAAGAAAACTTATGATAAGGCTGCCTAAGTTGCAAAGTGTCCTTTTTGCTATAAGTTAAACCATGCGAGGGTTCTGTTTTAAGCAAGAATGAGAATAAACTTAGTTTGATGGTACCATAGGTTACTCTTTGCATTTAAAAGTATTATACATATTTGAACAACTCTTGAAAAATGTCCATATGAGTCTTTTATAATTGATCCTCCAAACTAGTTTTGTTGCATCATCTAAACTATAATAAGTTTTCTTTCAAAGTTTTAGCTTTTACAAATGGTTTGGTTATGCTTGAAAGTTGATCATTAGTCATTTGTGTGATGTACTTATCTAATGTTCACTTTTGTTCTACCATGTTTCTTGCTCTTACTACTACTAATTCTTTTTGTCTTTTTTGTTACCTTATTTGTCTTATAGTCCATTTATGTTAGGAATAAGAGGTATAATTGCACCTGTATAGGACATGGTCCTAAAGAGTTAGGCTCTTGAAAGAGGCTCAAAAGGTTAATGCCTACTAGCATAACCTTATGGGACATGTTTCTTGCTCAGTTCTTTCTCTCATTTCTCTTCAGATAACCTTCATCAAATTTCCTAAGAGATTCAGCCAACTTTTAGTGGCCAATCCAATCAGGATTTAATTAAAGTTAGATAGATAGAGATTCTTAACAACTTCAGGTAAGTGTTTTCTTACCTTTTTCCTATTTCTATAGCATGTATCTTCTTGGATAAGGTCAGTCAGTGATAGAACCATGTTTCTAGCTTAGTAAGCATGATCTTTAGATAAATGATGTTAAGGTAGAGGAAGATTTTGAGATAGAGCATGTTTAGAACAATTTTATGTGCATATATGTGTTTTATGCATTTAACAGTATGGTTGGCTGAGATTAAAAGTTATGAGATGATAAAGGTTGTGATAGAAGCTTGTGGTTGCTTGTTTATGTGTTAGAATAAGCTTAATTGAAGATAGATTCAGATAAGGTTGAGTTTGGGCATAGTTCTATAAGTTCTAAAGATGGAAACTACAGAGTATATGATGCACATGCCTATATGTTCGTATCTTTTTGCATGGTCACGATTGTGTAGAGTATGCATGATTGAGACCAGTATGTCAGTGCCTTTAAGCACATGATTGTACAAGTGAGGTTCACAGTCATATGCATTTTCCCAATTATGCATGGTTATGCCTTAATGAAGTCATGACCATATAGGTGTTTTATTATAGTTTCGTGTACATAGGGACATGACCGTGTGTGGTGTATACATGACCATGTGTTCTAAAACACATGCCTATGCAGTAAGCCAAATTTTAGTAAAAACAATTTAAAAACTAGCATGACTACACACACAACCACATGCACACCCATACAAACAGTAAATGTTCCAAAAAAAGTTTAATAAATAGAAAACAACAGAGAAATGGTAACAGAATAAAAAAAGAAAGAATATTTTCCCTAAATCACACATTCAATCTCATATAAGTATAAGAAACTCAATAGCAATATAGAAACAATATAGATAATCATTAGCTTACAATTAAAAAATAAAACGAAAACAGAAAATAGCAATAGTTATTGTCATAGAAACTTATAGAATAATAAACTAACAGAAACATAATAAAATATAGAATAACTTATGCATAACTTATTAACAACCTTAATAAGTTATAAAACTAGAAGCTTTAACAAGAATACATGAAACAGAACAATAACAATTATACAGTTATACAGAATACCAAAAAAAGGAAAGAGAAATAATAAGAGTACATGTATGATATGCATGTCATGACATGGTATGCAAAAGTAATGATTTCAAAAAAAAGGGATCAAACGATCCAGATGCATCATTTTTTTAATATTAAACCTGATATCCAAGTTAGTTATTAAGGGTGAATACAAGAGGGTATGTAAACACTTTTCCAAAGTCGAGCTATTTCTAAGGAAAAACAGTAGGAGTTTCCCTAGAAATAACACAACTCGAAAAAAATTTTCTCTTTATCCTGTTCATAATAATTATAGTAAACACTTTTAATCACTCTATCATAATTTACCAATCCTACCAAATGACTGGATTTACATAACATAACTATTAACTAAAATAAAACATAATTTATTGTCTATTATGATTATATTAGTTGAAGATGTAAGGATGTTTTATAGATAATATATTTTACTTACAACTAAAGCATCATAAACTTATATATAATCCATAAGATATCTACAATATCACAAAAAATACAAAATATATCCTTCTAATTTTAACAGAGACACATGCCATGTTAGTGCCTATGTCATGACTCTCCCTGACCCTTCCTCAACAAGTACTTACAAAATTAATGAAATCTAACAGGATGAGTACTAATGACTCAGTATGCCTTTATCCTTATTAGATCTCGCTTAATCCTTATAGAAATTTCCATTTGATATAACACCATAAATATGTATGTATGATAAATGACACATATGACATAATGTATATCTGAACTTCTTATTTCTTTCTAAAAACTCTTTATGCTTGCCAATTGGACTAAACTAAGACATGAATTCTCTGATCATATGAGCAACATAACTGTCTGGATATAATCCTCATCCTACATGTATGCTGAACGGATTATACAATACATCTGAATATAAAGTCGCTCTATTTTGGTGACGTGCATGTAAGGGTACTCATAAGTTCTCTATCGTAACAGTCTATTGAAAATTGCTTTATAAATTACATAGTTTTTATGCATTTTTAATGAGTGCAAACTTAAGTTTATAAATATAAATTTGTGTGAAAACTTAAGTGCATAAATAAGAAAATGCTTGTCTGTAAATGCTTATTGGCTTATTCAGTCATGAAAAAATATGTATATGCATGCCTATGCAATGTTATACTTATTTCTTAGCTATTATGCATTTACATGATCTTTCTATCAGATTTATTCTGCTCAATATTTTCTTATATGCTAAACATCCTTGCACATTAAGGTACAAATTATATTAGGTCACTACCACTACTAAATTTTAAATTACCATGACCTAATATTTATCATTTAAGCTTACTAATAATAAATTAGATCACACCATTTTAACAATTACTAACTCATCATAACATGTATATGTATATTGCATGATTTGTTAAACTTGGCCATGAAAATACCTTGAATACTTACTGATATAACATATTAGCCTTACCACATCACCATATCCATTTTCCAAGATTGCATAACAAGTTAAGTTCTCATGATACATACCTCAACATAACATATCAATATCATATATTCAATCATTTAACCTCAAATTCACTCAAAATCCATTTTCTTCATTTTCTTTTTACATAGTCAAATCTTCCTCCTTAATTGCATCACATTTTTTCTCCTAAAATTAATTTTATATAATTTTATCTCCACAATATTATCTATTTCTTATATCTTTAACTACCAAAACTAATAAATTTCAAATTTTCCATAAACCCTAAGATGAGAAACTTAACTTTCCAATCAAATTTACTTACCTTCAAGTTTTTCCCTTGCTTCTTCTTCTTCCTTTGAATGGTTTTTCTCCTTCTGAATTCCTAATTCACCATTAAAGAATTAGAACATCACCTAATACATGAAATTTCAACAACTTTTTGCTAGATTTTACCTTAAATGATGATGGAAACACTTTTCTTGAAAAATCCTAGCAAATTCTTCCCAAATCCTTTTTTATTTCTTCCAAAAATTGAAGAAAAAAGAGAGAAGACAATAACAAACGTCCAACTACAGAGAAGAAACAAAATGGAAGAAAAAAGGGCACCTTTATCCTTTTTAATTAATTAATTATGCCTAATTTCCCAAAATGCCCTTCATATTTTTCACAAATTACATTTATGCCCTTTATTCAATTTACCAAAAGCAACCTTCCTAACATATAATCTACCTTATACCATTCCTTCTCCATGTCCATTTTATCCTTTGAATCTTTTTAAAATGACCATTTTGCCCTTAGTGCAAAATATAATAATTACTTTTTATCTTTTTCAATAATTCCATTTATATCCTCATACCATTTACTAAGAATAACCTTCATAAACATATAAATTATTTTAGATCCTTTTTTTTTAATACCCACTTTATCCCTTAAATCACCATTTTACCCCTAGTACGAATATCACTCTTTTGTATGTTGTTTAAATAAATTTCTAGTAAAACCATTGAGGGTAATTTCTATTAGAGATTTTTGAATATACCTGAGCATGGGTGTGATTAGGCATCTGCGGGATTTCAGCTTTCTAACTATGGTCAGATTGGTTAGATTTCAACTTGTTGGCCTAAAGATTGGTACGGTAGGATGTTTCAACTTACTAGCTCTTCGCTAGTATGGTTTGGTCCATATGACCAAAATTTTGAATACTTGTGTTCATCAGTTTGATCAGTACAGTAGGTATCTTTAGATATATATAAATTTTAGAAAAAATTTTCATTCAATTTTTCAATATTTTAGCATCTTCAAATCTCATATGTAGTATTTTAGTAAATGTTTTTAGTAAATAGGCCTAAGGGCAAATAACTTGATTTTAGCATGCTTCATACCATGATATAGCATAACGTGGAACGAATCAGTATACAAACAATAAGATAAGAAATAGTTAAGAAACAATTAAAAAATGAATATAAAGATGTATAACTACACGATATACATCATTTAAGCATAAGCGTAAAGAATTTAGTTAAAGCATAGGAGATCTTAAGAACACTGTAGGTCTTAGAAACTAATAAAGAAAGAAAGTAAGATAATGAATATCAGAAAGAGAATTAGTTATGGTAAGCCATAATTGTAGGACCCGTCGCCACACGTATATCTCTTTTTCTTTTATTAATATATTAGAATTTGGGTATACGCGATGGGAATCCTATGAAAAGAAATCTGTTGCTAATTACATACGCAATGCGGAAGCTAAAACTATAACTGAAATATACAATGTGTAATGTACAATGGGCCCAATGGCCTTTTCATATATATACTGTTTCTGTACAATATTCTTACATCTGAGTAAATGAAACATTTACAACTTAAAACCCAACAGGCCATAACTGAAATTTACATACTGAAATTGATGTGGGGCCCTCTACCGTCAACCATGGTCCACCCGCTCCTCGCCAATAGCACGCACACCTGAAAAGGAAGGAAGAAGGAAAGGGATGAGTGATAAAGATCACCTAGTAAGCGATCCTTACTTCCTTCAAACCCAAGTAAGCAACACACAATCACATACCTGGCCTTGACCCTAACATTCATCTAATCGCTTGCTAGAATCGGGAAACTGTTATTCTGGTTATCTGAATCTCATTATTTATTCATGCTATGAATTATATGTCATGCCATGCTAACTAAAAACTGAGTATGCATGCATCTGAATCTATCTATATCCGAAGATACCTGCTGTGTTGATCAGGCTAATGAACACAGGGATTCAGCATCTTAGCCATGTGGGCTGAACAGTTTAGCTAAGAGCTAGAAAGTTAAAAATGTTATGCTGAACGATCTGACTGGTGTCAGAAGGCTAAAATCCCACAGATGCCCCCTTGAGTTCACCCAAATCTCTAACTCGTATGTTGGGTCCTGAATGTTGAAAACTACTGAATTCGGATCCCTTGATCCTCTCTCATGTTACATGTCATGCTATGGAATGCTTATGTAATATTTTTTAACTGATTACATGCTTATCTGATGCTTATTATCCTTTATATTTGGTTTCTCATGCTTAATTATCCCTTTTTAATGCTTTCTGGAAAAAGA
Source organism: Anacardium occidentale (assembly GCA_026122585.1). Lineage (NCBI taxonomy): Eukaryota > Viridiplantae > Streptophyta > Magnoliopsida > Sapindales > Anacardiaceae > Anacardium > Anacardium occidentale. The sequence continues at coordinate 62,805 of JAJEJH010000470.1, forward strand.
TGTTGGCGTACGGACGTGTGAGCAAAGCACATGGGCGTGCAGTAAAGGCACACAGGCGTGTGCCTAGACGCATGGGGTCGTGCATTGGCCATGCAGTCGATCGTGCTCACTTTTAGAAATTCTACGTAAAACTTTGAAATAACTGGCACACGACTGTATCCCTCAGGGCACACGGGCGTGCATCTACAAACTAACCCATGCACACAGGTGTGTCCTTGCAGAAACAAAGGCACACGGGCATGTGTCTTGTTCTACATCGACAACACTCACTTGAAAATGCAGGAAACCACAATAATCCACATCCAAACTCAAATTAACTTAAAACATGCATTTTAAGCACTTCAATAAGCGTATATCGAGCCTTAATTTCATCTCAATCAATCCATATCACAATTCACCATGAAAATGGCTCTTTCTCTCACATAAACACACACAAGCAAAGCAACCATGGTTCCTGGGTGGAAATATGCATCTCAAACATCATTTCATCTCATATCAACATAGAAACATATCATAAGCATGCTGGAAACATAAGCAAACATTTCCAAACATCATGAATCATCAAATGCAAGCTGCGAAACACAAGGAAGAAGTAAGGAAACACTTACCTCCTACCATGGTTGCTGGAAATATCTCTTTCTATCTATTCTCTTCCTTCTCTAGCTAGATTGGGAGCTGCTGAAAGCTGAAGATCTGGTCTAGGGCTGGGAGCAACTGAAACAAAGAGAAACTCAGCTAAAATGGGATAAAAGTTAGGTGAGAAACATTAAATCTCTTGTCTCTCTCTCATCTACCCACTTGCACGGGTGTGCAGGGCACAATGCATGGGACTGCACCAACGAAAATGAACGAAATTCATTTTTCACGCTACGCATGATTGAAACCTCCCAAAGGGAATCATGCGTAAGCCACACAGGCTCTGGAAACTTACTGTATCACCCCTAAACTCTTCTACACTCCCAATCTATTTCTATTTATCACATCTAACCCCACTCTACCCTTAAGGGTTTTTCTAAGCCTGGGATGCTACAACAATAGCTAGATCTTTTTTCATGTCAAGTCATAGACGTATACTCATATATATAATTATGAATAGAATGTAAGCAGTGAATTTCAACAATGAGATTAGCTAAAGCAAAAGAAGTTATTAAGCTAGTCAAGAACTTGGTTAAGTTCTTTAATTTAACAACTAGCCAGTGATAGATTATATTAGAGCCTAACCGAGGGTAGAGATAAGAGATGCTTATTAAATGACTTGTCACTCATCTTTCTCAGTTTTCTTTCTTATAAGTTAGTGTTTTAGGGAGTTGAGCTTGGAGTATGAGATGGCTAGAGCATGGGATATGGCTTGAGCGGGTCTTTACTCGATGTTTTTAGTTTTATATATATGTAAGTGCATATATGTATTTAGTTTTCAATAAATAGCATATTGGTGGCTCACATGCTTTGTATTGCTCATGCATATTATGTATAATATCATATATGTTTATAATATTATTACATATAGTTAAAAAATATGAGTTTTATTTAGGATACTGTACAGTAGGTTTCAGCTTACCACAATTTATTTCTTTTAAGCTTCCATATATAGTGTTCTCAAATAAGCAATCAGAATGGGACCAACTGCTATATATTAAAGATGATTCTAGTTATAAAAAAAAAAAGTCCTAGTGTATAGTAATATATAGTAGTAAGCTTTACAAAGTGGTATTGAAACATGTTCTAAGCCATCAAAGCAAGTTCTGAGCCAATATTTTATAAAATGTTCTCAAGTATGCATTATTTCTTAGTTACATGGACATAGAATCAATATATCTGAACAGCTAGAGCTCGTAGTTCCCCTCAATGTAACTATCTAAATAGTAGATTTAGTATAGATAACAAATTTTAACCCTCTTTTTGTGTGATTTTAGATATAAGAACCCACATTCCTAGATTTGTGGCATATAAGGGTAGTAGTTTAGTGAAGGCTAGAAGAGGTTTTCAAAGCTCTCGAAGATCTGTTAATATTGAGAATATAAGAGAAATTATCAAAGAAATAATGAGAGAAGATTTTAGTAGTCTATGAAAAAAAAATATCAAAAACCACTAAGGGGTGGTTACCTAGAGCCAACCAGACATAGTTTTTAGATAGCAAGGTAGAGTTAGTATCAGAGTTCAGAGTCAGAATCAGTGGGTGTCAAAATTACAAATAGGTTACACCTATTTTCAATTTTCAATTTTCTAAAAGTTCATTAGCCTCTTAAGTTTAGTGGATCTTGTGATCTAATTATAGTATAAGACTGGATTGAGGCAATATAGAGTACAAGGGGATTATTCAATAAGTCAGATAAAGAGAAACTCAAATATATAGTGTATTTACTCAGAGGAGATGTGAGGATTTGGTGGAACCATGTAAAGACAACAGTGAATAAAGACAGTTTGACTTAGGCTGAGTTTAGATAGATGTTTGATAAGAAGTCCAAGGGCACTGATATGATGCATGCCAAAGCTTAGAAATTTATTAAGTTGACTCAAAGGTTAAGTATAATAGAGGAGTATACGATCTAGTTTAATGCTTTGGCCAGATTTGTTCCCAGCTTTGTCGAATCAGAGTTAAGTAAGGTACAGAAATTTGTTCATGGTCTATATCCTATCATAATTAGTGATACGATGATAGGATATTCTCCTCTCCAAAGGTTCATTAATGCTTTAGGTAAAGCCTTGAGGTCATAAATATATCTCCAAAAGATAAAGATGTTTTCGAGGTTGGCTGAGAAAGATAGAGCTGAAGACAAAGGAAAAGAGCCAGATTAGGAAAAGAAGAAATAAAAGAAAATGAAGTTGTTCAAAGAAGAGAAGAGACAAAAAGATTAGTTCTAGCTATCAAAGTGTACCAGGTGTAGGAAGAGATACTTAAGAGAGTGTTTGGCTAGTCATGATGTATGTTTCAAATGTCACTAGCCAAGATATAAAAGTTTAGCATACCCTACTAAAGAGGATATATGTTTATCTAAAGATAAACTCAAGCTAAGAAGAGACAGAGTAAGCCTAGTCAGAAGAGGTATAAAGGTAACAGAGGGAGGCTAGGTTCATCTTAACCTTAGTTAGTATTTCCTTTGCAGTACTCCATTTGTTTAGGTTACTATTTAGTTTGATTATCTAAAAAAGTCTTCAGAGAGAGATATTGATGTTAGACTCCAATTAAGCCACGATCACTGTATCAAAGATTAAGATAGAGTTCAAAGTAAGTAAATAGAGTGCGTAGCGGAAGCTAAGGAAGAAGTCTAGTGATAAAAATTTCTAGAGATATCAACTTGCTTCCAAAGAAGAAAAAGAGATAGGAGTAGCTTAGCCTAAGAGCACCATCATCAAAGCTATTATATATGAAGCCCTAAGAGAGTATAGTTGAGCTTAGAAGGAATGAAACAAAATGTGAGCAGTGAGATAAGCTATAGTAAAAGAAGTTATTAGACTAGTCAGGAACTTGGTTAAGTTTTTCAGTTTAACAGCTAGACAGTGATAAATTAGATTAGAGCTTACCTGAGGATAAAGATAGGAGATGTTTACTGAGTGACTTGTCACTTATCCCTCTTAGTTTTCTTTCTTCCAAGTCAATGTTTGAGGGAGTTAAGCTTTGAGCATGAGATGGTTAGAATGTATGATATGGTTAAAACAGGTCTTCACCCAATGTTTTTGGTTTTATGTATATGTATATTCATATATACATATTTAGTTTTTAGCAGATAGCATATTGGTGGCTTGCATGTGTTATATTGCTCGTACATATTATGTACAGTATCATATATGTATCTAATAATATTAAATATAGTTATATAGTATAAGTTTTATTCAAGATACTGTATAGTGGATTTCAACTTATCACCATATATTTCTTATAAGCTTTTACACATAGTGTTTTTAGATAAGTAGCCATAATAGAATCTATTGCTTTATATTAAAGATTATTGCAGTTGTAAAAAAAAAAAAACTCTTAATATACAATGATATATAGTAGTAGGCCTCACAATCTGTAGGCTCAAAACAAGCCTAAATATGGTGCTAAAGCTATTATTCACTAGAAATAGGCATATAGGGTGTTCTTTACGCTTTAGGGCTCAAACTTAAGTAGATACGTCTATCACTTTTAGGTCTTATCTTTTCAAAAAAGAAAGTCTAATTTAGAAACTTGATGGCCATCATCATTGGGGAATATCTAGTAGGTTAAAATAAGGTGTCTATAGTACGCCTTCTACTTTATAGGGTTTGTGCGTGTTGTGTAGTGAATACAGTTTAAAAAAATGAACATCAGACACATGCAAAGCACAATAAAGTATAATAAAGACAATGAGTATAAGACCTAACAAATCAATCAACATAAAATAATCAGAGAATTGACTGTAATTGTAAACTTTATAGTAATAAATAATCTTTCCTTCTAAGTGATCCCCAAACAATCTTTCTTAATGATCCACAACCTACGCCAATGAACCCCTTTTAAACCCTTTTCTATATTGATGATCTTGTTTAACACAGAATGGATGATCTAGTCTATGGTGAACAAGTAACCCTAACATAGACCTTATAATGACTAAGTCATATCTAACATGAGATAGATAATCTAGTCTATGGTGAAGAACTAACGTTAGTCACAGTCTTCATAATGACTAAGTCCTATCTAAAATAGGATAGACAATTAAGTTTATGTCAAAGAACTAACCTCACAAACTTTGTAATAACCAAGTCCTATCTAAAATACGATGAATGATCTAATTTATGGTAAAGAACTGACCTTAGTCATGGACTTTGTAATGACCAAGTCTTATCTAACATGAAGTAGTCTAGTCTCTTATGATCTTCATGATTCCTTATAGTCAACACAACTCTTATACTCAGCATAGGCCTTCCAGCCCAACTATTGGGTTCTTAAACTAATCACTCCAACCTGAGCACTAGTTTTGTTTACTTAAACTAATCATTCTAGTTTGAGCATTGGTTTTGTACACTTGAACTAATCAGTCTAGCTTGAGCATTAATTTTTACATTTGAACTAATCACTTTAGCCTGAGCATTGGTTTTGTTCTAATTAGTCCAGCCCAATCACCAATTTTAACACCTAAAATAATCATTTTAACCTAAACATTGGCTTCTAATCACTTTTACCTGATCACTAGTTGTAACACTTGAACTAATCACTGTAACCTGTACACTATTTTTTTCTAATCACTTCAGCTTGTTCATTGGTTTAACACATGAACTAATCACTTTAACCTAAACACAAGTTTTGTCCTAATTATTCCAACCTGATCACTTATATTATTCACTTAAACTAATTATTTTACCATAAACACTGGTTTTGTGCACTTAAACTAATCATTTTAGCTTAAGCATTAGTTTTATTCTAATCAGTCCTACCTGAACACTGGTTTTAACATCTAAACTAATCACTACAACCTAAGCATTGGTTTTGTCCTAATTACTCTAGCTCAATCATTGGTCTTATTCACTTAAATTAATCGTTCTAGTATGAACATTGGTTTTATACACTTAAGCTAATCATTCCAATCCAAGCATTGGTTTTATTCTAATCACTTTAGCCTAATCACTAGTTTTATTCATTTAAAGTAATCATTCTAGCCTAAACACTAGTTAAAACCTTAACACAATTTATCAGAATTTCTAGTATAAATAGTGATACACAACCCTTAGATTTCTAAAATAAACGCCATTAACCATGAGGTAGAAACATGTTTCTAATAAGTGTATGTCCTAATTTTCCTTCAGTGGACAAGCTTAGAAACCTAATTTTAGGGCAAACTAAGCTCACTAGACATAAGTTGCCCCTTGTTAACTGAACTACCGACCTATTGCCTCTTATAAGGTAGTCTAAAAACTTTATTGCCTTCTGTGAGGGAATCTAAAGATATAGGTTGTCCCTTATAGGGCAAGCTAACAATCTATTAAGGTAAGCTAAACATGAGTGGTCTTCTATAGGATGAACTAAGTAATGAATTACCCCTTAAGGCAAACTAACAATGAATTTTCCCTTAAGGAGAACTAGACTTGAATTGCCCTCTTTGGGGTGAACTTGACAACAAATTACCCCTTAGAATACCCTAAAAATGACTTCACCCTTTAGGGTGAACTACACTTGAATTACCCCTTTTAAGGCAAGCTAACAACCTATTACCCCTTATGGGTAAGCTAACATAGATTGTCTCTTGTATAAGGCAAGCTAAAAACTCTGTTACCTCTTGTAGGGCAAGCCAATCATAAATGTATGTAAGTTTATATTTCGTACACAATGCTTGGATGTCATTTCTAATTCTTTTTCTACATGGTGCATGATCACTTTTCACATATGTAAGATTGATAAGTATGCCATGATGTATGAATACAAAATGTTGTCAACCCATGCACTTTCACCCAAAACCCCTAAGTCAAGCTTACAATGGAAATGAACCCTTAAGTGAGCCAAACTTATAATGTCATTCATATAACTAATGCATGCATCTTAAAGAACAGTTCACAGTTTTAGGGATTTAAAGTAGTGGAAAATAAAAAGCCCAGGCCAAGACAAATACAATTTTTCTTTCTTTTTTTCAATTTCTGTTCTCTCTCTTTGTAAAACCCCAAATGGCTAAGTAATCTTAGAGGAGGGTGGATAATATAATTTTCAAAAAAACTTAAAAATCAATTTGACAAATAAAATAACTTCGATGCAAATGTGATTAAATATCAATTATGCAAACAATGATTAAAAAAAAACAATGTAATCAACGCAATTATAAAACTAGTAAAAGAAGATAGGTAATATAAAAGAGATACATAAAAGGAATGCTCATCTAATTTTAGAGTGGTTTAGAGCGTTACCCACAAGTCTTTTATGACCACTTCTTCAAGCAAACTTTCTTGGAGTTTTCACTAGTTATTGTAGGATTGTGCCTAATCGCTTACACTAGTTATCTAAGATTACACCCTTATATTATTGACTTCAGATTTCACCTTTTACACTAATTATAAGAGATTGTGCCCAAGGTTTCTAAATATCAAATACAATTTATAATGCCTTTCTAAGAAAGATAAACAAATGAGTATAAAATGGTTTCTCTTAAAGATATACAATAAAAATTTGAAGAGGAAAGGGTAAGAAAATGAGAGTAATAGAGTATTAATTCATTTGCACAAAGTCTCTAACCTTTTTCACTTTAAATAAGCTCCAATCTATAGCCATAATCTTGCTAGAAAATGAATATGTCCGTTATAAAAGAAATAGATCCATTATAGATAGTAAAGCTAAAGTTTTACTTTTGTGTACAAATATGCATCATATGTCACAAGCATGACCATGTCTTTTAATACCTCGAGTTACTCTTCCAATAGTCAAATTTTTCTTAATGTCAGTAATGTGTACAAGCACGATGGAGCCATGTATGAGACCTTGTACAAGGATATGTACACTTTAATTTTAGCTTAGCCACAAGCATAGAAGAAATCCTCATAAGCGTATATGAAAATTTGACTTTTGTTCTTTGATTCTTCACAGGCAAACTATTTATGACTGAAAAGGCGAGACTCTTTATTGTGTTGTCATGGGTATGAATCTCTTAAGCTCATAAGTATGCATCTTGTTAACTTCATCTTTTGACTACGTATAAGAGCAAGTGATTGTGAATCCCTCATCATGACTTTCTTAAACATCATCATGAGGATGAATTTTCAATTGTTACGGGCGTACATGGGTGTTGATTATTGAATTTTTTATTAACACCTCTTGACTCATGTATAAGGTAGTTTTATTGGATTGTTTTGCTCGTGATTGACTTGTAATTGGTTAGTCAAGGTCATACATATAACATGTATAACCATATATGATAATATATTAAAATATAGTATTGAGTACAAGTAGCTTCATGAGGCCGTGAAAAGTTGTGTACAAGCCCAAATTGAATTATATATAAGTGTACATGTTCAAGTGATGATCGTACATTTACCATACAAAGCATAAAATAAATTGTCTTATTTTTGTCATAATTTCAATCATGCCAAGGACATATTAAGTATTTTAATATAGTTTTTATTATCAAAACACCTAGGAGTCCAACAATCTATCCATATTCAATAGAAGAAAAAAACATGTTAAAATACCTTAATGCATAATCTTAAAAATATGATTAACACATTTAACAAATTGTTCAAAAGCTTTGCTTTTCAAATTGACTTAAACTCCCCTGTACTTATATATTCTTTACACTTTTTATACTCCTCCTTTCAGTAAATTCATTTAAACAATTTAACCAATTTAAAAGCAATTTATTTATCCCTCTATTTATTATGAAATCTTAATTTAACCAATTTAAAACCAATTTAATTCTCCATTTCTTTATAAAATCTTGCATTTTAACACATATGCTTCTCCCCCTTTTTTGACATAAATAAAAAAAAATTGTTAAAGCTTTATCTATTTTAATAGCAAGTCTTTTAATCAATATCTTAACAAAAAACAAAGAAAATCACTTTACAACCAACTTCATCAAGTTAATCTTAACTTCTCAATCAACATTAATCGATATACTTCATCAGATACCACTATATCAATAAAAATGCTTCAATCTCAATCTCACTATCATTCTTTAAAATTGAATAACATTGTCAAAATTAACTAATCTTATAAACATCATCAAAACAGAAATAAGTCCAGAACTATTAAAGAGTTAAATGTGCTATAAAAGCGATGACAAGTTTATTTAAAAAAAAAACATAATGCATAAAAAAAATTATTTATGAATCATATTGAGGATCCGCTATGGCATTACTAGGAGCATTATCTCAGACACATAAACTAGGAAACTAGGAATGTAGCTCTTCCACTTGAGTTTCAATTCTTTTTTCTTTTCGCTACATAGTTCCTATTTTACTTCTAATTTCCATAACATGACCATTTATATTATGCATTTACCCTTAGATGGATTGGAGATAGGCAAGGACACATTGTATTTTTTATGGTGATTACTCTTCATTCCTTACTTCCACTATTTCTTTTTTACTTCTTCTTATGCTATACTCATGAACATTTGACGGACCTACTAATCGCACAATGTATGGCTTATTTTCTTCAATTGTTTCAATAACCTTCATCTCGTCCTACCATATTTCTTTATTAATCCTATCCTAAATAATGCCTCTACATTCATCTAACAAATTTCAACAAATTTATGAATATATTTTGATTGGTTAACATCGGGCTCAAATCCAAGATGGACGACAGTAAAAGTGATCAACTGGCTAAAGTTTATTTTACCATTTTCCCTCTTAAATCTTGTTCATTTTCCTAATCAACCACCTAAATGTGTCAACCTAGGTTCCATTAATTATTGCCTCCAACAAAATAATATGTTTGATGCTCACATGCTTGTTGGTGTGCTATCGAGCATTCAATGTATACATAATCATCTTATGTACAACTCTAAGTGCAGGATCATGGAATTGGCTACTCTTTAATGTATAAGCATTAAAGTTGTTGCTTCCTCCTAAGTTTGTTCAAGCATCATTCAAATTATAACGCATCTAAAATCTTATTGTAATCTCACTTAAGCCATTAACCTAATTATTCACGTGATATAGTGAATTCAGTGTTGTAGCATCCTAGATTCATAAAAGCCCTTAGGGGAAGAGTTTTGGGGTTAGAAACGAAATCCAGAAATAGATTGAAAGTCTAGAAGAGTTCAGGGGTGAGTTAGTAAGTTTCTAAAGCCTGTGTGGCTTTCGTATGATTCTTTTCGGAGGGATTCGATCATGCGAATGGGTGGGAAATAAGTAATGCTCATTTTTCCATGTGCACGCCTGTGCATCTGCCTTGCACGCCCGTGCAAGTGGCAAGTATATAAGTGAGCCAAGAGAATTAAGTTTATTTTCCCACCCAGCTTCCATTTTAGCAAAGTTTCTCTTTTCATTTCAGTTCTTCCCAACCTTAGAGAGGAAATCCAGCCAGCGGTAGCTCCCGCCTATGTGTCCATGACATGCACGCCCATGTGCCTTGCCCACACGCCCGTGCAGCAGCAAAATTTTCCAGAAAAGCATGAAATTGAATTAATTAAGCATGGGAAATTAGTTTAATGGTATAAATGCTTTAGATAAGCATCCGATAAGTAGAGATTCAGATAATAAAGCTGTATATGCATAACATAGCATGACATGTAGCTTTAGAGAGGATCAAAGGATCCGAATTCAATAGATTTCAGTATTCAAAACCTGACATACGGGTGAGAGTATAGATGAACTTGAGGGGGCATCTGTGGGATTCAACTTTCTGACACCAGTCAGATTGTCTAGTATTTCAGATTCAGCTTTCTGAAACCAGTCAGAATGTTTAGCAGTATTTATTATTCAGCTTTCTATCCAGTCGCTAGACTGTTCAGCCCACATGGCCAGGATGTTGAATCCCTATGTTTATCAGTCTGATCACCATCTCTGTACTTCTGTACTCTACATCGAAAAGCTGTCTGAATTTTACCCATGTCAGATATTCCTCATTAATGGAAGCCTTGGCTAGACCCTACCAAACCTTGGCATCACCCCTCAAAAGAAACACTGCATATCTGACCTTCTCTCTCTCTGATAACGTGAAGAGGCCCATGACACTCTCCACTGACTCTACCCATTCCTCTGAATTTTACTGGCTGAAATGATCCTGACAGATGGTAGATCGGATGAAGTATGTCTGAAGAACTGGTGCCAGTTGTATCTGTACTCATACTCTGTCTGTAATCTGTATAACCAACTGGATACTGATATTTGTCTCTAACTGACTGAGGCTGAGACTGATACTGATACTGATACTGTGACTGCAGCTGAAATTGTGGCTGTGACTGATACTGAGACTAAGAATGTCTTCTCCTCGGAATCTGATAACTCTTATACTAGGGAGGAGTTACTCTATCTGGTTCTGGAATATTTCTCATACCAGCCTGTTAAAGACTCTCTCTAACTGCATCCCTAATCATTTCTCTCAACTGCCCTGGTCTCATAGACACATGGGAGGTACTCTGAGATCGCCGCCTATCACTAACACTCATAGGACGGGTGGGGAAACTACTGTCTATCTCATCTATATGCCTAGGGATATACTCCTTTCTATCTATAGTATCACAACAAACTGGGGGTTAGAGTCATATAACACACATAGCTGGAAATAAATACCTAACTTGTGCTGTGAGGAGGCTCTGGACGATAGCTGCGAAGGAGAGAAAACAGACACCACACACTTACAACCCAAATCTCTACTGAAATGGCATAGAAAACTGCTCTGATACCAACAATGTAGGACCTGTCACCACGTGTACCCTTGCTGCTGAATACTGAGGTGCTTTTATTAATAATCTGAAAATACGGGTACATATGATGGGAATCCTATGGAAATAAAATTAATATTTCCTACTACTGCTATACATTCTGAATACAATGCAGAAGTGTAAATACATACACTGAAATACATCATGAGCCCATAATGGCTTTTTCATATATTTACAACTGTTGTTGTACAATCTGGATACATCTGATAAACTGGAAATATTTACAAAATGACCCATCAGGTCCAAAACTGAATATACATACTGAAAACTGTGGTGTGGGCCCTCTCCCGCTAGCCTTGAACCACTCGCTCCTCGGCAACAGCACGAACACCTGAAAAGGATGGAAGAAGGAGGGGGATGAGTGATAAAGATCACCCAATAAGCGCTCCTTACTTCCCTCAACCAAGCAAGCAACATACAATCATAAACATACCTGGCCTTGGCCCTAATCATACATTCATGCGCTTACTGGAATCTGAAACTACTTTACTGATTATTTGATTACTGATTTATCTGGTCTCATTAATTAATCATGTCATGATGTGTATGTCATGTCATGCTAACTGAAAATACTGTGGATGCATGCATCTGAATATCTGAAATCTGAATGTACCTGAAGGCACCTACTATGCTGATCAGATTGGTGAATACAAGGATTCGACATCTTGGCCATGTGGGCTGAACAGTCTAGCTACTAGCTAGAAAGCTGAATAATAACTACTGCTGAACATTCTGACTGGTGTCAGAGAGCTGAATCTGAAATACTAGACAATCTAACTGGTGTCAGAAAGTTGAATCCCACAGATGCCCCCTCGAGTTCACCTATACTCTCACCCGTACATCAGGTTTTGAATATTGAAATCTATAGAATTTGGATCCCTTGATCCTCGCTGAAGCTACATGTCATGCTATGGAATGCATATACAGCTTTATTATCTGAATCTCTGCTTATCTTATGCATATCTGATGCATATTAGCCATTAAACTGATTTCTCATACTTTAATAATTCATTTTCTGAAAAACTGCTGCTGCACGGGTGTGCATGGCTCACACACGGGCGTGCATGTCATGGACACACAGGCGTGTGCCCAGACGCACGGGGCCATGCGCTGGTCGTGCAAGCTATTGGAATTCTGGGAAATTATTCACTGAAAATGCTACACACGGCTCGCTCCTCAGGACACACGGGCGTGTGTCTACGATTCTATACATGCACACAGCGTGCACACGGACGTGTCCCTGGAAATACAAAGGCACACGGCCGTGCCATGCAGGCACACGGTCGTGTGTCTTGTTCTTCAACAAGAACACTTGCCAGAAAATGCATAATTTACCAACCATTTCTCAATCAATCACAAATTAACTTCAAACACACATTCCCAGCACTTCAAATATCACACTACCAGCTTCCAATTCAACATGCATCAATCATCAATGAATTAACCATGGAAGCACACAAGTTCTCTCACTAAAGCTTTCTCAAACATGCATGCATGGATCAAAGATGGCAAATTCATCATCTCAAGCCACAATCATCATCATATAAGCATGCATAAACTCATCAACATGTAAAACAACACAATTCATCAAGGAAAGCTGGGAAAACGCAAGGAGAAGTAAGCGAACACTTACCTCGTGCCATTGCCTCTGAAAGCTTTTCTTTCAAACTATTCTCTTGGATCTCTAGCTTGATCGGGAGCTATTGCTAGCTGGATTTCCTCTCTAAGGTTGGGAGGAACTGAAATGAAAAGAGAAGAAGCTGAAAATGCAAAGTGAGTGAGAAAAGACTTAAATTTCTCTCGCCTCTCTTTATATACATGTATTTGCACGGGCGTGCAAGGCGGATGCACGGGCGTGCACATGGGAAAATAAGCATTACTCATTTCCCACTCATTCGCATGATCGAATCCTCCCGAAAGGAATCGTGTGAAAGCCACACAGGCTCTGGAAACTTACTAACTCACCCCTGAATTCTTCTAAACTCCCAATCTATCTATGGATTTCATTTCTAACCCCAAAACTCTACCCTTAAGGGCTTTTCTGAATCTAGGATGCTACAAGTTTCCACCAAAGAGATAGCCTTGTCAAAGTTAAATATGGATTTTCTAAGGGCAATGAGAGAAGTGTTTGGGATATCAACCGAAAAGGCACACTTGGTTACCACGAGTGAAGAATGGGTCTCATTGGGGTTGTTGATTGAAGAATGTCAAGAAAAACGACGATCAGGGCAACACAAGTAGGTAGAGATGTTTGTATTTTAGCTCTTAGCACAGTACTTGTTGGTATCAAGGCCAGGGCAAGGGCATTATAGGATATTATCTTTAATACCTAAGATGAAAGAGGGAAGATCACCGATTTCGGTAATTTTGAGGGAGACGTTGAATGGGATTGACGACGTGGTTCGTGACAAGAAGGACTTTTTTAAGGGGAGTGTAATTTTACTACAAGTATGGTTGTATGAGAGATTGTTCTTGGTCGAGCCACCTTCATCTATGGATCGAGCTGGACCTAAGTATTTTCGTGTTCAAAAATTACTACTTCCTTCTCGTGCTAGAGATAATTGGGATAATTGGCTATCTACTATACCAGAGGACAAAATTAGATGGCACTGTCCATGATGGAAGATTAAGTTTTATACGCTTCGCACATATACTAAATGTGTGGTGATTTGTAGCATGAAAGCCGCATCATTTTATGACCCATCACGTTTTTACAGAAAATACGGAGAGAGATAGAGAATCCCGAATATAGAGCATGAAATCACCACCTGGCCATTGACAACTCGATTCTTGAAGCATATTCGCAACACTTGGACCCGATAGATCATTCAGTTCAACTTAGGCCCACCCAAGGATGTTACTACTATTGATGAATATAAGGCATGGGTATCATCTCATCGAAATGATGTTAGTAGGAAAAGAAAAAAAGAACTGAGCTTGTAAAATTCCTTTTTTAAATTCAAGAAAGTTGATCAAAAAATTTACGAAGCAAGTACTTCATCAACCACCAGCAAGTCCCTTTTGGCAGGCTTTAGACAGAAATGACTTTTTCACTTATATCCCCTTAGTCAACTTCTTGAGTCTTAGAAGACATGTGTCTTTACCCACTCATGCATCTGTAGCATTTATTACATGCATTCATGCTAACCTTTGTTTTGCAGCCAATCATCTACCTACCTTCATGACTAATCTGTTTTTGTAATTTTCAGCTAAAATAGATCCAACAGTGAAGTGGACCCGTGAGGGAAAAAGGCTTTGAAGATCTTCCAAATCAAGCTTCAAACTCAAGGGTGAGAATCTGGTCACTTGGGGGGACAGTTCGCAAGACACAAGATCACAGTCAGCAATCATGGCACAAGAGGATTTGATGAATGAAATAACTAGAAGAGTGGAAGTAATGGTAGAGGAAAAATTAGCTGCCAAGGTAGACACTTTAATGAATAAAATGGCTCAAATGATGGCCAAGATAGAAGGGAAACAGAAAGTCACAGGGGAGACTAGTGAAGAGAGGGGCCCGACTTAAGACAAGAATAATTTGAGAGATGAATTTTATGACTTGGAAGATTATATAGGCCACAAGAAACGAGAGGATGAAAGCCTAAAAGAGCCTTATGAGAGATCCACAATAGCCAATAGGGACTAGGAGATTTTTAGGAGAATCGACCAACTACAGGCAACTGTTAAAAAATAAGGGGGATTATCATCTATGTTAGACATGGAAGACCTGGATTTCGTAGAGGATAAAAAGCTTCCATACAAGTTCAAAACGCCAGACTTGACAAAGTTTGATGGGGTTGGTGATCCAAAAACCCATTTAAGACAATACCTTACTATTATAAGGATTACGGAGTTATCAAAAGACCAGATAGTAGCTCTTTTTCCCTTCTCTCTGAAAGGTGTGGCTAACAGTTGGTACTATAATTTGGGACGAGTTGAACGAAGTGATTGGCATGAATTAGCAGAAAAGTTTTTACAGCAGTACTCTTACAACACGGTTTTTGATGTTAGAGTGAGAGATCTTGAAACAACCAAGCAAAAAAGTAATGAATCCTTTGTTGAATTCCTTATGAGATGGAGAGGTAAGGTAGCAAAGATGGCTAATCGGCTGTCAGAGCGAGACCAAGTGAAGATAGTCATGAAAAACTTATTGCCTGTATACTATGAAAAGATTTGCTTTTTTCCCATCCTTACGTTTGAACAAGCATATGAAGCAGGGGTACAAATAGAGGATGTGTTATCTACACGGAAGGAGGGAAGTTTCAGAAAATTTGATTTGGGGAAGAGCAATAGCGGCCCTAGCAATAATGGACCAAAAAAAACTGTTGATGTAAACGCTATGGTGCACCAAAGATTTTCAAAATTCAACATACCATTAGCCCGACTGCTAGATAGATTGACAAGAAAGGGTCTATTACAATTGCCACCACCAAGACCACTACCTAACCCATTACCGGTAAACTTTAATAAAGATGCATATTGTCGCTTCTACTAGACCTCCGGGCATGACACTGAGAACTATATAAGATTGAAATATGAGGTCCAGGACCTTATTGATACTGGTAAAATAAGTGATCCAGAGAAGCAACCGAGTGTGAGGCATAATCCTCTTCCTAAACATGGGATACCACCTCCGCCTGGTTTATATATGATAGGGTTGGAAGAAGTAAAAAGATGTATGAAGGCAGGAGATATATGGGCAAGCTTAGATGAGGAAGAGCCTATTGATATATGGGCAAGCTCTGAAGAAGATGAAGAAGTAGCTCAGGTCACGAGGAGTGGCCTAAATTATGGGAGGGAGAAAGAGAAAGAAGTTGAGAAGAAAAAGGAAGAGAAGGGGAAAACGATCATCGAGCCTGAGGATGATGGGCTTATTAAACAATTAAAGAGGACTCAAGCTAGTGTGACGGTCTGGGATATGTTAATGAATTCAGAAAAGCACCGTTTGGCGATGAAGACAGCATTAGAAGCGATGGTTGTGTCTACTACAATGACCCTAGAGGAACTAGTGGATATGGTCTCAATAGAACAGAGTAGGGTAGTAAGTTTCACTGATGAAGAATTACCAAGTGAAGGTAGGAATCACTTGAAGGCCCTCTTTATCCAAGCGGTCGTTGGGGGATGTAGATGCCCTTATGACATGGTTGATGATGGCTCTACTATCAATGTTTGTCCTTTGAAAATACTGAGTAAGTTGAAGAAGACAATGACAGATCTACAGCCTTCGGGAATTGTAATAAGGGCTTATGATGTAAGTAAGAGAGAAGTGGTAGGCACGTTCACTACCACTGCGACAGTAGGCCCAATATCTTCAGAAGTAGAATTCATGGTACTCTACATACCCTCATCTTTCACTTTGTTGTTAGGCAGAAGTTGGTTCCACCCATTGGGAGGGGTGTTATCTACCCTCCATCAGAAGATTAAGTTCCCTAAGGAAGATAGAATAGTTACAATACATAGGAATGATGATTTCGAGGTAGTGGCAGTTTGGGCAGACTCACCGATTTTAGGAGGATTTCAGGTTACAATGATTAAGAGTTTCAATTCAACAGTTGTAAACATGATGAAAAAACAACAATATACGTTTGGGAGAGGGTTAGGTTGAGAAGGCAAAGGTCTCACAGCTTTGCTTGACTTTAAGTTTCAAACAACAAGAAAAGGGATAAGGTATGAGGAAGAGGAAGAAATAAGTTTCGGTGAAGAGAAAAACGTGAAAGACATGAAAAAGCTATACGACTGGTTTGTCAAGGGAGAGGTACAGGTGTCTAAAAAAGTTTCCACTACATTGTCCTTCGGTGTTGTTGACCTTTTTAAATGGGGAAGACAACAAAAGACTGAGAAGAAAAATACACTCATAATAGAGTTAGGGGAGGTGATTACCCCAAACGGCAAGTGGAGTTTCAAGCCTGTCAATGTAGTGGGTTTTACAATGTCTAAGGGAGATAAAGGTACTGAAAAGGAAGACGAGGCCAAAACAGCTGACAAACACAAAAATACGCTTCCGGTTGAAGACTTGTTTGATGTTTTTAATGATGCTTTATGTAATGATCTGTCTTATGTAATGAATAATAAACTTCAGTTTGCTTACTTATGGTCTCATGATTGCATGCATGGCATTAGCAATGACATACAGACATTCATGATAGGCGATGTAGAAACCACTTCTATTAACATTGGTACACTTAACGAACCAAAATTAATTGAATTTGCTGTTGACATAACTCCTGAGGAAAATGAGAGATTCATTAAAATATTAAAGGAATACGGAGAGGCTTTTGCATGGACTTATAGCGATATGCCTAGAATTAATAGAGATATAGCACAACATTTCATCCCTACTAATCCTGATAGTAAGCCGGTAAAGTAGAAGTTAAGAAGATTAAGGGAGCAATGGAGCCAGAAGATCAAAGAAGAAATTGAAAAGCAAATTACGGCTGGATTTCTTGAAGTCGTAGAGTATACTGATTGGTTGGCAAATATCGTGCCAGTTTCAAAAAAAGACGAAAAAGTTAGAATGTGTGTCGATTATAGAGACTTAAATAAAGCATGCCCAAAGGATAACTTTCCTTTACCTCACATTGATCTATTGGTGGACAACATTACAGGGAGTGCCATGATATCGACAATAGACGGATACTTTCGATACAACCAAATTCTGATGGCAGAAGAAGATAAGTTGAAGACTTCTTTCATCACAGAAAGGGGAACCTATTGTTATAAAGTGATGCCTTTTGGACTTAAAAACACAGGGGCAACATATCAGAGGATGGCCACAACATTATTCCATGACATGATCCATAAGGAGGTGGAAGTGTATATGGATGACATGGTGATTAAGTCGAAGTCGCGAGAAGACCATTTTTCTGATTTAGAAAAGTTTTTTCAGAGGGTGATTAAGTACGGGTTACAATTAAATCCTAAGAAGTGTGTATTTGGGGTAACATCAGGAAAGGTATTGGGACATTTGGTAAGCCAGAAAGGGATAGAGTTAGACCTAGACAAAATTAAAGCCATCCAGGAAATGTCACCACCGAAGACAATAAAGGAGGTTAGAGGATTTATTGGACGAATGCAGTACATCAGTCGGTTTATCACAAAGTTGTCTGATAAATGTGAGCCTATATTCAAGTTACTCAGAAAGAACCAGCCGATGAAGTAGGATGATCAATGTCAAGAGGTGCTTGGGAAAATAAAAGAGTATTTGAGAAGCCCGTCTATCTTAGTCCCGCCGAAACCTGGAGAACTGTTATTATTGTACTTAACAGTGGAGGAAGTGTCAATAAGGGCCATGTTGGCACAAAAAGACGAAGGAAGGATAAAGAGGGCTATCTATTACTTGAGCAAAAGATTACTACCGGTGGAAACAAAATATTCAATGATTGAGAAAACTTGTCTAACTATAGTTTGGGCCACCAAGAAACTAAGACACTATTTCCTTGCTCATAAAGTGATTGTATGTGTCAGGTGTAGCATCCCAGGTTAGAAAAGCCCTTAGGGGAAGAGTTTTGGGGTTAGAAACGAGATTCAAAAAAAGATTGGGAGTCTAGTAAAGTTCAGGGGTGAGTTAGTAAGTTTTCGGAGCTGTGTGGCTTCCGTTTAAATCCTTTTGAAAGGATTCGATTAGGCGAGTAAGCGGGAAATAAGTAATGCTTATTTTCCCTTGTGCACGCCCGTGCACCCTTGATGCACGCCCGTGCGTGGCCTAGTATATAAGAGGAACCGTGAGTTAAGTCATTCTTTTCTCACCTATTTTCATTTCTTTAGCCAATTCTCTCTTCCATTTCAGTTCCTCCCATCCTTAGAGAGGAAATCCAGCAGCAGGTTGCTCCCAATTCGGAGAGAGAGCATAGAGATTAGTTTGAAAGTTAACTTTCCGAAGCAATGGCGCGAGGTAAGTGTTCTTTCACTTCTTCTCGCATTTTCCCAGCTTGTTTGATGAGTTGTGATGCTTGGATGAACTTTATGCTTGTTATTTGATGATGATTGTGGCTTGAATTGATGAAATTGCCAACCTTGAATCCATGCATGCAAGCAAGCTTGAATTGTTTAGTGAGAGAAAATGGTTGCTTCCATGGTGAAATGTTCATTGGTTGTTGCATGTGAAATGTGATGCCTCAGATGTGTTTATGGAGATGTTGGGAATGTGTGTTTAAAGGGAAATTGTGATTGAATGAGATATGGTTGTTGAATTGAGCATTTTCCAGGCGGTGCTCTTGTTGAAGAATAAGACGCACGGTCGTGAGCCTGCATGGCACGGCCGTGAGCCTTTGTTTTTCCAGATGCACGCCCATGTGCACGCTGTATGCACGGCCAGAAAATGCACATGCACGCCCGTGTGTCCGCATACGCACGCCCGTGCATGCGCTTTCAGTGAAATTCCCAGAAAATTCCAATAGTATGCACGATCAGGCGCACGACCCCGTGCGTCCTGGCTCACGCCCGTGCACTTTCTTTGCACGCCCGTGCACCTACAGATTTTCAAAAAAACAATTAAAAATGAGAAATTAAGCATGTGAATTCAGGATAATGACTAAATTGCTTCAGATAAGCATCAGAAAAGCATGAATTCAGATATTAAAGCTGCATATGCATATCATGGCATGACATGTAGCTTCAGAGAGGATCAAGGGATCCAAATTCCGCAGTATTTAGTATTCAAAACCTGATGTACAGGTAAGAGTATAGGGTGAATACGAGGGGGCATCTGTGGGATTCAGCCTTCTGACACCAGTCAGGATGCTCAGTAGTATTTCAAATTTTACCATCTGACACCAGTCAGATAGGGCAGCAGTATTCAGATTCAGCTTTCTAGCTAGTAGCTAGACTGTCCAGCCCACATGGCTAGAATGTCGAATCCTTGTATTCCACCAAGAATGATCAGCACAGTGGTACCTTCGGGTACAGAGAGGTATTCAGATGCATACATCCATGAGATATTTCAGTAGCATGGCATGACATATATATCATGACATGATTAATAATGAAATCAGTATATAATGAGAATGAGATTCAGATAACCAGTTTCAAATTCCAGCAAGCGCATAGATGTATGAATAAGGCCGAGGCCCAGGTATGTTTGACTATTGTGATTGTTTGTGCTTGCTTGGGTTTTGAGGGAAGTAAGGAGCACTTACTGGGTGATCTTTATCACTCATCCTCCTCCTTCTTCCATCCTTTTCAAGTGGTTCGTGCTGTTTTCGAGGAACGGGTGGTACGAGGCTGACGGAGAGGGCCCACACCATGACCTCGTTTGTACAGTTTTCAGTTTTGGACCTGTGTGGTCATCATGTAAATGATTATGTATCCAGATGTACAGGAACAGTATTCGTATATATTATATAGGCCATTGGGCCTATTGTACAGAACAGATATGTATATTTCAGTGATGTAATCCAGTTTCAGCTTCTGTATTTGTACTCTGAATGTATAGCAGATTTCAGGAAGTTTATTTATTTCTATAGGATTCCCGTCGTGGGTACCCGGGTTTTCAGTTTATTAATAAAAGCTCCCTATATTATTCAGTAGCAGGGGTACTCGTGGCGACGGGTCCTACATTGGTGGTATCAAAGCAAAGTTGTAAGTGTGTGGTGCTTTTTCTCTCCTTCGTAGCCGTCGTCCAGACCCTCCTCACAGCACAGTCAGGTATTTATTTCTAGATTGATTGTGATATGTGTTTCTAACCCCAGTTTGTTATGATGCTATAGATAGAGAGGAGTATGTCCCTAGATGTCTAGATGAGACAGACAGTAGTTCACCCGCCCATCCTGTGAGTGTTAGTGATAGGCGGTGATCTCAGAGTACCTCTCATGTGTCGATGAGACCTGATCAGTTGAGAGAGATGATTGAGGATGTAGTTAGAGAGAGCCTCCAGCAAGCTGGAGTGGGTAATATTCAGGAGCCAGATAGAGTAACTCCTCCCCAGCATGAGAGTCATCGGATTCCGAGGAGATGACATTCCCAGTCTCAGTATCAGTCACAGCATCAGTCGTAGCCACAGTATCAGCATCAGTATCAGTATCAGTCTCAGCCTCAGTCAGTTAGAGAAAGGCATCAGTATCCAACTGGTTATGCAGATTCTAGTCAGAGTATGACTATAGAGACAACTAGCACTAGTTCTTCCGGTAGACTTCATCCAATCTACCATCTGCCAGGGCCATATCAGCCAGCCAAATTCAGTGGATCCAGGGATCCAGCAGTGGCAGAAGAATGGGTAGAGTCAGTGGAGAATGTCATGGGGCTCTTCACTCTTTCAGAGAGAGAGAAGGTCAGATATGCGGTGTTTCATCTCAGGGGTGACGCCAAGGTTTGGTGGAGTCTAGCCAAGGCTTCCATCAACGAGGAGCAGATGACATGGGCTAAATTCAGACAGCTTTTTGATGCTGAGTACAGAAGTACAGAGGTGTTGTATGCCAAGGCCCAGGAGTTTATTGATTTGGCTCAGGGGTCCAGTTCAGTCAAGGAGTACGCCACCAGGTTTAATGCATTAGCGAGATTCGTCCCGAGTTTGGTAGGGACAGAGATGGGCCAAGTTCAGAAATTCATCCATGGGTTACACCCTGCAATCTACAAGGATGTTATGACAGGAGTAGATCCTTCCCAGAGATTTAGTGATGCCTTGGAAAAAGTACTCAGATCGGAGGCTGGTTTGTAGAAGATGGGTGCTATGAGCAGAGCATCCGAGAGAGATTAGAGGATAGATGATAGAGACAAGGGTAAGAGGCCGATGTCAGCCAAGAGATCTGCCCGAGGTTTTCAGAGTCAGAGGCAGAGAGTTGCACCCCAGCCACCACAGTGTACCAGATGTGGTAGACACCATCCAGAGGAGTGTTTGGCCGGTCAGATTGTTTGTTATTGGTGCCATCAGCCAGGGCACATGATGCAACGTGTCCAGCCAGAGTTGGAGCTGGTGGTGGGTCGAGCCGAGGTAGAGTCTGTCAGTTCAGAGGTCGAGGTGGTCCACCTAGGGGCAGAGTTAGAGCAGATAGAGGTGGAGCAGATATCCCCAGAGCTGGTGATAGAGCACCTAAGGGAGGTGTCGGTCCTTCCGGAGTTGGCGGAGGCAGAGCCAGAGTATATGCAGTCCGCCAGGAGCAGGCAGAGGCCATTCCCCATACAGTTACCTGTCAGTTACTTTATTTTGATACTCTATTATTTGTACTTGTTGATTGTGGAGCCACACACAGCTTTATAGCCTGGAGTGTAGTGGAGAGATTAGGGGTTGACCCTAGTGTGGCCAGTAGAAGTATCCATGTAGAGATGCCAGATGGGGGATTTGTGTTGAGTGACAGAGTTCTCCTAGATCAGGAGATAGAGATTATGGGTAGATCCATGGTAATTGATTTGATTCTGCTGGAGTTAGCAGATTTTGATATGATTTTGGGGATGGATTTCTTGGGGAGATACAGTGCAGAGATA
Organism: Anacardium occidentale; assembly: GCA_026122585.1. Taxonomy (NCBI): domain Eukaryota; kingdom Viridiplantae; phylum Streptophyta; class Magnoliopsida; order Sapindales; family Anacardiaceae; genus Anacardium; species Anacardium occidentale. The sequence continues at coordinate 85,547 of JAJEJH010000470.1, forward strand.
GACTGTGGAAGGAAGAAAGTGAGATTCCACATAGGCCCTGATCAGTTTGTGTTTGGTGAGGGCAGAGTTGACAGTTTGATGATTTCCAGTGTTCAGGCGAGTAGATTGATGAAACAGGGTTGTGTCAGATACTTGGCCAATGTTGTATGCAACAGTTCAGTGGGTCTGAGTATCGAGGAGGTACCAGTGGTCAGAGAGTTTCCAGATGTTTTTCCAGACGAGTTGCCAGGGTTGCCTCCAGACAAAGAGTTAGAGTTTAGTGTTGAGCTTCTTTCAGGTACGGCTCCAATCTCTAAGGCTCCGTACTGGATGGCTCTAGCTAAGCTTCAGGAGTTAAAGAAGCAGCTTTAGGAGTTGACAGATAAGAGATTTATCAGGCCCAGTTGTTCACCTTGGGGAGCTCCGATTCTATTTGTTAAGAAGAAAGACGGGTCGATGAGGATGTGTATCGACTACAGGGAGCTTAACAGAGTAACAGTGAAGAACAAGTATCCACTGCCTAGGATTGATGACTTGTTTGATCAATTGAGAGGTGCAGCTGTGTTTTCTAAGATCGATCTGAGATCGGGTTATTATCAGGTCAGAGTGGCAGACAGAGATGTTCCCAAGATAGCTTTCAGGACCAAATATAGGTATTATGAGTTCGTGGTTATGCCATTTGGGTTGACCAATGCCCCAGTGATCTTTATGGATCTAATGAATCGGGTGTTTCATGATTGTTTGGACCGGTTCGTGGTGGTTTTCATAGATGACATTCTGGTGTATTCTAGGAGCGTGGCAAAGCATGAGGAGCATCTCAGATATGTGCTTCAGAGGCTGAGAGATAGGCAGCTGTATACCAAGTTCTCCAAGTGCGAGTTTTGGCTTGATAGAGTAGCATTTCTGGGTCATGTGGTGACAGCAGACGGTATTTCAGTAGATCCCAGTAAAGTGGAGGCTATATTGAGTTGGCCAAGGCCGAAGACAGTGAAAGAGATCAGAAGCTTCCTTGGGTTGGCAAGTTATTACAGGAGATTTATTGAGGGATTCTCTAGCCTAGTGAGGCCTCTCATTGCCTTGACTAGGAAAGAGGTTCCATTTGTATGGTTAGATGAGTGCGAGGCACGTTTTCAAGAGCTCAAGTAGAGATTGACTAGTGCTCCAGTTTTGGCGCTACCTCAGGAGGGAGTAGAGTTTGATATCTACACAGATGCATCCCATCAGGGGATTGGGGCAGTGTTGATGTACAGTGGTAGGGTCATTGCCTATGCCTCCAGACAGTTGAGAGATCATGAGACGAGGTACCCTACCCATGATTTAGAGTTAGCAGTAGTCGTTTTCGCTCTGAAAATTTGAAGACACTATTTATATAGGGTTAAGTGTAGCATATATTCAGACCATAAAAGTCTGAAATATTTCTTCACCCAGAGAGAGCTTAATATGAGACAGAGGAGATGGCTAGAGTTGGTGAAGGATTATGACTGTGACATCAGATATCACCCAGGGAGAGCCAATGTAGTGGCAGATGCATTGAGCAGGCGAGTAGCCTTATCCAGTCTTTCAGTTCAGAGAGAGCTACAGTATGAGATTACCAGAGAGCAGATTGAGATAGTGACTGTAGGATTCTCTAGACTTCAGATCAGATCTTCTCTATATGATGAGATCAGAGACAGTCAGATGTCAGATAAGTGGACTCAGAGTATGCTTCAGAGGATGTCAGAGAGAGCAGTGCCAGACTTTGAGTTCAGAGATAGGATCTTGATATTCAGAGACAGAGTATGTGTGCCACAAAGTTCAGAGTTGAGACAGATGATTTTGTCAGAGGTGCACAGTACGGTGTATTCAGCACACCCAGGCAGTACTAAGATGTATCAAGATCTCAAGAAGAGTTTTTGGTGGTCAGGTATGAAGAAGGACATAGCAGACTTTGTCTCCAGATGTCTGATATGTCAGCAGGTTAAGGCAGAGCACCAGAGACCCTCAGGTTTACTTCATCCCTTGAGTATTCCTGAGTGGAAGTGGGAAGATATTTCTATGGATTTCATTTCTGGTCTTCCCAAAGTTCAGAGAGGATTTAATGGCATATGGGTGATAGTGGACAGACTTAGTAAGTCAGCTTATTTCCTGCCAGTCAGACAGGGTATGTCTACAGATTAGTTGGGGAGACTGTACATCAGAGAGGTAGTCAGACTCCATGGTGTTCCCAGGACTATAGTGTCAGATAGAGACTCCAGATTCCTATCAGCTTTCTGGAGATCATTACAGAGAGCCTTGGGGACCAGGCTACAGTTCAGTTCAGCTTATCATCCTCAGACAGATGGGTAGACTGAGAGAGTTAATAAGATTCTGGAGGATATGCTCAGAGCTTGTTGTATGGACTTCCAGACCGATTGGACAGAGTTGATTCCCCTCATGGAGTTTGCTTATAATAATAGTTATCAGGCGACTATTCAGATGGCTCCATTTGAGGCGTTGTATGGTCGAAAGTGTAGATCTCCTCTTCATTGGGATGAGATTGGAGAGAGAGATTCTCTGGAGACAGTTGTGGGTCCAGAGATAGTTCAGGGGATGATTGAGCAGATCAGGATTATCAGGCAGAGAATGAAACAGGCCCAAGATCGACAGAAGAGCTATGCAGACCTGAGACGCAGAGAGGTTGAGTTTTCAGTAGGCGACAGAGTGTTTCTGAGAGTTGCTCCATACAGGCATGTTTTCAGATTTGACAGAAAGGGGAAGTTGGCCCCTAGATTTATTGGTCCCTATGAGATACTTGAAAGAGTGGGGACAGTTGCCTACAGATTGGCTTTGCCAGCTAGCATGGATCGGATTCATAATGTTTTCCATATGTCTCAATTGAGGAAGTATGTGGGGGATCCATCTCATGTGCTTCAATTTTCAGAGATAGAGTTGGCAGATGATTTGAGTTATCAAGAGCTGCCAGTGCAGATCCTAGACTTCAAGGTTAAAGTCCTCAGAAACAAGTAGATTCCTCTAGTGAAGGTCTTATGGCGCAGTCAGAGAGTGGAGGAAGCCACTTGGGAGGTAGTCTGAGATCAGGGATAGATTCCCAGAGTTATTCAGGTAAATTTCGGGGTCAAAATTTTTATAAGGTGGGAGGAAATGTAGCATCCCAAGTTAGAAAAACCCTTAGGGAAAGAGTTTTAGGGTTAGAAACGAGATTCAGAAAGAGATTGAGAGTCTAGTAAAGTTTAGGGGTGAGTTAGTAAGTTTTCGGAGCCGTGTGGCTTCCGTTTGAATCCTTTCGAAAGGATTCGATTAGGCGAGTGAGCGGGAAATAAGTAATGCTTATTTTCCCTTGTGCACGCCCGTGCACCCTTGATGCACGCCCGTGCGTGGCCTAGTATATAAGAGGAACTGTGAGTTAAGTCATTCTTTTCTCACCCATTTTCATTTTTTTAGCCAATTCTCTCCTCCATTTTAGTTCCTCCCATCCTTAGAGAGGAAATCCAGCAGTAGGTTGCTCCCAATCCGGAGAGAGAGCATAGAGATTAGTTCGAAAGTTAACTTTCCGAAGCAATGGTGCGAGGTAAGTGTTCTTTCACTTCTTCTCGCATTTTCCTAGCTTGTTTGATGAGTTGTGATGCTTGGATGAACTTTATGCTTGTTATTTGATGATGATTGTGGCTTGAATTGATGAAATTGCCAACCTTGAATCCATGCATGCAAGCTTGAATGTGTTTAGTGAGAGAAAATGGTTGCTTCCATGGTGAAATGTTCATTGGTTGTTGCATGTGAAATGTGATGCCTCAGATGTGTTTATGGAGATGCTGGGAATGTGTGTTTAAAGGGAAATTGTGATTGAATAAGATATGGTTGTTGAATTGAGCATTTTCCAGGCGGTGCTCTTATTGAAGAACAAGACACACGGTCATGAGCCTGCACGGCACGGCCGTGAGCCTTTGTTTTTCCAGATGCACGTTCGTGTGCACGCTGTATGCACGGCCAAAAAATGCACATGCGCGCCTGTGTGTCCGCATACGCACGCCCGTGCATGCGCTTTCAGTGAAATTCCTAGAAAATTCCAGTAGCATGCACGGTCAGGTGCACGACCAGCGCACGACCCCGTCTGTCCTGGCTCACGCCCGTGCACTTGCAGATTTTCAAAAAAAGAATTAAAAATGAGAAATTAAGCATGTGAATTCAAGATAATAACTAAATTGCTTTAAATAAGCATCAGAAAAGCATGAATTCAGATATAAAAGCTGCATATGCATATCATGGCATGACATGTAGCTTCAGAGAGGATCAAGGGATCTAAATTCAACAGTATTTAGTATTCAGAACCCGATGTACAGGTAAGAGTATAGGGTGAATACAAGGGGGCATCTGTGGGATTCAGCCTTCTGACACTAGTCAGGACGCTCAACAGTATTTCAGATTTTACCATCTGACACCAGTCAGATAGGGCAGCAGTATTCAGATTCAGCTTTCTAGCCAGTAGTTAGACTGTCCAGCCCACATGGCCAGAATGTCGAATCCCTGTATTCCACCAAGTCTGATCAGCACAGCAGGTACCTTCGGGTACAGAGAGATATTCAGATGCATGCATCCATGAGATATTTCAGTAGCATGGCATGACATATATATCATGACATGATTAATAATGAAATCAGTATATAATGAGAATGAGATTCAGATAACCAGTTTCAGATTCTAGCAAGCGCATAGATGTATGAATAGGGCCGAGGCCCAGGTATGTTTGACTATTGTGATTGTTTGTGCTTGCTTGGGTTTTGAGAGAAGTAAGGAGCACTTACTGAGTGATCTTTATCACTCATCCTCCTCCTTCTTCCATCCTTTTCAGGTGGTTCGTGTTGTTTCCGAGGAGCGGGTGGTACGAGGCTGACGGAGAGGGCCCACACCGCGACCTCAGTTTGTACAGTTTTCAATTTTGGACCTGTGTGGTCATGATGTAAATGATTATGTATCCAGATGTATAGGAACAGTATTCGTATATATTATATAGGCTATGGGCCCATTGTACAGAACAGATATTTATATTTCAGTGATGTAATCCAGTTTCAACTTCCGCATTTGTACTCTGAATGTATAGCAAATTTCAAGAAGTTTATTTATTTCCGTAGGATTCCCGTCGCAGGTACCCAGGTTTTCAGTTTATTAATAAAAGCTCCCCATATTATTCAGCAGCAGGGGTACTTGTGGCGACGGGTCCTACACCAGGGCAGATCCGGTTAGACATCATTAGTAGGAAAATTAGCAAGGTGGCTTATTTTGTTATCAGAATTTGACATTGAGTACACAACCATGAAGGCTATAAAAGGAAGGGTAATTTCAGAATTCTTGGCTGAAAACCCTATGAGTGAAAAAGTGGAAGTAGAAGCCTGATTTCCAGATGAAGACATAGAGGCAGTAGAAATGACTAAATGGCAAATGTACTTTGATGGGGCAGTAAATAAAAATGGGGCTGGAATAGGAGTGGTCGTAATAACTCCTTTGGGTGAGCAAATTCCATTAGCGCGGAGGTTGGATTTCAATGTCACAAACAATATGGCAGAGTATGAGGCATGCTTATTTGGACTGGAGAGTTTAATGATTGTGGGGGTAGAACATGTAGAGATTTATGGAGATTCTATATTGGTTATCAACCAAGGGGTGAATGAATGGGTAGTAAAAGAAGACAAGCTTCGACCCTATCATGATCAGCTTAGAAGAATGCTCAAAAATTTCAAGAGTATGCAATTTCGACATGTGGCTAGAGGGGATAATCAGTTAGCTGATGCTTTAGCCTCATTGGCTTCTGCATGGGTTGTACCTCAAAAGGCTGTTATGCAACCTATAGTGATCACTCGAGGAAGCATGCCATATTACCAAATGGATGTTATCATGGCAATAAGTGAGGAATGCTTGGGTCAACCATGGTTCATGCATATAAAACAGTATTTGGAAGATGGAAGTTACAAAAATAGGTCAGATAAGAACGAACAGAGGGCGATGAGAAGGATGGCGATGCAATACATTTTGGTAGGTGGTCAATTATACAGGAGGTCGTATGATGGGATTCACTTACTTTGTGTAAATTCAGTCCAAGCAAAACAAATAATAGAGGAAATACATGCAGGAGTATGTGGGCTACATATGAATGGGAAGTTTTTAGCCAAGAAGATTGTTCACTAAGGGTACTTCTGGTTAACTATGGGACAAGATTATGTACAGTTTATAAAGAGGTGTCATCAATGCCAAGTGCATGCAAACCTAAACCATATCCTACCTTCAGAATTATTCAATATAACTTCTCCTTGGCCTTTCTCAATTTGGGGGATTGATATAATAGGAAAGATATCTCCGATGGCATCTAACGGGCTTGAATACATTATGGTAGCTATCGATTATTTCACTAAATGGGTGGAAGATATAATAGGAAGATCAGCTCAAAGCAAGTGGCTAGGTTTATGGAATGTCAGATAATCAGCAGATATGGGGTTCCTCGAGAGGTGATAACAGATAATGGGACACAGTTCAAAGGGGTAGTAGAGGACCTACTCTAGAGGTACAAGATTGAGCACCATAAGTCTTCACCTTATCGTCCGCAAACCAATAGGGCAGTAGAAGCAGCAAATAAAAACTTGAAGACCATATTGAGGAAGATGATTCAAACCCATCGGGATTGGGCAGACAAATTATACTTGGCACTTTGGGCTTATCGTACCACCACTAGAAGCTCAACAGGAGCAACGCCTTATTCTTTGGTGTATGGAATGGAGGCAGCATTACTCTTGGAGGTACAAGTGAAATCCTTACGAGTGGCCCTAGAAGTAGGGGTTCCAGAATCAGAATGGATTAGGGATCATTTTCAAGAGTTGGCATTAATTGATGAAAAGAGGCTAGCAGCGCGATATCATACCCAAAGCTATCAAAGAAGGATCGCTCGAGCATTTAATAAGAAAGTGAAGACCAGGAACTTGAAGAAGGGGGATCTAGTGCTCAAAGAGATAAGAGAAAACCAGCATGATTTAAGAGGCAAATTTAGGCCAAATTGGGAAGGACCCTACATAATCAAGCAGGTATTATCTAGAGGTGCAGTGCGATTGTCAGACCTTGATGGAAAAGACTTTATCGAGCTAGTAAATTTAGACTGCCTCAAGAAGTATTTTGTGTGAGAGATATAGCTCGCTAGAGGGAAAACCCATTCAGGGCTCTCTAGGCAAAAGTTAGAGCAAAAAAAATAAATAAATAAAGCGATCCTAAGGGCAAGAAAACCGAAAAGGCTGGCCCTCAGGAGGGGAAGTTATGAAAAATGGCAAGCTTGGTTTAAAAATAAAAAATAAAAAAAAAGGTAAATTAATTGTACCAATGTTAAAGGTAGTCGTGTCTACATTGGTTCTATTCAAGTTTATATGCATTGATTTGATAATATTGTGTTCTTATGATCATCGGGTTGTAGTAAGCTAAACTAGAATACTTCATCAGTTTTTTTAACAACTGGGGCAAATGATTGATTCGAGTTTCTCTCTTCCTCTCTCTTCCAAAAAAAAAAAAGAAGAAGGAAAAAAAATAAAAAAAAGAAAAAAAAGAAAAAAAAGAGAAGAAAGAAAAAATAATAATAAAAAAAAAAACTGCTAGGTCGAAAACCTAAAAGGGCGACTTAAGCAAAAGCTAAAGGAATTGGGTTAGTCCCCTTAAGTGACTAGATTCTCAGGCTTTGAAGTTGCATGCACAAGAGAAAGCACGGAAGAAGGATCCTCGATTATACATGCATGCAATATTTGCATATCATTATCATTCCCTAGTTGCAAAAAATCCATCGTAGGTTTGTCTAAAAGAGGCATCCTAGTTTGTAAATTTGCCTAGAATGGGCAATTTACTTGCGAGTTCTGTCTAAAAGGGACAGTTCTTTTCTTTGGAGACTCCTAGAAAAGGCTAATCCATCGTAGGTTTGTCTAGAAGGGACATCCTAGTTTTGTAAGTTTGCCCAGAAGGGGTAATTTACTTTTGAGTTCTGTCTAGGAGAGACAGTTCTTTGGTCGGAGACGCCTAGAAAAGGCTAATCCATCTTAGGTTTGTCTAGAAGAGACATCCTAGTTTTTGTAAATTTGCCTAGAAGGGGCAATTTACCTTTTGAGTTCTGTTTAGGAGAGACAGTTCTTTAGTCGGAGACGCCTAGAAAAGGCTAATCCATCTTATGTTTGTCTAGAAGAGACATTCTAATTTCTGTAAATTTGCCTAGAAGGGGGCAATTTACCTTTCGAATTCTGTCTGGAAGGGACAATTCTTTGTCGGAGATGCCTAGAAGAGGTTAATCCATAGGCTTAGGGAACTAGAAGTGTTTGCCTTTGCTGCATGGTTGTCTGACTTTGTTGGTCCACATATGGGCATCTTTTTCTATACTTTGCTACATTTTGCATGTGTTTTCATTGCATTCACAATACACACAAAATTCACAAAGTAAGGGGCATCTGTAGACACCCCATTTTGGACCCTAACAAGGTCACCCCCGATGATGAAAAACCTAGATGTTGACTTATAATTTTTAAGATATTGAGCTGAGGATGAATAAGTTAAAAAAAAAAAGTCTATTTTATGTTATTTTTATAAAAAAAAAGTGTATTTATTACAAAAGAAATGTGTTTATTTTATATTGTTGTATTAGTGAAAAAAAAAAAAAAAAGAAGAAGAAGAAGAAGAAGAGCGGAAGGAGGCCGAGTGCGCAGCCCAGATGGCAGGCGCGCTGGCCCGGCTGGAGGGGAGGGCCCAAGGTTGGGCCTACAGTTCGCACGTGGCATGCACGCGCGCGCTGGATGGCCGCACGTCTGCTTCTGTCTGCTGCGCAGCCTCCCTCTCTCTCTTCTGCGGGGCGCGCATTTTGTGCTGACCATGCGCATGCATGACTTGGCTTTTTTCTTTCGCAAGGGTGTAGGACGGCTGCACTTAATTCTTTTCTTTCGTAAAATAAAAATAGTTGTTAGCTGCGTCTATAAATACGGGAGAAAAGAATTTCGGAGGGGTGAGAAGAGAGAGAAAACGTTGTGTAAACAAAAAAAAGAAAAAAAAAAGGAGGCTTTATCTGGAGAAATAAAAGTTTAAAACAGAAAAAAGAAAATTTATTTTCTTAAGAGTTATCCTTTTTCGAATCTGATTATTCCTCAACTCAATCTCGATTACAAATTCTGGGCAACAAATTTTCAGGTAAACTCCTGAGGGATCTATATTCAATAAATTTATATATATTTCTTTTTGTATATATGCATATATATATATATATTTGGTATTATGTATCTTTGCAAGTGGTGGATTACTTTTTTACATATATTACTGTTTTGTATGTCTGTATTTTTATGCACTATCAATTTTTTTTTTCTTTTGTTTGTTTTTGTTCTTCTTATGTTTTTACTTTATTTTATCTCATTGTGTATTAATAACTCATTTATTTTGTACATTCGTATTTTCATGTATTGTACTACGCTCTAATATTTTATTTATTACATGTGTGCATGTGTGGATATACATATATACATATTTTGTAATGCTTATATATTTATTTACTTATTATTATTATTATTATCATTATTATTATTATTATTTATTTATTTACACGTTTGTGCATGTATGTGATAAACATCCTGTGAAGTTTATGTCCTGTGTATTGGCATATGATATATATTATATACTACATACATATGTATTGAATGAGACTGGCCACCCTGATGGCAGCAAGTGGTCATGTTATTCCCCCTCCCCCTCTCAGGTTCAAACCATGCTGTTGGAGCAAAGTTACTTTTTATTTTTTACTTTTATTTTACATCTTCATTTTATTTTTCTGGCTACTGTACACAACTACATATATTATTATTATTATTTTTTTCTTTGGTACATGCATTGTATTATGTTTAGACTATATTTATTATTGTATTTTATGCATATATTGTATTAATTTATATGTATTTTACATGTATATGTTATATGCATTATATAGTTATTGAATTGTACACTGAGTGTTTGTATGTTATATATGTATTGTATGCTACGTAGATAAGCTGTATGTATCGTATGTATAAATATTCTGTAAATGCAAATTTGGTACTCTGTGTGCGTCTGTGCATATTGTATATATTATTGTGTCGCATGTAATTTGATAAAATGTGGTTGTTACTGTGATGGCGCAAGGTGGGAAGCTTATTTTCCTAGGCACCCGGGTTCGAATCGCAGTTGGGGGTAATTTGCATTGTAGTTACCTTGTTTTTAATTTATTATTTTATTTGTTATTGGGCTGAATGCTGTCTATTCTCTCTGGCGGGCCGGCTGGTCTGGATTCTGTATATTTCCCTGGCTGCTCTTACTTGGACCAAAGTTTGATTATTAGTATTATTAATTTTTTTTCTTTTTTCATTTCATAATTATAATTTGCTCCTAACAAAATTTTATTTTACAGGGTTTATTTATTTATTTTATTAGATTAATTAATTAATTTGTTTTTATAGGATTTATTTATTCATTGGATTAACTAACAAAATTATTTTACAGGATTTATTTATTTATTAATTTATTATAGGCTTGTTTAAGGTTAGATAAAATGTATAGGAGTGTATGGAAAAAATGGTTATAATTTTTAATTTTTATTTTTTAATTTTTATGTTGATTTGGTTTTTATATTTTTTGACTAACCTAATTTATTTTGCAGGGATTTAATTTATAGGCTTGTTTATAACCTTAGTAGGAACTATAATCAATATTGTAGTAAGATGAGAAATTAGACAAATCCTCATGACTAATCATGAATATTACGTAAAATAGATGTCTTAGCTATCTTCTAACTTAGAGAAGGATGACAGAGAAGTAAGACAAGAAGTGATGAAGTGCTAGACCCGAGGATCTAATGATTCATACATTACTGTAAACGTATATCTATATAAGTAATCATGGTAGGGTATGAGTTAACACCTCTAGAGGAATGAAATGTATAGAGTATTTGGAGAATGAAACATAGTTAAACAACTAATAAGGAAAAAAAATCAGGATAATGAATATAAAAAAGAGAAAAGAACTAAGTGAGTTAGTTCTAGCTAAACCCCTTTTCATGGTAAGTCATATACGTATACTCATATACATACTTATGATAAGGTGTGAAGCATAATAGAAATAGTAACATGAGCTAAAATAGATGAGGAAGCTTACTTAACTAGTTAAGGACTAAGTTAAGTCCTTCAGTTCAACCATAAGACTAGTTATAGGTTAAATAAAGTCTATTCGACTAGGCATGTAAGAAAAGATAAGAAGCCAAAATATAAAGATGACTAAATCTAGAGCAAAAGAAACTACTAGGCTATCATAAACTTTGTTAAGTTCATCTGTATAGCAATTAGCCAATTGATTTAGAAAGCCTAAAGCCTACCCAAGGGTAAAGATAGGAGATGTTTACTGAGTGATTTGTCACTCATCCCCTTTAATTTCCTTTCTTATAGGTTAGCATCTTAAAAAATTAAGTTGGAGCACGAGACAGTTGGAGCATGGGATATGGCTTGAATGGGTTTCTACCTGAGTTTTCAATTTTATATATGTATGTAAATATGTATTCAATTTTCCATACATAGTATGTTAGCTCGCATGCTTTGTATTGCTCATGCATAAAAGATGTACAGTATCATATATGATTTCATATATTAAATAATAGTAATAAATTATGAGTTTTCTTCAAGATACTGTACAGTTGGTTTTACCATTCCACCATATTTCATTTATGACTACTGCTCAGTGCATAGTTTTAATCAAGCAGTTGTGTAGGATCCCTACTTTATGTACAAACAAAGCATTTTCCTTGCATAGTATTTGTAATATTTATCAAAAATATAATATGAAATTATCTAATATAGTAATAATAGTATATACGACAGTGGATGCTACAACCAACCTTTATTAAAAAGGACATGGTCATTAACCAAGCTCTTTAGAGAGAATACTGGTTGTGCATCAGTAGTTTTTAATAGGATTAAACTCACATGGTTAGGGTGTCAAATCCCTATATTCATCTGTCTGACCAATATAATAGTTATTTTTAGATATAGTATTTTCAGATGTAGGTTTTATGTATACACTATATGTATATATTTAAGATCTTCATATCACAACTACTATTTTAGAGAATAATTTTACAAAACAAGCCCAAAGGTAAATCTTTATGATTTTTAGCATTGACATAACATCAATATATCCATATCATGTCATACCTAGCATTTCAAGAGATTAAATACCAGATAAGGACAAAGATATAATAGATACAAAAAAATTACAAAAAAGGGAAATAAAAAGAATAGTAAACTAGAATATGTCATGACAAGTCATGAAATGAGATTAAGCTTGAAATCTGCTTGTGTTAGAGATAGAAAAATGCTTCCTAAGTGATTTTATCACTCACTCTTTACTATTTCCTTATTTGCAGGTCAGTGATTCTAAAGGGCTGAATTGGAGATGAAAAGGTTATGAAATTTTTGGGATACCGTTGGAGATAGTAGACAACATGTTAGTGGCTTACATGCATTTGTATAACTTTATTCATGCATATGTAAATGCCATATCCAGTTTACAAAGATTATATGTACAATATGTTTTATAAAATAAGATATTTAGCAGTTTCAATGTATAAATAGTATTTTCTCTATGTTATAATTAGTATTTCATATTTAAAGCATTTACGTGCAAAATTTTAATTCAGCTGCAGTTTTTTTATTATAGGGATTCTTGCTATAAGTATAAGATTAGTATTATAATAATAAAGGCCAAAGGACTTATTCCCACCCATACTTTGAGAAGGGATAGAATCCCATCTTTCAAGTTTCTAAAATCCAAAATCCCACATTTGGATTAAATTTTAACTAATTTTTTTAACTTTTCTGATAAAATAACTAAAATACCCTTTTAGAAAATTAAAATTTATAATAATATTAAACAAATTTTTAAATATAAAAATTCCCAAAAAATTTTAAAAATTTAAAAATATATTAAAAAAATTTCAAAATTTGAAATACACCGACGGTAGTGGTCGTCGATAATAAAACTAGGTGATCATTTTCAACCACCTCGTTCTAGAGGAGTCAGATTTGGCCTCCCTATTCGGTGGAGGCAACTAGATTTGGCCACCTTTTGTTTTGCCGGAGACCACCTCTACCAAAAACAATGGTCAGAACGGTCGATAAAACCAAGGATGGACCTTTTCGACTATTTTTGACCATTTTTTCTAGTTAAGGTAGCCAAACACCGAATAGGAAGGTTAGATCTAGCCTCTCTTGGAACCAGATAGTCGAAAATGGTCACTTGACTTCATTACTGACGGCCACTGTCGTCAGCACTGACGGGGGTGGTTGCTTTAATTTCTCAAATTTTTAAATATTTTTAAAATTTTTTATTATTTATATTTATACAAATTTTATTTTATTATTTATAAAATTTTAATCTTAAAATGACAAAATTACCTCTGAATTATTACTGTTTACAATTATATTTAATTTTAAATTTGGTCAAAGTGTAAGATTTTGGGTTCTAAAAA
>JAJEJH010000470.1:105502-125613 GCA_026122585.1 Anacardium occidentale
TTAGAAAACAATGCATGCTAAAAAACATGGGCTCAGAACTAGCCCTGATGGCTCAAAACATGCTCTGATACCATTAATTGTAATACCCTGTTTGCTATATATTACTGTAGACTATTATTATTATTATTATTTCTTTTTTTAAATATCTATATATATATATAGCAGCAGGTATTACTCTGATTGCTTACTGAAAATATGCGGAAGCTAGTTTGTAAATCTGTGATGGGACACTAAAACCCACTGTACAGTATCCTGAAATAAAACTCATGTTTATAAAATAATAATAATATCTGAAAACATAAAGATACTGTACAATCCGAATGGTTGAGCAATACAAAGTATGCGGGCCACGAACATGCTATCTGTTGAAAACTGAACATATATACATACATATATCTAAAAACTCGGGTGAGCACCCGTTCAAGCCATATTCCACACACCAGCCATCTCGTGCGCCAAGCTCAGCTCCCCGAAACACCAACCTGCAAAAAGGGAAACCACGGGGAATGAGCGACAAGTCACTCAGTAAGCATCTCCTACCTCTACCCTCGGGTAGACTCTAGACTAAGCTGCTGCTGACTGACTGCTATCTAGGCGAACTTAACTAAGTTCTTGATAGCCTAAAAGCTTCTTCTAATCCTTAGCTTTTCTTATTAATTCTGCGTTCTGTTAGGATTAGCTGAATTCTTTTATTTCTTTGTTTCTAACGTATATCGTGCAGTTTTATCTTTCTTTTATTTATATTCTTACATGATTCTAATCTTACTGTTTGTATGCTCTGCCATGCCATGTACTATGTATCATGGAATGCTGAAAATCATGTTATTTGCCCTTGGGCCTGTTTTTCTGAAAACATGTTTCTGAAAATTGATGTTAGGATCTGAAGATCCAAAACACTAAAAAGCTAAATGAAACTGTTTCTAAAATCTCTGTATCCGAAGATACCTGTTATGTTGATCAGATTGATGAAAACAGAGATTCGACATCCTGGCCAAGTGGGATAAACCATACCAGCGAAGTGTCAGTAAGCTGAAATGTCCTACCATACCAGTCCTTGGACCAGTAAGCTAAAATCTAACCAATCTGACTGAAGTCAGAAAGCTGAAATCCTACAGATGCTCCCTCGAATTCACCCTCAATAATTGACTCGGATATCGAGCCCTGAATGTTGAAAACTGATGCAAATGGATCATTCGATCCCTTTTCTGAAAACACTGTTTAACATGCTATGTTGAATAATGCTATTCATGCATGTTATCTTTTAAATTCTCTTTTCTTTATATTCTGTTTTCTATTTCTGTTTTCCTGTTTTCTTTCTGTTTCTGTTTCTGTTCTGTTTTTTGTTTTCTATTTCTATTTCTGTTTCTGTTCTATTTCTGTTCTTGTCTTTATTTCTGTTTTCTGATCATAACCTATTACTAGATCATGCTACTTAATTCTGATGATGAGTTTCTTGTTCTGTTGGGAGATTAAAATGTGATTCTGGAAAAATATCTTATTTCTTATCTCTTTTCTTTCTTTTATTTTATTTTCTTTTCTTGTTATCGAAATTCTGCTTATTCTCTTATTTCTACTTATTTCTTCTTCTTTTTTTCTCATTTTACTAAGGCGCACGGGCATGCACTATCGAACGCACGGGCGTGCATGCAAGTGAACGGGCCGTGTGCCAGGCGTGCAGCCCAACCGTGCAAGGTTCTGGAAATTCTGGCTAAAATCTCACTCTTGGCTAATGCGCGGCCATGACCCTAAGGTACACGGGCATGACCCCCTCTCAAAGCTAATCGTGCATGGCTCGCATGCACGATCGTGACCTTGCTCAAAACCAGAATGCACGGGCGTGCACATATCCCTCTTTCGACACCCACGGCCAAAATCCGTAAGATCATATCAAAAGCTCAACCCAAACTCAACACATTTCTAATCAAACATACTAGCATGCAACATACACTGCTAATAAGCTAAAAACATGCATCAATCATTGAAAACATCCAACCAAGGAACCACAAACCAAAGAAAAATGGGAAAAGGTAAGAGAATACTCACCTGGAGCTGCTAAGATCTTCTATCTCTCTATCCTCGGCTGAATCTTAGCTGGAATGGCTGCTAAAGCTGGCTAATCTCTCCCTCAAAAAGTTAGGGTTTCCTGGAGAGAAAAGAAAAGGGAAAAGCTGACTGAAACGGGCGGAGGAAAACATTGGTTTATATACCAACAGGCATGCACGGGCGTGCATGGCGAGAAAGGGATACACGGGTGTGCGCACGAGATCGCACGGTCGTGCTCCTTCCGCAAGCTACATATAAAGCTAGCAAAAGACCATTCTACCCCTCTTATCTCACTGAAATAGATTTCTAACCCCGAATCAAGGCCTAAGAGGACCCTTTAACCTCGGGTTGTTACATATATAGTAGACGCTGGTTTCCCTCTCTAGCGGTTGTGCTGTAGTGACCCCCGCTACAGGTCTACTATGTGCAAACACTTATAATATTTATTATACTGAAAATACACCTGTAACGGGAATCCTTCAGTAAAAACTGCTGCTTAATTTTTTTTTCAAATTTAAATGCAAAAGCTGAAAATAAAATTTTCATATTAACAATGATCATAAAAAGAAACTGCATATGTATTTAAACTTCCCAGGCTACTCATGTATAAAATATGTTATCCATACAGTGTATACTAAACTATAATACACATATATATACATGAGAGCTAAAAAAGCATACGAGCCAAAACATGTTGTCAGCTGCCAAGCCATGTCCCTAAAATTTGACAATTGCATCGCTCCTACCCAATTCTAAGATCACTGACCTGCAAAAGAGAAAGGAAGGGAAAGAGGTGAGCGATAAAATCACTCAGTAAGCATTTCTTATCTCTAACACTCACAGTCTACAAGCTCAAGCTGATCTTGTATCTTTTCATATTATTATTTACTGAATTGCTCATTTCTTTATTTCTTATTTCTTATATTTTTACTTTCTTATTTCATCTGTTTCAAGAGTGTTCTTGTCTTTCTTCGTCTTGTTTTTTCATAAATGTTGTACATGATATGATATGCATGCTTTAATGTCATGTAAATGCTAAATAGCAATAAAACTTGCCCTTGGGCCTGATTTTCTAAAAACTCTTTCATTTTTGAAAAATCTTTCTAATATAAAACCTTGATCCAATAATCCTAAATATATACATATAGTATACTTTGAAATCTGTATTAGAAAGTACTATATCTGAAAATATCTGGCCAGACTGATGAATACAGGGATTCGACACCCTGGTCTTGTAAGCTTAATCGTATAATAAATATACTCGTGTACGACTAGCACTCTTTCTATCAAGCTTAGTCAAAGACCGTGTCCTCTCTATTATGCTGGTTTCCTTTTCTAGTGAACGCTGGTTTCCCTCTCTAGTGGACTCTGGTTTCTCTTTCTAGTAGGCATGCGAACACACAGGTGGCCCCTTATATCCACTTCTAACTAATGTTTGGAGCATCATATATCTATACTTTAAATTCATGTTATTGAATCCTTAGAACCGTTTCTGAAAACATCTAATATGACATGTCGTGCTCAATGCTTTGATAATCATGCATGATAAGTTGTTATATCTTGTTATTCTTAGGTTTCTTGTGCTTAGAAATGGCTTAATATTTCTTAATTTTGCTTTAAGAATGTTTTGGAACTGTTTCTCTATTTTCTTAAGGTATATGGGCATACTATGCTTGACACACGGGCATGTGTAGAGGCACACAGAGCCATGCTCAAGTTGTGTCCTTAGCCGTGCTAGCTTCTAGAATCAAATCTAAAAATCATGGCTGGTTACATAAGTGTGTGGTGCGAACATAGGGGCATGCATGGAAGGCACAATGCCATGTACCATACTACACAAGAGTGTAATTGCCTAAACAACACTCTCGTGTCTTACTTACACGGGCGTGTGTATCGACTACATGGGCGTGTGTCTAGATTTTCATACATACATAAGTACTATGCAAGACCATGTTCATGCAGAAAAGAGGCCACACGGACGTGTATCCTCAGGTACACGCTCATGTGCTCAACTTTTTTCCAGTAAATAACGTCTGGAAACCAAAAAATCCTAACAAACCTCACTCAAAACACAACCACATCTCAATCAAACATGTATATAGCAAATATATAAGCCAATAAGCATTCTCATTTCATCCATTCAACATAAAGCATGCTATAAATCTCACCTTTCTTATAAATACATACTCAAACACAAAATCATCAAAAAATTCCATAAAAATCTAATGAATCATCATCTATGGTCTCATTTCATCATGAAATCATGGTATAACATATTCCCAACATGCAGTAAACACTTAAAAAGGGACTCAAACTAGCAAATCCTGCAAAACCCAAATGAAAGAGGTAAGGAAATACTTACCTCTCGCCATTATGTCTAAATTTCTTACTTAGTTTAGGGTTGCTGGTTAGACGATTTCTAGCCTAGGGTTTGCTAGAAAATAGAGAAAGAAGAAACTTAAAGGGAACAAACTAGGTAAAAATAAGAAAAATGAAACATTTATAGTGCCTCTCACCTAACACACAGGTGTGTGCAAAGAAAATCTCAATTCTCTCTCTCTCTGCATCATACATTGAATATTCTTCTTAGAATACCTATGTATAAGCTACAAAAGGATTCTAAATGACTTATCTATCCTTAAACCCTCTCACATCTATTTTCTATTTGGAAATCTCTTTGTTACCCTTAGTTTCAGAGCTTAATAGACAATTATACCCCTAGGCTATTACAACTCTCCCCCTCTAATAAAATTTCATCCACGAAATTAACTAAACAACTCTAGGTACCTCTCTTTCATCTCAGACTCAACCTCTCAGGTGGTTTCTTTAATGCTCTAACTCCTCTACAACACTTTAACTAATGGAATCTCTTTCACTTTATAATCTAATATTTGAATAGGTCTATCCGAGTGGCTTAGATCATCTTCCAGCTCAAAATCCTAAATCTGTAATACATGCGAAGAATCTCCTACCTATTTCCTCAGCTGAGATACATTGAACATATCATGAATCCTATCCATACTAGCTAGCAAGGTTAATCTATAAGCAACATTGCCAACTCGCTCCAAAATCTTATAAGGGCCAATAAATCTTAGAGCTAACTTGTCTCTTTTACCAAATATCAGGACACGTATCCATACTAGCTAGTAAGGTTGATCTGTAAGCAACTTTGCCAACTCGCTCCAAAATCTTATAATGCCCAATAAATTTCGGAGCTAACTTTCCTTTTTTACCAAATATCAGGAAACATATGTAGGAAGCAATTCCTATAAACACTTGGTTTCCAACCTTAAACTCTATCTCCCTACGACTTTGATCTATATAACTCTTTCGACTATCCTAAGCCTGTTTAATTCTCTGCCTGATAATTTTGATCTGCTCAATCATCATTTAAGTTATCTCTCGTCCCATTATTGCCTTTAGTGAATCTCTCTCGCTAATCACATCCCAATACAGTGGTGATATGCACCTTCTACCATATAGAGCCTCAAATGGTGCCATCTAAATGGTGAACAGATGACTGTTGTTATAGGCAAACTCTATCGATGGTAATAGCTCAGCTCAATTAACTTGGAAATCCATACAATAGGTTCTTAACATATCCTTTAGGATCTGATTAACCATCTCAGTCTGACTATCTATCTATGAGTGATAAGCTAAACTAAAATGAAGTCTAGTTACCAAAGCTCTCTATAAACTAGCCCAAAAGGATGACAAAAACCTCGAATCTTTGTCTGAAATAATATCTTTGGGAACCCCATATAATCTGATGATCTCTTTGACATACAGACGACTCAACTGATTGGTGTTTATATTATCTATGGTTGGCAAGAAATGTGAGGACTTACTCAATCTATCAATAATGACCCAAATATTGTTGTAATCTCGCTACACTTTAGGGAGTCCTGATATAAAATCCATAAATACACTCTCCTATTTTCACTCAAGAATCCTCAAAAGCTAAAGTAAATTGTAAGGTCTCTGATTCTCTACCTTGACTTGTTGACAAATCAGACATCTGACCACATAATTTCTAATATCTCTTATCATACCATCCATCAGAATAATTTCTTGAGATCTTGATACATCTTTGTGTTGCTTGGATGAGCTGAATAAACTGATGAGCCTTTGACAAAATCTTATGTCTTAACTCTATATCCTCTAGCATACAAACTTTGTCTGTAAACCTCAAAATCTCATCTCTAGCCTCACAATCTGACATTGTACCCTCGTAGACCTTCTGAATCATACTCTGAACCCATGAATCACCTCTCTGGGAAACCCTGATGTCATCATACAGAGTATACGCTATCTAAAGTTTAGAGAACTCGACTGTCACTATCTCAATCTCATCTCTGGCAATCTCATGCTATAACTCTCTCTGAGATGTAACCATAAACAAAGCTACTTTCCTACTTAAAGCATTAACTACTATATTAGCTCTACATGGGAGATATCTGATCTTACAATCATAATCCTTCACTAGCTCCAACTATCTTCTCTATCTCATATTTAACTTTCGTTGGGTGAAGAAGTATTTTAGACTCTTATGATAATAATAGATGCAACATCTTACACCGTAAAGGTAATGTCTCCAAATCTTCAAGGTAAACACTATTTGCTTGATATATGCTCGTAACACTTACATTATAGGTTATATCAAGTCTTATACATAACATTGAACACATTAAGCTACCCACAACAGAAACATAAGGTACATTATGCATCCATTGTCACTCATCATCAGTATTCGAACTCATATTTTTAAAAAGGCAAAGACCATAAGAGAAAGGAAAATATCCTCTTTTAGAGATTTCTATGTTGAACCTTTTCAACATATTTTCTATTAAAATCCATAGGATAATCTTATTTTTCCTTTTGTTTTATCTTTATAAGTAAAAATCCAAAGGATGTAGGTTGCCTTTCCTAGATCTATCATTGAAAAGGTTCTGGATAATTTGATTTTTGCCTGAG
The DNA here is from genome assembly GCA_026122585.1 of Anacardium occidentale. Lineage (NCBI taxonomy): Eukaryota > Viridiplantae > Streptophyta > Magnoliopsida > Sapindales > Anacardiaceae > Anacardium > Anacardium occidentale. The sequence continues at coordinate 112,520 of JAJEJH010000470.1, forward strand.
TCATTACGCCAACGTTATTAACTATGATGACATTCTTTTGACCCCACATATGAACACAGGGTTTATCCAAATTCTTTATGAAACCAAATGATCTAATTGTTTCATTGAATTGAATATTCCAACTCTTACAAGATTAGTTAAGCTTATAAATGGGTCGAGGAAATTTGCACACTTTATGCCTTTCATCATTAGATTAAAAACCTATAAGTTGTTTTATATAAATATTTTCTTCAATATATCGATTAAGGAAAACTGTTTTGGCTTCCGTTCACCCAATCTCATAATCATAGTGCATAATAATGGCTAGTATGATACTAATGGATTTAATTATAGCTATTGGTCGAAAGGTTTTCTCATAATCCAACCTTTGCTTTTAAGGATAACCTTTTGAAACCAGCCTTGCTTTGTAGGTCTTTACCTTTTTATCTTTTCCAATCTTCCTCTTAAAGATCTACTTGCAACTTATGGGAACAATTCCTTCTAACAGATTAACAAAGGACTATAACTTGATTTACTTACATTAAATCTATTTCAGATTCCATTGCTTCTAGCCATTTACTTGAATCAATAACCAATATTTCTTTTTCATAAGTTCTTAGATCATCTCTCTCATCGATTTCTCCCACTAAGTAAGATTCAAAATCTTATTCTTGAAGAAATCCATATCTATTTAAAGGTTTTGATGCCATAGATGACCTTTCTGTTATTACTAGGGAGTTTGATATTGAAGCTTACTAAGTAGATGGTCCTGCACTAGAAGTGAGGGTTTGAGTCTCATTAGACTCTTCCTTAAGTTCAATAAATCTTCTTGCCCTTCCATTCTTTAAGAACTCTTTCTTTAAGAAGTGGATATGTTTGGTAATGGTGATTCTCTGACCACTTGGGAAGTAGAAGTAATATCATAAATAATTTTTTGGATGCCCAATACTGACCCTTCTTAGATTTAATGTTTAACTTATCATTTTTAACTAACTTAACATAAGCTATACAACCCTAAGTTTTCATATAATTTAGGTTGGAATTGTCCCATACCATATCTTATATAAGGTCTTCTATAAGAAATTGGTTAAGATTCAAGATATCCACAGTGGTTTGGAGGGCATATCCCCATAATGATATTAGTATGTCTGTGAAACTCATTATTTATCATACCATATCTAATAGAGTACGATTCCTCCCTTTTGATAGACTATTAAGCTAAGGTGTGCATGAATAAGATAATTCAAAAATTATTCCATTATCCTTCAAGAATTCTCAAAATTTTGTACTTAAGTATTCTCCTCTACGATCAGATCAAAGGTATTGATACTCTTTCTAGTTTACTTCTCTACTTCATATTTGAATTCTTTGAACTTTTTATAAGATTTTGATTTATGATACATCAAATACAAATACCCATATCATGAGTGAATGTCCTTGTCCTTTTTCACACTATTTTCTTTCTCTTTCAACATATCTTCCTTTCAAAAAGTTTCTCTTTCCTTAGAAGCCTTAATGGTGTCAAAATATCTTAAATATGACCTTTTTATCCTCCACTCTTCACTTTAATTCCTTCTCGTCAATGAGGGCTCATCCTATTGCCAAAAATAGTCTTCCAAAGATTAGTGGAAACTTATAATCTTCGTTTATATCAGGAACTACAAAGTCTACTAGAAAGATAAATCTGTCTACTTTAACAAGAAGATCTTCAACAATCCTCTTTGGATATTTAATTGAGTAGTTTACTATTTGGACGGTCATACTAGTGGGTTTTAGCTTTTTGATTCCTAATTTCCTGCAAAGAGAAAACAAAATTAGATTTATACTAGCTCTTAAGTCATAGAAAACCTTATCAAATTTGTAATCTCTAATAAAAAGAAATGAAAATGCTCGGATCTAATCATTTTGGTAGTAGTTTCTGTTGGACAACGACATAACAATCCTCGATGAGCTTCACCATTCTTTCTTCATCTATCCTTATTTTATTTTTTAGGACATATTTTAGGAACTTTGCATATTTTGGCGTTTGTTGAAGTGCATCTTCAAAAAAGAAATTGATTTTTAATTTTTTTCAAAATATTAAGAAACTTTAACCATTGTTTAACTTGAAAGAGAAAATAAGATTTTTATTTCTCTCAATTACTTACAACCAGCATATACAAAGAGAATTTATAATACAATTGAGCTAGAAACTAGAAAATAAATAAAGAAGAAAATAAGGCGACTAATTAGCTTTAAACTAAGTAATAAAAGATATACAATAATTATATACAATAGTTGTACAATCTCTAATCTAAGAAAGGAAGAGAAATTTAAAGGGAAAAAATCTCAACACTCCCCCTCAAGTTGGTGCATAGATATCATACATGCCCAACTTGTCAAGACACTTTGACAATACTTGACTTGAAACCACCTTAGTCAGAATATCAACCAATTGACCTTCAGATCGAATCTTTGGTAGCTCCAAAGTTTTCTCTTCTAACTTCTCTTTGATGAAAAATCTATCCACTTCAACATGTTTTATTCGATCATGTTGGACTGGATTATGAGTAATGTCACATGTAGCTCTATTATCGCAGTACAATTGAATTGGTTGCCAAGTCAAATAACCCAACTCTTGTAGAAGGAGCTTCAGCCACAAAGCTTCGCAAAGTCCAAGTGCCATACCCCTAAATTCAGCTTCTACACTTGAGCAAGCAACAACATTTTGTTTTTTACTCCTCCAAGTAACTAGATTATCTCCCACAAACGTAAAGTAACCTAAAGTCGATCTCATATCATCTATTGCTCCTGCCCAATCAAAAACTATGATATCTTGATAATTCATAGTTTTGGTGAATAATATTCCTTTTCCAGGAGCAGATTTTATATATCTCAAAATACGCATGACAACATTCATATGTTGTTTACCAGGATTGTGCATATATTGACTTATAACACTCAATGCATAGGTAAGATCTGGTCTTGCGTGTGCTAAGTGCATCAATCTTCCTACAAGTCTCTGATATCTTCCTTTATCAGTTAGTACTTGATCAGTTTCAATACATAACTTCAAGCCTTTTTCTATGGGAGAATTAGCTGGTTGACATGCTGACATACCAGTTTCCTGTAATATATCTAATGCATAATTTCTCTCAGATAAGAAAATACATTTCTTAGATCTAAAAACTTCAATTCTAAGAAAATATTTCAGGGAACCAAGGTTTTTCATTTCAAATTCTTTTGACAAGTATTCCTGTAGTGTCTTTCTTTCTTCTGTATCATTTCCTATAACCACTATGTCATCCACATATACAATAAGGGCAGTGATCTTATCATGTCGTTTCTTCAAAAACAAAGTGTGGTCTGAGTTGCATTGATGGTATCCAAATGCTTTCATAGACTTTGTGAATCTTCCAAACCATGCTTTCGGAGATTGTTTCAACCCATATAATGATTTCTTTAGTCTACACACCTTTTTGCTATGACTTTTTGGTATCATACATCTTGGGGGAAGTTCCTTATAAACTTCTTCAGATAATTCTCCATGTAGAAAGGCATTTTTGACATCAAATTGTTGTAGTGGCCAATCCAAGTTTACAGCTAAAGACAATAACACTCGAACAGTGTTGATTTTAGCTACAGGTGCAAACGTCTCTGTATAATCAATTCCATAGGCTTGTGTATATCCCTTTGCCACCAATCTTGCTTTGAATTGTTCAATAGTGTCATCTGCTTTATATTTCACAGTATAAATCCATCGACAACCCACTGGTTTCTTTCCATTTGGTTTAGGAATACCTCTATTGACACAATTTGGTAGTTGTTTTTTGGGTAACTCAGCTTCAAGAATAGGAACATCCTCGGTAGGCAATTGGTGTGATGTATCAGCGAGAAATTTAACCGCATCAGTTGAAGAACTTGTATTCTGTGATTCAATTATCTCTTCAGTTCTGGTTGATCTTGAATTCTGTGTTTCAATAACTTCCAAATCTTTATCCATATTAAGGTCCAAAGTAACATCATCACTACTATAACCAAGATTAAGGTCCAAAGCAACATCATTGTTATAATCAAGATAATCAAGAGTTTGAATTTCCTTCTGATATTCCCCTTGAAATTCAAAATCTACAAGAAAATACATTGAATCTTCATCAAAAACCACATCCATTGTTACAAACATTCGTTGTGTTGGAGGACGATAACACTTGTAGCCTTTCTGATGCATAGCATATCCTAAGAAAACACAGTGTAAAGCTCGAGGGTCTAACTTACCTCGTTGATATTTGTGAAGATGGACAAATACGACACACCCAAAAACATGAGGAAGTAAATCAGGAACTGTTGGAGTAATCACAACATCAGTAAGTGCTTTAAATGGTGTTTGAAAGTTAATGGAGCTTGAAGGGGTTCGATTAATTGAGTGAACTGTAAACAAAAGAGCTTCTCCCCAATAGGACACCGACATATGCGCTTCAATTAAAATAGCCCTAACAACCTCTAATAAATGACAATTTTTCCGCTCTAAAACTCCATTTTGTTGAAGGGTATTAGCACAAGTTGTTTGGTTAACAATTCCTTGTAGTTCTAAAAACTGTTGAAGTTCAAAATTTTGATATTCCCCGCCATTGTCACTTCGCAGAACCTGAATCTATCCATTATACTGAGTTTTGACCATTTTATGAAACTTCTGAAATAACAAGTTTACTTCACTTTTAGACTTCATTAACCACAACCAAGTCATCCGAGTACAATCATCAATAAAAGTAACAAACCAACGGGAACCACTTAAGGTTGGAAGTTTAGATGGACCCCACACATCAAAGTAAATAACCATAAACGGAAAAGGACTTTTATTTAATCTTAATGGAAATGAAGTTCGATGACTTTTTGCAAGTTGACACACATCACAACAGAAACTAGAAAGATCAACATGTTCAAACAAATTAGGGAATAATCTTTTAAGATAGCCAAAAGATGGATGCCCCAACCTTCGATGCCAGAGCCAAATTTCAAATTAATTCTTCTTTTTAAGGCCTTCCACTACCAAAACTTCATGCAACTTGTTAGAACTTTTCAATGCCAAGTCCAAATAGTACAAATTTCCTTGCCTAACACCACAACCAATCGTCTGCTTTGTTTGGATGTCTTTAAAAACACAAGAGTCAGACCAGAAAATTACAATACAAGATAATGCTTTGGTTATTTGAGAAACAAATAAGAGATTATAATCCAAAGATGGAACAACCAACACAGAATCAAGGTTTAAAGTATTAGTGAGTGATAAAGAACCTTCCCCAATAATTGAAGATTCATTACCATCAGCAGTAAAAATATTTTTTTGTGAAGAGGTTCTAAGATTGGTAACCTGTCTTGAATCAAATGTCATATGATCAGTAGCACCATAATCAATTATTCATGCATTATTAAAAACAGGTGCAGAAATATTTAAGGCCTTACCACAAGTGTCAGTAGTTGTAATCAGCGTCAAACCTTCTTTAATAGTATTATCATTAGTTCCAGTAACAGCAGTGACTGAATTCTTGGAATTCTTTCTTCGAGATACTCTACTATGATCCCACCATTTTGGATATCTCACAAGTTCATAGTAACGTTCCTTTGTATGTCTAGTCTGATCGCAATGTGTACACTTGTATTTAGATTTTTCAGTACCTTTATAGTCTTTGGTTGATTTCGAGTCATCATTACTATAGCCTCAGTGTTCCCAATCTCCACGTTCAATGTCATACGACGTACTGCTTCTCATCGAATTAATGAATAACATTCTTTCAAATCTGGAACTGGTTCTTTGCATAAAATTTCCCCACGAACTTGTTCAAAATCGTTGTCTAAGCCCGCAAGAAATATATGCACTCGTAATCATTCAATGGACTTTTGATAAGTTGTTACATCATCAGGATCTTTCATGACCACTTTATCTCGATGGCCTAATTCTCGAAAAATCTTAACTAGTTCTCCATAGTATTCAGAGAGAGACTTCCCATTTTGTTTGGCTGTGAAAGCCTTTTGGTTCAATGAAAATACTTGTAATTCATCACTTCCATCATAAAAAGCTTTTGATAATGCACTCCATATCTCATAAGCAGTAGATAGACATAAATACCTTTTCATGATTTTAGGCTTCATGGACATCAATAACCATCATTTCACCTTTTGATTTTCAGCATACCATTTTTCATATCCATCGTTAGATTCAACCGACTGTTTCATCTTGCCATGAATGTAAGAGAGTTTTTCTCTTTCAGCAATAGGCATCTGCATTAGTTGAGACCAAACATCATAGTTTGATTCAGTAAGAATTATTCCTGCATTGAAAACACCTTCAGATTGCACAATTACAGGAATTGATTTAATTCCAGATAATTCAACACCTTTTTCACTTATTTTATTTGTTTCAGGATTCAAAGGGGTTGGCTCTGATACCAACTTGAAAGAGAAAATAAGATTTTTATTTCTCTTAATTACTTATAACCAGCATATACAAAGAGAATTTATAATACAATTGAGCTAGAAACTAGAAAGTAAATAAAAAAGAAAATAAGGTGACTAATTAACTCTAAACAAAGTAATAAAAGATATACAATAGTTGTACAATCTCTAATCTAGGAAAGGAAGAGAAATTTAAGGGGAAAAAATCTCAACAGTTTATCCTCTTTTGAATTTTATGGTTGTTGTGGGAATGGTGTGGGTGATCCTCCTTTGAGTAGTGGCATTTTGAGTTTAATTTATTGTTTTGCCTTGGAATTTTTCCACTTGGGACCCATTCTTCATCTTGTTCCTTTTTTCCTTCAATAAGATGTACTTTTTTTATAACTTTTTCTTCTTGTCTTTACTCTTATTTCTTTGCGTTAATGTATTTTAAAATTGTCTCATTCCTTAAGGTAATTGCCATCACTTATTCTTCTGGAATTTTAACTGTGTAGCTTGGCAAGCTCCTTTAAGGCCATTTAATGATCTTCTCAACTAATTAGCCTAATTGTGTTTGTATAGTTCAAATAAAAGTTTCATGGTTTCCGTGGATTTCCCTCATCTTTTCCATTGTTCTGTTTTCTTTTCAAAGATTAATTGTTGTTACATTAGTTTTTCCAAATTAGATTTCTTTTCTAGTTATGATTGGAATAGCATGTTGGCTCTCTAACCTTATTGATTGTTACATGTAAAATTCCAATCATGCTCTAGCCATGATTATATATGTTAGAATATAGGTTGTTTTAGAAGTTACCTTTCTATTGATTTCCTATGTAATTGATTGGTTCGACACTTGAAAAGGTGAATTTTTTCCTTATTTGGAATATTGTGTTAAAGAAGGAGAATTCATAACATTAGCATTTATACTTCCTAATTGTTTCTATAGTGTAACCACTTATGCAACGAGGGTTATCAATGAAATAACTTTATGGAAACCTATTGTTTTCCTATTGCATTCATTAGCTCGTATATAGTTATTGCTCGCCATTACTTCCAATAAATAAGAGTTTGCATTTTTGGTGTCATCCCATTGTAGAATGTTTATACAATGAGCCATGTAAGGATACCATGATATGGGCATTGTCTTAGAAGTTTTTTATGTCTTTCTTATGCCTTATGCATTGTTTTTAAAAGAGCTTGCATGAAAGAGGTGATGTCATTCCTTATCTTTGCTAATTTTGATGGCAATAAATACTTTGAAAGGAATTGGTGTGCCAAATTGTTCCATATTATGATTGTTGTAGGTAGAAGGGATAATAACCATGCTTTAGCTCAGTCTTATAGTGAGAATAGAAAAAGGTAGAGTTTGAAGAAATCTACTTACCTCTAAGCATGCTAATTCACTTTCTCTCTTTAGCTAAAACTCTGATTATCAACAATGATCAACTGCACACAAGCTCTTCCTTTCCTATTTGATGTTTGTTCTTTAAAAATTTTAAGATTTGAAACTTCGAAAATTATGATTAAAGTTGAATTCAATCTGCTTTATATAGGTGGCACCAAAACATGACATGCATACTTATGTGTGCAACGATGCACAATAGCGCATGATGAGAACTTTAAAATCCCGCCAGCAAGTCATATTATACATATGGCAACTCCTTAAATTGACACATGTATGACCAAAATAAAGGTAAAAAGTCCATTTTAACCTTCATATAGAATTAAACCATTGTAAAAATACAAAAATAATTAAAATAACCATTTTATTACCTTACTTACCAATTTTACAAAAATCGAGCCATTACACACTAGTCAATTGTTTTTTTAGCTCCTCAAATCTAGCCTCACACTCATCAAACCACCTGAAAAGAACCTATTTTCTTATTAAAGTAGTCAATAATCTAGTTAACCTAGAAAGGCCCTTAGTGAACCTCTTATAATAACTAACCAAAGCAAGAAAGCTCTTAACCTTCTTAGTTGTCCTAGGCACCAACCAACTTAACACAACTTCCATCTTACTTAGATTAATAGAAATACCTTTAGCTAAAACTACATTCCTAAAAAATGCCACACTATCTAACCAAAATTCAAATTAAAAAAATTGGCATATAATTGTTTTTTCAACTCTTGTAACTTAATTGGAGTCATCCTATATGGTGCCTTAAAATTCAAAGTTATACTAGGTACTAACTCAATACCAAATCAATCTCAGTCTTTAGAGCCAAACCTAGAAGATTATCCAAAAGTGCATCAATAAATTCTCTAACCATTGATACATCACTACAGTAGAAAGGGCTTTTAGCAGCGTTTATAAACGCCGAAAATAAACTTACCGATATTTGCACAAACGTCGATATAAGCTGCGTCGGTAAAGGAATTATCGGTGTTTTATAAAAACGCCGGTAAAACTACAAAAACGCCGCTAAAAGTGCAAACCCTTTAACGGTGTTTCATCAGGCATTTACCGGCGTTTTTTAAACGCCCGTAAAACCTTCCATACCTGCCAATTTATTTCCTACTGTTTTTTGGCACGCGATATTCTGTCGGGATAACAACCCTATAGTGGCGTTTTTTTGGTTTTAGCGGCGTTTTTAATTTTTTTTGCGGAATATTTTGTGGCGGATTGTAAATTTTTTTGCGGCGTTTTTTATCTTATAGCAGCGTTTTTTATATGTTTATAGCAGCGTTTTTTAAGTTATAGCGGCGTTTATTTATACGCCTTTTTTGGCACAATTTTGCCTGTTTCTTAAGTTTTTTTCCCAGCTTATTGATTAAATTTCCTGTTTATAATAAATATCATGCAAAACACTATAGATAAATTGATAATAATATACGCAAAATAATACCGTCTGAAAATACATACAAAAAATTCTAGTAACATCATTAATAAAATATTGGATAAAAAGTATTATCAGAATTATTGAAGTACATGAATACAATTGTTAATTCTAATATTGTTTAGATACACAATTTGGGAATTGTTATGAAGCTTGTTGGAGCCAAAACTCTTTACATTATGCCCCGCGAAAAAAGTTCAAAGATTTTAGAAGAACGAAATACAATAATAGTAGGCAATGTCCATTAATAGTCACCTAACGTAAAATAAAGCACAAAACTGTACGAATTATTTGGTTAATAGTCTTGTTGTATGCAAATAAATGTATCTGTAATAGCCCAGGGGTAGAAATGTCATTTAAGCTAAGTTGAGGGGTTAAGAGAGAGGGATTGAGAATTTGAGGGGCACACGCCCGTGTGCCAGGAGAGAGAATGAGTATAAGTTTATTTTTCTAGCTTTTTCCTGCAATTTTCTCTTTCAGCTTTCCCTCAGCTTTTCTCATTCCCTTTCCAGCGAACCCTAGACCAGAAACCGTCCAGCCAGCTGCCATCATTCCAGTTAGAGATCCAGGACCAGCTAGAGAGAGAGATCCGGACGCCATGGCAAGAGGTAAGTATTTCTTTACCTCTTCACTTAGGTTTCCAGTAAGCTTTTCTGATTTCTGAGTTTCTGGATGCTTGCTGTGTGATGAGTATGTTTTCCAGCATGTCTTGATGATGAAATCATGAGATGCATGATGATTCTTGAGTTAAATGTGCAATGTATATTGTGTATGTTGTTGGGTATGCTTTGAATGAGAAATGCATGAGATTTGTTATGTTAAATGAGAAATGTATGAGTTGAATGTGTTTATGGGCATGAGAATATGTTATATTTGTGATTAATTGAAAGATGATTGAGTATTGGATGAGTTGGAGTGGGATTTTCTGGGTTTCCAGATGCATCTGCAGATTCTGGGTTGAGCACACAACCGTGTGCCCGAGGGGACACAACCATGTGGTCTCAAATCTGTATAGACACGACCTTGCATCCTGCCCGTGTGCGTATGAAAATCTACACACACGCCCATGTGCTCGAGGGGACACGCCCGTGTGTGAGATCCCCATTTGTGCACTCCCGTGTAGGCAAGACACGGGAGGGTGCTGAGGCAACCACAAGCCCGTGCAGTATGGTACACGCCCGTGTGCTCAGCCATGCACGCCTGCGTATACACACCACACGCCCGTGTGACCTACCAATTTCATGATTTGTGAGAAATTGATTCCAGAACGTTGCACGCCCATCAGCACGAGAGGCTCACAATCCCGTGTGCCTTGACACACGCCCGTGCACGCTAGCACACACGCCCGTGTGGCTTAAGAAAGAAAGAAAAGAGATTTTTAATTAAAAATAAGCAACCCTAAGCTTCCCTAAGCGAATTCTAAGCTTATGAAACATGAGAATAATAAGAGATAACATCATTTCATGCATGATTGAGAAACATTGAGCATGGCATGCCATACATGAGATATTTTCAGAAAGGGATCTACGGATCCAAGAGATGTTTTAAAAAGTATATATATACGATGTTTCAGACATCAGTTAGGGGTGGATACGAGGGGGCACCTGTGAGTTCGCAGGCCCGCTAGAGAGGGAAACTATGGTTCGCTAGAGAGAACATGGTCGTGCACGAGTAGTTTTCTTTTAGGTTTGAGCTCACGAGGCCAAGGTGTCGAATCCCTGTGTTCATCAGACTGGCCAACATAGCAGAGTTATTTTCCAGATGTAATACTTTTAATACTGTTTTCAGATATACTATATGTATATATATATGAGGATCTTTGGATCAGAGATTTTTATGAGAAAGAGTTCTCTGAAAAGAGTATATTTTCAGAAAATCAGCCCAAGGGGTAAAGTTTTATGAGAAATGAAATTTACATGACATCAGAGCATGCATATCATGTCATGTACCACATTCATGAGAAACATATGAGAATAAAAGTAAAGTACAGAGCATAAAACACATGAGAATTCTAAAAACTTAACGATTTAAAGAAAGTAAAGAAATAAGAGATAAGAAAGATTGAGAAATCAGTAAGCTGAGAATCTGAGGTCTGATCGAGGATCAGCCTTTGCTTGATGACCTGTCTGTGTAAGAGATAGGAAATGCTTACTGAGTGATTTTGTCACTCACCCTTTCTTCTTCCTTTCTCTTTTGCAGGTCAGTGAGTTTTGGGGACTGAGATGCGGCGATCAACTGTGAGGATTTGGGGACATGGCTCGACAGCTAGTTTTGAGATTCGGCTTATGTGCTTTACTAAATCGTATCTCATGTATTTATGTTTGTGTTTATTATACTATTATGCACTGTATGACTAATATGGTTTAATACATGAGTAGCCTGGGATTTTCAGAAAAGTCTTTATGACTTATTTTATTAAAGTTTTTATAATTTACGCTTTTGTATATTAATGTTTAAAGTATTTTGAGTAGCAGTTTAAATTCTTTTCCCTCGTAGGGATCTCCATCACAAGCGTAGTTCTATTAATATATCATATATATATCTATATATATATTTTACAGCTACGCACAGTAGGCCTGGGGCGGGGGTCACTACAAGGTTTTGGTATCGGAGCAGTCTTTTAAAATTTCAGAGCGATACCTTGATTTTCAGAGCGTATTTGAGATATATTTTAAAGAAAATGAGTTTGAAATGCATTGTTTTCTAAGAGATAGCATGAGCCAAGGCCAGCATGTCCCGACAGCTGTTGTTCGCTTCTTCTTAGTGTAAGTATAGTTTGAGAATGTTGTTTGTTTTGTATGTTTACCCTTGTGTTGTGCTGTTTTAGATAGACGAGCCCAAGCCCCTTTACCCCCAATCGTAGAGGAAGAGAGTAATGCTTCAGTTAGGCTTATGAGTACTAGCGATTCTAGGAGGTCTCGGCACTCCAGAGTTTCCCTTCGAGCTGAAGATGTGAGAGATATCTTCAGAGAGATGATCAGAGAGGGTTATCAACGGGTAGCCAGAGCCGATGAGTTTGAGCCAGCGAGACAGAGAGCCCATCAGGGGCGAGTCAGAGGTCAGTATGGGCAGAGAGATCAGGGTTTTGAGTCAGAGACGATCAGAGCGCCTTATCAGATGCCCGAGTTTGGTCGTCAGACAGATATGAGTTCAGGGACAGATACGATTGGTACAAGTGGTTCAGATAGGTTACATCCGATCTACAGTTTGCCTGGTGCTCATCAGCCATCTAAATTCAGTGGTTCGAGAGATCCAACTGTGGCTGAGGAGTGGATTAAGTCGGTTGAGAGTATGATTGGTTTGTTCACGATAACCGACAGAGAGATGATTCGATATGCTACTTTCATGTTGAGAGGTGATGCGAGGGTGTGGTGGAACCTCGCGAGGACGTCAGTTGATGTTGCGAGTTTGACTTGGTCTGAGTTTAGGAGGATATTTGAGGAAGAGTACTGTAGTACAGATATGGTACATGCTAGAGCCCAGGAGTTTATAGAGTTAACTCAGGGGAACAGTTCGGTTAAGGATTATGCCACTCGGTTTAATGCGTTTGTCAGATTTGTTCTAAGAGTAGCGACTTCTGAGCCGATCAGAGTTCAGAAATTTATGCATAGTCTGCACCCTGTGATTACTAGAGATATGATGACCGGTTCTTCACCGCCACAGAGGTTCAGTGAGGCTTTAGGGAGAGCCTTGAGGTCAGAGGTATATTTACAGATGATGGGTTTCTTTTCGAGATCAGCAGAGAAAGCACCCGAGAGAGGTGGAGATAGAGGCAAGAAACCTATGCAGTCAAAGAAACAGTTTAAAGGTAAGCGTCAGAGGCAGAGAGCAGAGTTGTCAGTCTGCAGATCTTGTGGCAAGAGTCAC
>JAJEJH010000470.1:136825-209965 GCA_026122585.1 Anacardium occidentale
ATATAAAATGTTTCTCATGAGAGCAACAGAAAAACTGAAAAGCTAAATGCATGGACTCACGAAGGAAAGAAGCAATAAAGAAGATACAGAGTTTACTGGCCTTTCAAGAGCAGCCACAATTAGAATAAAGGTCCATCCAAGCAGATATCAGCCTAGAATCCACCACAAACCTTTATAAACATGCAGATATCTCAAATAATAACCAAGGAATTGTAGACCACATGACCAAAATTTTTCATGATTGCTAAAATTGTACACATCACATCCATTAGATCTCAAGCAGAGCAGTACATAGCATATGGATGATGCAGCAGTCTCACAAAGCAACAAACTCAAGGAAAAAGGATCAAACAATAGAAATCACCTTCTGAACCTCTTGAATACGCTGCTTTGCTCGTTTATGGAGCCTGCTAAATTTGGAGTCAAGTTCAGTGTACTTCTCCTCACGCTCTTTAATTTCTTGATCCAACTTCTGTTGAGCTACAAATTGTATATATTCAGGTTAAAAGAGAAACAAACAACGCTTTAAGAACTCTAAAGGTTATTATTAGAACATTATAAAGTAGTAAACATACAATTGGTGGTAAAAGCAAACAAGCAAGATATCATAATCTCTATACATCAAGAAAAGCAGAATTTGAAATGTGACACCAAATGTTAAATGCATGTGAACTCCATCACTAATTAACATATACCAATACATAGGCATAAACATATAGTATCTGACCTTCAGCAAGCTTGATAGAGAATTCTTGTGCCTTTGCATCTGCCTCTGTATATGCCACTCGTAGATGCTCCAAAGCTTTCTCTGCAGCACCTCGAGTTTCTTTCTCTTCATGGAGCTCTTTACTCAAAGACTCAATTCTTTCATGCAGCTCTTTGACATCCACAGATTTCCTACTCTCCTGCTCACCTTCTCTTTGCTGGCAAGACCCACCATCCACCAGTCTGAGAGTTTTCAACCCCTCAAACTGAGACTTCAAGATTTCATTCTGAAAGTTCAGTTCTATGACCATTTCCAAAAGCTGATCATGATCAACATTTGAATAATCGTCTCTGTCACCATGCATCCCATTTTCCTTCACAGGACTCCTGTTGTTTCCATTATTGGCATCAGACAACCCTTTCTGAGCCTTTAAAGAATCTTCCATGCCACTTTCAGGTACTGCACTTACATTCTCTCCCTCTTCCGACATTATCTGAGCATCAAAATTATTGAAAATTTATGAAAAAAATTATTAAAAAATCCATTCACGAACAACAACTACAATACTAATAACACACTAATCAAATAAACCAACCAACTTAAATTTGATGCTAGCATATACAAATTCAAGCCAGTTTTGTAATTGTCAAAGTTATAAGTAACATTAAAATTCAAACAAACAAATTTGACTGGATCTCGTTCAAAACTAACATGGTCTCCCTCTTCTGACATGATAACGTCATCCTAATATTGAACTACAAATTAACAATGCCAAAGTATCAAAATTATTAACATTCATAAAAAAAAAAAATATTGCAAGCTCTATTATCAATGATAACTATAACGATATCAAGGTAACGCTCATTTTGTCTAATTTTAAATAAATAAATGCATACAAATCCAAGCCAAATTTCGTAATTGTCGCAGTTCTAATTATAGAACTAAACAATAAAATTCAAAAAATAAAACTCTCCTAGATCTCATACAAAGTTTAGAATAACATCAGATCCAATTAAGCGAAATTAATTTGAGAGGAGAGCAATTATTTAAAATTAGACAAAGTGAGCGCTACCTTGATATCGAACTTACGGAGAAAAAATGGGGGGACCTTTATCGATCAGAAACACTGAATTGTAAAATTGATATCACCCGAAATGAGAGGATCTCAAGCTACCATGCACGAAACGCAGGAAGCAGAAGACGTAACGTTGCCGTTTCTGTGGAATTCACGTTGCCTCCGTTCTGCTTATTTGGGGCAACTCCATGTGGACTTCCGTCACTTCTTTTTTTTTTTTAATATATTTATATATATATATATATATATGAAAAATTAATTAAAATATAAATAATCATTTGCTTTTACAACTTTATAAAAATAAATAATAATAATAAATTTATACAAATCTATTATATCACAAAAAAGTTGTTAAAATGTCCCGGATACAAGAAAGAGGAACCTTGCGCCTACTCTAATTTGTGAAAGTAATCTTCTTTGAAAATTAGATTTAACTCTTAATTTTTTTGGCTCATTGTTATCGCATCAATTCTGGTCAGATGCAAATAGGGACACATTTAAAAAAAAGCCCAATATTTTAGTATTTTCAGTTTTCCTATTTTGTTGCATAGTTGTGTTTATGTTACAAATATAGTTTATGGTTTTAGAATTTGTATTTTAAATTCCGTAAATAGAAAATACGATTTTTATTATTGTGATTTGTTGTAATAGTGTGTAGGTAGTTCATTTAATGTAATTGGGATAAAAAATAGCAAAATCCATCAAAAATCTATAAATTTCATTGTCAGCAACATTGTGGCTTACCCTGTTTGAGGGGGCAAAATAACAAATTGGAAGCTTAAAGGAGTAAATAAATATCTTTTGTATATGGTTTAATTTGGGAGATTAGAAAAACAAATAAATAATTTTTTATATATGGTTCATCATTGTTTAGGGGTTGGAATGATAAACCAAGAGTTTAAAAAGACAACTAAATATTTTTAATATATTGCTCACCTTTGTTTGAAAAATGAAATAATAAACTGAAAGTTTAGAGAAACAAATTGATACTGTATAAATGTGGTTTACTACTGTTGGGTAAGCCCAAAGTGATTTACCAAAAATTTGATAATTTATCATGATTGTTATATATTTGTTCAAGACAATGGAAAAATTGACGAAAATGTTATTCATAAATACAAAAAACAACGAGGCTCATAGTTTTTAAATCAAACTAACATTGTGGTTACATAAAGATATGATCAACAAAATTTGATAAAGGTTAATGAGCCACAAAACGCTTGTTTTTGACAAACTTGCTTTGACCACTCGATTTTGGACATGAATGAGCAACGATTTAATAGACATAAAGGAGCAATAATTTAATATAATGTTTATCCATTCGGTTTTATTTTGAAAGATCAACAAAGGGTGATTCAATAATGAAATTCTAGTTTTAGTTAAATAGGGTAGACATATAGTTTGGTCCCATAGAATTTGTATGGATGACAAGTTTATTTTTCAGTGGCCATACCTACAAGTCATCTTATATTAATAATTCGAAGTTCCATGTATCTATCGATGATACTTTATGAGATACGAAAAAGTAATATACATCAATCTGCATAAGACATTTAAGTCTTAAGCATAGGGTGAAAATGATAAAAATGCAGTGAAACTCAAATTACTATGTTTGATAAAGATATATTGTTTTTTTGTTGATGACTTGGTTGTGTTCATTCATTACTGATAAGAGTTGATAGTATGACAAGAAACTATTGAAGCGTTGAAATGGGCTATTTTGAAATGTTTCAGGGAGATCGATCGATAATACATCTCATATATGTAGCCACTCTCGGTACAACATATTCACTAAGAGGTTATTTTTTAACTTTTCAAGTTAGCAAATTGTGTATATTTCCTAGTTACATAATATGTTGAAATTCATTTTAATTAGTTTCTAAGTACAAATATTGTGTTATATATATATTTATATTGTGCAAGTATGGATATATGAAACCCTAGAAAATATAAAAATTTTGTTGAGCATGTTGGAGGTTATTAAATCTTATACAAGCTAAGATGGGAATTATGAACTTACATATATGGGATGATTGTTTAATTATAATTCTTATATAAATATGAGTATTACATTATAGAATAACAATTGTCATAGAAAGATGTTAAATTTTTTAGGATTTTGTCACATCCATGTTGTGGCTAACAATAAATGAGTGAGAATCTTACTAATATGTTTTAGTGATTGAGTACGTATTGAAGCTGTACGCAAATTGATTTAAGTGCTACAAGTGAGCAATGTGATGTACCAAGATTAACATTTATTCTAAGTACGATCAAATCTAAAAGATATTGTATTTACATAAGCAATATATAACTAGTCTGTTGGATTGTGTTAAAGAAAAAGTGAGATATTTATGACAAAGTTTTAATTAGTACATGGTAGTGTTTGAGAAGAGATAGCGTAATTTAAGATAATAGATTGAGGATGTGGAGAAACATGTCTATGTTTGTAGCATCCCAGGTTAGAAAAGCCCTTAGGGGTAGAGTTTTGGGGTTAGAAATAGAATTCAAAAATAGTTTGAGAGTCTAGAGGAGTTCAGGGGTGAGTTAGTAGTTTTTCAGAGTTGTGTGGCCTTCGTATGATTCTTTTAGGGAGGTTTCAATCATGTGAAGCGCGGGAAATGGATTTCATACATTTTTCCTTGGTGCACTCCCGTGCATCATGCCTGCACGCCCGTGCAGGTGGGTAGAAAAAGAGAGAGAGAGGCGAGAGTTATTGCATTTTCTCACCCATTTTAGCTTTTCCTTCTCCATTTCAACAGTTCCCAACCCTAGGCGTGGGGTTCAGCTTCCAGCGGCTCCCAATCCAGCTAGAGATCAGAGAGATTAGCTTGAGTCGAGTTCTCCAGCAGCCATGTCGAGAGGTAAGCGTTTCTTACTCTCTCTTTGCGTTCCCAGCTCGTTTGTTGATGCTTGGAAACGTTTGCCAGCGTTTCCAGT
Organism: Anacardium occidentale; assembly: GCA_026122585.1. Taxonomy (NCBI): domain Eukaryota; kingdom Viridiplantae; phylum Streptophyta; class Magnoliopsida; order Sapindales; family Anacardiaceae; genus Anacardium; species Anacardium occidentale. Next base: position 141,547 of record JAJEJH010000470.1, read on the forward strand.
GCTTTGTGACATGTTGTGTATGTTTGTATGATGCCATGGTGATGATATGATGATTTGTTTAATGATTTTTCCATCCAAAATGCATGCTTGTTCAGTTATGTGTGTGTTAGTAAGAGAAATCTCAGATTTGCATGGTGAAATGCATGATATTGGATGAATGATGAAATTGATGACGAATATGTGTATATGGAAGTGCTTTGAATGCTTGATTTCAATTAATTTCAGATTGGATGAGATTTGGATGGTTTCCTGCTCGTTCCAGGTGAGCCATGTCTGTGCAGAACTGGACGCACAACCGTGTGCCCGCAAGAGCACGCCCGTGTGCCCTTGTTTCTGCAAGGACACGACCGTGTGCACGAAGTGCGCACGGCCTAGGAGCAGAGGACACGACCGTGTGTCCTGAGGGACACGGTCGTGTGTCCTTTATTTACGTGTAATGGCCTGAAATTCCAAAATTACACACGCCTAGCCGCACGACCAGCACACGGCCCCATGTGCTGAGGCACACGCCCGTGTGCCCTTGGCCAGCACGACCGTGTGTCTTCCTGCACATCCGTGTGTCTTCCTTGCACGACCGTGCGTTAGCTAGATTTTCCAGAAAAAGGTAGAAATTGACTTATAAAGGCTTGGTAATCCATCCAGAACGCTAATAATCATTAGATAATCTTGAATTCGGATAAGAAATACAACATATGCATTCATAGCATAGCATGTAGCCTGAAGGAGGATCCAGAGATATGAATTCAGTAGTTTTCAGTATTCAAGACCCGATGTACGGGTTATAGTTTTGGGTGAACTCGAGGGGGCATCTGTGGGACCCAGCTTTCTGACACCAGTTAGAATGTTCAGCACAGTTTTCAGCTTTCTAACCTGTAGCTAGAATGTTCAGCCCACTTGGCCAGGATATCGAATCCCTGTGTTCATCAGTCTGATCAGCACAGCAGGAACCTTTGGGTATATTTCGAGATTTGCATGCATGCATACTCAGATTTCAGTTGTCATGTCATGACATTCATTTCAAAATTTGACTAATAATGAGAAACAACAATCCAGTAATCAGATTCAGCGCCTACAAGCGACTAGATGTTTGTTTAGGGTCGAGGCCAGATATTTATGCCCTTGTTTGTTGCTTGCTTGGGTCGAGGGAAGTAAGGAATGCTTACTGAGTGATCTTTATCACTCATCCCTTTCCTTCTTCCTTCTTTTTCAGGTTTTGTTGCTGCTGGCGAGGAGTAGGTGGACTGATGCTCGAGAGAGAGGACCCACACACACCCTTTCAGCATGTACATGTACTTTCTTTCAGTTTGGACCTGTGAGGTCTTGTATGTATATCGTGTATGTTCAGATGTACAGAACTATGTAAAGAACAGTTATATGTATGAAAAGCCAGTTTGGGCTCATTGTATATTTCAGTTTCAATTTCAGCTTCCGCTTGCAATGTATTTTAGCAACAGATTTTCTTTTTCGTAGGATTCCCGTCGCGGGTACCCAATTTCCAGTTTAATGAATAAAAGAAACAGTGATTCTCAGCAGCAAGGGTACTCGTGGCGGCGGGTTCTACAATGTTGGAGCTTCGAGGCATCTTATTGTTGCTTGTGCATTAGCCAAAGACTTAAACTTTGATGGAAGGGCGAGTACATGTATTAAGTTGTTTGCATGTTTTTGATTTAATGTTTTATTAATAGTTTTGTTTATAGCTTTATTAAATGTGCATATATTACTACAGGATATAGATGTCGACCTCCCCTTGATCGACCAAAGAAACCAATATGTTTTTTTGAGTAAAATGTTTGTATGTAAAGTGCAAACAAAATTTAAGTTAAGAGTAAAGAGAAAAACAATATTTATATTCTTTGTATAAATTTATTTTTTTGTATAAATTTGTATAAACAATTAATTTTTTTGTATTTTAATTAATTTTCTTATAAATAGGTAGTTAAGTTTAAGTCGAATTTAGGAAAAAAGTTGGTTTTGTTAAAAAAAAAAACATTTAATCTTTTAATTTTTAAAATATTATATTTAAATTTTATGATTTATATATTTAAACGTTATTTATATATTTAAAGTTTATAAATAAAATTTTGATTATGTAAATATTAGATTTGAAATTTATAATGATTTATCGATATTTTACTTGAGTCAAATTCTAAACTCATAATTTTGCTAAACCGATCAACATTAAGCCTGATTTTAATTTGAGAATTACACTCAAATAACTGGAACTTGAATTCAACTCATTTTACAATATGGATGAATATTGAAGACAATGTTTTTTAGAAAATCAATACTATATGTATAAATAATTGAAATTAATGGGTGTAAATAAATTGATATGATTGAATGATATAATTATTTATTTTATCATTAATTCAAAATTACTTTAAATCTAAATAACAAAAATGCTCCTATTGAAAAATCCCTAAACTTGAAAAGAATTTGCATACTTCAACATTAATACCTAAGTGTAGACTTGTTTTTGTAATTTGAAGAAGCTATTTTTGATCGGATTTGAGTAATATATTGGGTTATTAATGATTCATAAGGGAGAACAGGTAAGTGTTATGATTTAAAAATTGTTCTATAATTTAAAGAAAAAAATTAAAGTATGTTACATGTAAACACGACAATAAATTATGTTGATCGATTTTAGTACAATCTATCGTGTTCAAAGACCAGTCCGATTTATTAGTTCTATCAAATAATGAGTTTAAATATGATTTTATTTATCAATATGATGAATCGTATCAGATTCGATTTAACAGATTTTATTTTCATGTTTAACTTATTGAAATTCAACCCCTAAAAACCAAGAGCATGGTTCGAAATCTTGGCAAGTTTCAATTAAAAATTTAGATTGATTTTAGTAATAACTCAAGTTTAAATCATTTAATTATTTGAATTTGAGTTAATCCTCGTAGATTCTGAAATTAAATCATTTTTTCATGGAGTTTAATCTAAACTTACAATCTCGATTGGGTATTTGGGCCCAGAACAAATCCAGCCAGCAACAACAGTAAAACTAAGTATTTTGGACGATGTAACGAGTCCTGGCGGTCTTTTTAACTCACCGACTCTCCCCGTACTTAGCCGAGTTGACTCAATATACTGCAAGCAGGCCATTGATCGATCGAAGTCTGAAGTTGAAGCATCTTCATTCACCCAAAGCCAAATATGAGGAAACGAGATTTGGCTATTCTCATGCTCTCTGCCTTCGCTATTTTCTTCTCTCTTCATGTTCGTCATCTTTAATTCTCTTCACTCAATCAACTTGTTGTAAACCCGGAGACCCTAACTCCTAACTTTTTCATTTTATCTAATTTTTTTTCTACTTTATATTGGTTTTGCAGCATGAAGGTGACTTCTCTTTTAGAGAGGCTTGGTTTCACTTATCCGAAGAATATCCGATTAAATACGAAGCCGATCGTCTTCCTCCACCTATAGTCGCCGATCTTAACGTTGACGGAAAAAAAGAAGTCCTTGTTGCCACTCACGATGCCAAAATTCAGGTTTTCTTTAATTACATTTTACCTGCAACAATAATGTTCTCTCTTGCCTTTGCTTCAAATTAGGATGGGTAATTTCGTTTCTGTCTTTTGTAAATTTTTTAAAATTATGGTATGCTAGATACTGGAGCCCCACGCAAGGCGTGTGGATGAAGGTTTTAGTGAAGCACGTGTGCTGGCTGAGGTGAGCTTGCTTCCCGATAAGATCCGGGTTACATCTGGAAGACGTGCTGTGGCAATGGCTACTGGATTTATTGGAAAACCTAGACCTGATAGACCGACAAAGCAGGTTTTGGTTGTTGTTACAGCTGGTTGGTCAGTGATGTGTTTTGATCATAACCTAAAAAAGCTATGGGAAACCAGTTTGCAGGTCTTTATGTACTCTGGATGAATTCTTGGTTTTGGTTCCATCTACTTGGCACCCATTAATGCTCATTTGTTTTTAACAGGGGGATTTTCCACCTAATGCTCATCATAGGGAGATTGCAATTTCAATTTCCAATTACACTCTGAGGCATGGTGATACAGGATTGGTGATTGTTGGAGGGAGGATGGAAATGCAGCCGCATGTATGTTTTCTTTTTAATTTTATTGTCACTGACACCATATTTTCTATTTTTACAGCTTGTTATTTATATTTTCATTGTGAGTCTGCTAATTTCATAGCTTGTTAATTCTATATTTATGTTGAAGTTATAATTCATTTGTTTCCTTGGAAAATAAAAGTTCCAGCTTGGAATTGAGGAAAAAGAATAATTTCACACCTGTTAATACATTGTACAAGTTGAAATTAATTTAAAAAAACTATGGGGTGATGGTACAGAAATAATGCTTCCATGAACTAATCAATATGCTCAATTTTGAATGCTGCTTGCAAACCAAAGAAATTGCTGCTTGGTGTTCATCTATTTCTAAAACAGCAATGATGTGTGCTAATCTTAAACAAGCCTAGAAATAGAAGTCATAGAGAAGCTTGGGATCTGTTTATGCCGCATCTTCTGAAAATTCTTGTTTTGGACTATTAATGTTGGAAACACCTTAAAATGACAGGCTCAATCTGTTAGTTCATTACTGACATAATTGTTAGTCCAGACTCTAATTATTGTTTCATCAATCTGTCATATTTAATTTTGTTTTATTATGTATCGAATGTATGCCATGCTAATCTAATTTTAGATTCTTGTTTTATTACTCCAATGTTTGTAGATCCTACATCTTGGCCGATGGAAAACTAGCATCTATTTAGTTTAATTATGTTTTTGATGCCAGAAATTGTCTTGCACAAAAGTACTCTAATAGTACATGAGCCAGAGATTCGCTGTAGGATTTTCTTTGGTGTACTCGAAATAATTGTTGTTAGGATTTGCAGGCTTACATGGATCCTTTTGAAGAAATAGGGATCACAGAGAAGAATGCTGAGCGGCATAGAAGAAGTGCAAATGAGGAGGTATAGAATCATAAATATTTTTTGATAATGTATGTCAAAGTTTATGAGATCTCATCTGTGCGAGTCATGGGATTGGTTTATTTTTGCAGCTCGATATCATGTTGGTATGCGTAGAGCTGCTAAAACTTATATTTCAGTCCAAGTTGTTTGTTGGCTTTTGATATAAACCTATTATTTACATTATATGCCATTTTCATTCTTCTTTTTTTTGTAACATTTTTTTATAATGTCTCAGAATATTTAATGACCAATTAGTTTAACCAGGATGTAGTTTTGTAACCATCTGTTTGTTCTTTTTTCAAATCGGAATGTTCATACAATGTCCTGATACTGTGCATATGTAGGCTTCTGAGAACTCTGGAAATGTGAATTTACGCCATTTCGCATTTTACGCATTTGCTGGTCAAAATGGTGAGCTTCGGTGGAGTAGAAAGAATGAGGTGACTATTTTATATGTTTTCCAAATGCTTATATGTGTGTGTGTGTGTATATATATATATATATATATATACACACACACACACACACACACACACACACATCTTAACTAATTGTATCATCATTCTGCTTGTGTAGAATAGTGAAGCTCAGTCTTCTGATGCATCGCAGTTGATTCCACAACATAACTACAAGCTTGATGTACAAGCACTGAATAGCCATCATCCTGTAGAAGTATGAACTGAAGTTTTATGGTTTTTATTTTTTCCGTATTGTGATAATCAATGCTGATGCGTTCTGCCTTTTCTTATCATTAAAACATTGTTATATTGTCATCAATTATTTTTATGGCCATGAGTTGGATGAAGTGGAAGAAGAGGATTCATGTAGCTCAGCCAACTTATTTGGAATTATGACTTGGTTAAGTCATTCTTTTTTAGTGGCTTAATACAGAATCAGAAGAAATGGTTGGTCTTCTCCCATTTACTAATTTGGCTTGATTTTTTAATGTCATATTTACAGTGTAATCACCACTATAAGCTTCTGTGAAATTTTAGGCACACATACCCTGATGCTGCTTAGAATGTAAATTGTATCTGGTTTCTAATTGAAAGATTATTGACATTGCTGTGAGGAAGTTGCATTTTGTTTAATCTCTAATGTAAGGGTTTCTGCTGCTTCTATAGAGATCCTTTTTTTTTCTTTGGCATTTGCAAGCTGTGTAATTTGTTTGAATGGAATTGCTGCATCTTTAAGATTAATAAATATTTCATAAAGATAAGCTCCCTGAGACCTTTAAGCTGAAGTTGGAATGCAGGGAATTCAGAGAATCAATCCTTGGAGTCATGCCCCATCATTGGGTAAGTTATTTTCTTTCTCTTTTTAATTAAAACAATTCTTTCTATATTTGCTTTTCCTTAAACTGTGAGGATGATGATATGGATTTTTTATCAGGATAGGAGAGAAGATACTTTGTTGCAGCTGGCACACTTCAGGCGACACAAAAGGAAAACATTGAAAAAAGTATCTGGAAGGACTACAACATACCCATTTCACAAACCTGAAGAAAATAATCCCCCTGGAAAGGACTCAACAAAAAAAATATCAAACATAATTGGGAATGCCGCTAAATATGCTGGCTCAGGGAAAAATAAAAGGGTAAGTTTTGCCAACCATACGTAAGAGTTTTAAAACATACCTTTTGAGGCTTGGAAAACACTATTAACATTATATTTAAAAAAATCATCAGTGCAAGGTCCCAAGTGAGAATTCCTTAACATTTCATCATGAAGGATTTATTGAGTGTAATAGCATCAGCTCTCAACTTTTGCCTTCATTTGAAATTTAGTTGCTTGACTTTATATTGAATTGGTTAAAGTGTTAGTAGTTTATACATGAGTGACCAAATTATTGTTGAAGGAGGGTGATCTTAACTGGTTCATTTTAAACCATTTTGCTTGTTTTTGTAGCCAATAAATTATATACCAACAATAACAAACTACACTCAACTTTGGTGGCTTCCTAATGTTATTGTGGCTCATCTAAAGGAAGGGATAGAAGTCATTCATTTGGCATCTGGTCGGACTCTTTGCAAGGTAAATATTGGTCTGAAGTTGAACTTATTATGTGCTAGTTTTACATGCTGCACATAACAGTGTTGGAGCCCTTTCGGTTTTCAGATTAGCAAAGCCAGTACATGCTAGAGTGCTGCTTATTCTCAAGAGTGCTCATTAGATATTTGAATGTGCAGTTTGGTTATTTTTATGTCTCCTTTAACAAGTTTGATTTTAATTTTTATTAGATTCACCTTCAAGAAGGCGGCCTTCATGCTGATATCAATGGAGATGGAGTCCTAGATCATGTTCAGGTTCATTTTCTTTTACCTTTGTATCTTCAGGTTCTTGCTCAACTCCATTCGAGTTTCTTGTTAGATGTTGTGAACTGAAGTGGATTATTAGTGGGAGCCGGGACTTAACATCCCTTGAAAGATATTGTATATTAATGCTTGATTTTCATTTTGAATTTCAAATACTTAATTTTCTTTGAAGGTATGGAACCGTTTTATTATAAAGTGCCACTATGCTTCATGTTTCTTTTCTTTGGATTAGGTTAGTCCAGTAATTACATGAGCAATGATATCATGTGCTGTTAATTGATTACTATAACAGTCTCAAGAAATGTTGAAAAGTTTTACCATCTTTGATATTTCCTTGTCACCTATTTGCAGACTTCTATGCTTAATCTATGAGCCTGAAACAATTGTTTTGAATGTCAAAGAAAAAAGGAAATTGAAATCGCAAGAAGCAGGAAATTTTTACTTTATTTTTGAGAATATATGTAAACGGAAATGTCTTTCCTTCTTTATAGGCTGTTGGAGGAAATGGTGCAGAACAGACTGTTGTTAGTGGATCTATGGAAGTGCTTCGGCCCTGTTGGGCTGTTGCAACCTCTGGTGTACCTGTTCGTGAACAACTCTTCAATGCTTCTATCTGTCATCATTCCCATTTCAATTTATTTCAGCATGGAGAGTTCTCAAGAGGTTTTGGTCGAAATCCAGATGTATCGTCTTTAGAAGTGGCAACACCCATTCTCATTCCAAGGAATGATGGTCATAGGCTTCGTAAAGGGAGTCATGGTGATGTTATCTTCTTAACAAATCGAGGAGAGGTATGCTTGTGATTGGTGTATGAAAATAAGATTTAATATAATATATCAGGAAGAAAGGAATATGGCCTATATTGGGTTGCTTTTCCTTGCATAGCTGATTTTTTCATTAATTCAAATCATAAATTGCATGTGGCTGTATGTTGCTGCCGCCTTCTTCTCTTTTTTTTTTTTCTAAATTTTTTTGAGAACTTAGATGGCTTGTAAATATGCCATTTCCTTCAGGTAACAGCATACTCCCCTGCTTCACATGGACATGATGCTGTTTGGCAGTGGCAGCTCCTGACAGATGCAACATGGTCAAATTTACCATCTCCATCTGGGATGATGGAAGGTAGCATGGTGGTCCCCACATTGGTGGCATTCTCATTGCGTGTGCATGACAACCAAAAGATGATCCTAGCAGCAGGAGACCAAGAGGCTGTAGTGTTGTCACCGGGAGGAAGTATTTTAGCATCAGTTGATCTTCCTGCACCACCAACCCATGCTCTTGTTTGTGAAGACTTCTCAAATGATGGGCTCACTGATCTTATTCTCATGACCTCTAATGGGGTCTACGGCTTTGTCCAGACCAGGCAGCCAGGAGCCCTCTTCTTCAGCACGCTCGTTGGATGCCTTATAGTTTTGATGGGAATCATCTTTGTTACTCAGCACTTAAACTCCATAAAGGGAAAACCCCGTGCTCCATCTGGTCTGCGGTAAAAATAGCAGTTTTATACATAATGTTATCACAGCTTAAACATCACAACATAGAAGCAAGGTCTGAATGTAGCTTTGTAAGAACTTTGGAAACGCCTGCCGGACAGCATACATCATGTAAAAGATTTTTATCTCGGGGTGTTAATGGATTTGGTCAACTTGCAAATTGCTATACAAGTTCTTCTTCAGCAATTTCAGCGCTATTTCTGTAAGATCTTTTGCTTATAAAATTACTGTTGCAGAGTACCTTAATTGCAGTTTTTAGTCGATAACTTGGTAGGAAAGTATTTAGTTTAATCCTTACTCAAGAACAAGGTTTTTTTTATAACTTGTTACATCTGGTTAACTGTTTTATGTTGCCTGTCCTAACTTGTGTTTTTGCCTGCTCAAAACAAAAACTTGAGAATCTTTTGGTTGACTGATTTTTGAGTTTACCTGAGGGAGATCTCGGTGACCAAATAATTGACTGACTTTTGCGTGTTTTTCCTTGTAAGAAGATGTGTAGTTGAACCGAGCTGAGTGGTGTTTACGTAAGGGGGACCTCAAGCCTGACTAAGTGAGTTTGAGTGCGAATCTGTTAATCTTTTTTCGAGTCTTGTTTGAGCTTGGCTTGGATTGAATCCAATCCTGCGAATGGTCCCCATTCTTTAGTCGTTCAATCTATAAATCCTTGGTTGGGCTTTGAAAGAGAGGTGGCCCATCCTTAGTAGAAAAGTTGGCATGCATAATTATCGCTCCTCCTAAACAAGGCATGCCATGCTGGCCATGTGAGATCACTATTCATTATAATCCAGTCTTAATCTATGATATATCTTGTCAGAGGCCATTTATGGGCACTTCAACTGGGTCCATTCTTCTTTGTTTCTCTAGCCACACCAAGACATGTGTGACCTATTACTTTGGTCTAATATTTTTGACCGGTTAATCTGATTCAATTTTGGATCAATATGGCTTTATTATTAAAACAAATTTTAGTTATAATCCAGATTAGATTTGTCACCCTATTCCTAATAATCACTTGCACAAACTATGGGTATAATTAATAAAACAACACCTAAGAAATCAAGTCGGGTATGCGTGTTTACGTCAATTATATAATGGGTTTTGATAGTGGCATTAAGTGGTTTTATTATTATATAAAAATAATAAAAAGGGAGCATGATGTCGCCATATTACTATTTTGGGCGGTGCCTTACTTTCTTCGTCCATTCAAACAAAGGGCACTTTGGATGGCACCATGTCTATGCGTGTCCAATACAGGCAACTTCAAAATCATTTTCAAATTGACATTTACACCATTTTAATACCAATGTCCACGTTCCCTTTATTTTATTTTAATTATTCTTCAAATTATATATATTTTTTACATGAATGGAGCAGAAAAAATTAGAGATAAATTCAAATTGAATCTATATAACAATTTATGAAATCATTATTATTCAGTTTGAGTTTGTTTGAATTCGTATATAACGTTTGTCTCTCATCATTAAAAGGGCATTAAGGGATAAATTCTATTTGTTGGATAAAAGTAGGGTTGGATTCGATTGGAGTTGCTCAAACTTAAATTGTAGCTTAGATTAAACAAATCGAGTTTAAATTAAGAATTTAACTCATTTTCATAAGCGATTTGAATTTAAGGCAATTCAAATATTTAAATTCAAGTAAACTTGAATTGAATTCAAAATTATATTATTTTTGAACTAAATTTGAGCATTAACTCATCAATCTCAAGTCAAATTTAAATATTAACTTATTAATCTTAAACTAATTTCAAATTAAATTTTATTTGGGTTTGACTTGAATCAAATTCACCTTTGAATTAAAGATGGACTCATTTTCATTAAAAAAAAAAAAAAGAAGGTTAAAAGGAGGCTAGTTGTCAACATCAAATTTAACATTTCTCCATTATGGCTCTGGCAATTAAATTTGTTAGGCACATAGTTGGGCAAGTCAAGGAGGCTATTTAATTACTAGTTTGATTTGTAGCGTAGGGTTCGACTGGTGAAATAACCAACCTTTGAGTTACGATGCAATAAAATTTTAGTCATCAACTTTCGGATATGTGTGTTATTTAGTTAAAACTTTTCTTTTGAGTTACGATGCAATGGAATTTTAGTCATCAACTTTTGCATACGTGTGTTATTTTAGTTAAAACTTTTTTTCAGGTAAACTCATAGATTTAATATTTAAAAGAGTGTCTAGTTGTTAGACAATAATAAACTATTCAATTGGTGGATAAGTATATTGTCAACAAGCGGGTTGATTCAAAATGCCAATATGAGACATTCTATCAAGGAGCAACAAGGACAATAAGAGTTGGTCGTTACGATAATTTATGCAAAGTTTTCATTAGTCAAACTCACAAATTCAATATCTAAGAAACGTTTAATTGTCAGTAAATGGCAAATTGTTCAACCAATGGATAACTGCATCACCAATATGCAGGTGGATTCAAGATGCAAATATGAAATATTTCATTCATAAATAATGAGGAGTACAAGAGTTGATAATTACCTTAGTTTCTGTTATTATTGGAGAACCATTACCATATCTTTAATAATTACAATTAAAGAGCAATTATTTTTTTATCATATCGAGAACACTCGTTCATCCATAATCAAACCTATCAAGAGTCGTGATAAAGCACTAACTTCTTCTTTAGTTACACATCTAACTCTAGCTTCTCTCTCCATAAATTCAATATTAAGCACCAACACCTTCTAGTACTTTCACTAAAATTTTGCTTTTATCCTCTGAAAGAATACTTAATAAGATAATTGTATTATAAATTCTTAATTCATTGACCAAACCACGTTAAATTTTATTGTGCATTTACTTTTTTGTTCAAAATCTAACTACTGTTCAATGTATTTTTCACTCGAAGAAATTGTGATAATGAATTGGAAGTGATTTTTAATTTTCAAAATTTCCCAATTCAGTTGTGGCTCTATGTAAAAATCGTTTGGCTAAATGAGAGCAAAAGAGGTATCGGGATCCTTTCAATCCAAGTTACATCCACCCCATAGTTTTAATATGAAACTAAGTTCAATCTTATAATTATATAATATAATTATAACAATATTGAATAAGTTTGAATTTAAAATAAATAAATAAATTTATATAATTTATATATGAAATAATCCTGTCAACTGTCTTATTACAACCTAATCTTTGATTCGCAGTGAGGTGATTAGCCTGTTGAGTCTTCAATATATAATACAAGCACCGCCATGTTGCCCCAAATAGCCGAAAGATTAATAAAGAAGAAAGAAAAAGTAATGCAAAACATTAAGTATAAAATTGACAAATGCGCGTATTTCCCAGAAGAAAGTGACCCAAGAAGCATCTTTCCAATTCCAAAATAGTACCCAAACGTCACGGGATCATTTCTTTAAATAATGGACAACAAGGGCTAATACTCTACTACTTCTTCTACAGCAGACTAATTAATAATAAACAGTATGTAATTTGGGAATTGGGATGACTCTACCTTCGTACACCATTCAATTCAAATGCGGACAGAGGAAGAGAACAACATAAATACGCATGTCTACAGGGAGTAATCGGAATGACAATTTAGTTGGTCTCTTATCAAACAAAGTGTAAGATAAAGATTTAAGCTGTTAACGCGCTTCTATATAATTTCTTTATACCAAACATAGTTGATAAATACTTTACATATATGCTCATTGGTTGCATTTTCCTAATAAATCATATCTATATCATACTATTTGACTCGACTAACAAGTAAGCAAGATCTTATCCACTATATTCATTTATATATATTTGAAAGGGTTTATATCTATCAGTTTAATCCATCTAATACCGTCACAGATCTTTTAAAAAATTTAGCTTTTGAAATTTGCACTATTTGACTTTAGGTAACCCTTTTGCAGAATTCAGATCACCCTTCCATAATATATCAGAAATCACATGTTTCTGTATGTATGGTCTATCTTCCATAGACCCATAGAGCAGTAAGTAATTAGGCAGGAAAATAAAAAAGGTGGTCCTAAACTACAAATATAATGCATCTTTGAGCGTGATAGTACAGTAGAGTGGGGATTTATCAAAAGCTAACCTGACAAGTATGTAAATGTTAAAACAATAGAGAGCCACAAACATGACAAAATAGCGTGTGTGTGTATATATATGTATACGTGAAATGCAACTCCAATTCGCCGTGGGATTCAAGTTCAACATGTTGTGCGCTAATTCCCTACGAACACTTCAATATCGACGTCAATTGGTGGCTTTTACATCAAAAGATGAGAACTTTAAAAGAATTATATATTAAAAACTAGTTGTTGAGATTGAATAACTCAAAATTATATAAATATTATAATAGAAATCTAACTTTTCGATATGATATCCAAGTCTCATACTTTACATTTGAGTTCATAGCACCCCACTATTCTTATTTAATTGGTATCTTTTATTTGAGCACAAGTAACCTGTCCATTGGGATGACATTAAGATCATTAAGGGATCAACATACATATATATTGATTGGAGGCCAAAATGACAGCAAAGTTCCAAATCTCTAGTACTTTTTTAACAAGCGGGGTACGTTTTCAGGAATGTGCTGTCTTCAAATTCAGTTGTTTTGTTGTTGCACATAAAAACTGGTCCAAGTTTCTGATGAACTGCATAAAGGAAATCGTATAAGTTGTCCCTCTTCAAATGCCAATAATGAACGTGCAATCAACTTCATTCATATGTGCAGGAGGCTGGGCCAGACCTCTTGGAAACTACTGCCCAAATGAGACTTGAAATTGATAATAAAATTTTGGTTAAAGACTTGGAGGGTTAGATTTTATTATCCCCATTACATAACAACAAAATCATGCAGAAGCATTCAAAGAGAAAATAATAGAAGGAAAAAATTAATTATACATTGAACAGTTTGAAATTGGTTAATGTTGGCGATAGATCTAATATCAAATTATGCAATAATATATCGTAGAATTTAGGAACTTGTTTGGACTCGGTCACTTTGAATAACTTACAAAGACTGTCAATTGAAATATAAATATAAAAGAAATGATGAATTGAGGGAACTGTGATGATGAAAATATATAGTGAAATTGAGAAATGGGTTCAATCCCTAACCGAGAGCAGCTCCCATGGCAAATTTAATACAGGATAAAACGAGGGATGCTGGGACCTAAAGAGTAGTGCGTGTGCTATGGAGATCATGAATCGAGGTCCCAGAAAATGGATGTGTAAAACAATTTAGTGAATCCAATTCCAATTCCAATCCAAGACCAAGGTATGAATAATTGTTAAATAAGATATCGAGATCGACAAGTACTACATATGCTAATGATGAGTATTGGTTGACGTATCATCATGTTATTTTTAATTTAAAATCACTCAATAATTATATAAAAGTGGTCTTAATTTAAACTTAAATAAGAATCAATTAGAATTTAACTCAAATCCAAAATGACTAATATATGTTTAATTTAAATTCAAAATAATAAGCTCAAATTGGTGTATAACAATGCCAGAGAAGGTGAGTAATAATATTAAAGAAAAAAAAAGATTACGAAAGAAAAAGAAAAAAAAGTATTATTGACATTGTCAAACATAAAAAAAAAATTAATATATAAATTTTAATATTGATCTCAAATTAAACTTAAATTTGATGAATTAAAATTTTTTATATTAACATATATTAATACTAATTAATTAGTAGACGAAGTTTTACTAATTAGGGTTTGGATTGAAGGAAGCAACCAAACCCTTTTTTTCATATTTTTGACTTTGCTTAGCATATCATATCGTCATAATTCACATGCCACTAATAATCCCACCAGTAATTCAGTCATATTGACTTCAATCTCTCTCTTTCTCTCTCTTTACTTCCAGCCAAAACCAAAACCAAAATCAAAATCAAAACCAAATACTACTTGCCTAATGGAGTACCTGATTTTATTTTACTGAAATTGATACTAAACATCAGAAGGAAATTGAGCAGAAAGATCATTAGTGTTTGGTAGTTAGTTATCTTCGGGATTTGTGGGTTTTGGGAAGTGTAGTTCTCCTAATGAGAGTCTGGTCAAGCCCGAGAAAATGTTATGCATGTTATGTTACTGTTAGAAAAGAGAGGATAATAATGATGTTATTTCAGCGGGAGAGAAAGGAGATGAAATAGTAATAAAAGTTAACGCGTTTGGGAAGGTAAGGTAGTCAACCAAGGGAACAAACACAGGGCTCGAGAATCGGTCAGAATCAGAGACACAGGAGAATGATATATATAGAGAGAGAAAACAAATATATTGGGACTCCCACACCAATATCAATCATGTGAATGTAGGGTGGATTTATCCATACAGAGATTTGAAGGAAGCCCCAGTTTTGATTGAAAAAATCCCATCTCATCCTATCCATCACCTGTCTCATACGACGTTAATGTCTAGTCATTTCGACAATTTGGCATGAAACAATATTAATAAAAATATTATCTACTCAAATCTGTAATCTAATCATTAATTTCTGTGCCATTATTTATGAATTCTTGCTACGTACAATCCATATGATGTTAATGCTAAGAGTTTCCTTGTGGAATTTTATCTTGTTAATAAAGTTAAACGTACATACTCCATATTGCTACATATTCTCATTTTATACGCAACCCTAGCCAAGAACGATCAACAAATTTAGTAATATATAGAGCGACAGCAACATTATGATATCCTTGGTCAGTTGGTTATCTTTTTTTTGGAATTTCTTAAGACAAATTCACGTAATTCAACAAATAATGTATATACTCCAACAAATCGTATACTTGTTTCAATACATGTGGAGCGAGCAAACAAGAAGAAAATTATGAAGCTAAATTCTGCAAAAATAGCGATAAATCATAATAAAAGCCCTCGTTCCATGCCATCACACTTAATAAACCAACTCTTTTACTTGCCATCCCAGACACTGTTGGCTATGGCGGGGGCATGGAAGCGATCTGCAATGAATCATGCATGAAACGTCGTCTCCATAGACCAAGAGGGTAAAACGGCTTTTGGCTGTCTTCTGGGAAAACTTTAAAAATTCTAAATACATATAATATTAAAACATGAATTAATTGATGTAGATGTTGTATTTATAAAGCAAACTAATCTCAAGCTTTATAATTAGTTGATTGTAGCTAGAGATTATGACACTATAAGCGTTAGGTAAAATTTATCAGTAGCCAGCTGTAAATTTGGAAAGATGAACAGTAAATGAGCCGTGCTCTTTCCTTTCTTCGTACTCAAAGTAATTACTGAATAGTGAATTTTTTACAAGGCCAAGGGACATTCCCTTTTATAGTTTGAGGCGGTAACAAAGTGTCATCTCAAGTTTTTAAAAATCCAATCTTTTATCCTCTTACCAGATTTAATATTAAATATATTAGTAAATAGTGATAATTCAAGAGTATTTTTGTCCATTTAAGATTAAAATTTTATAAAATAATAAAATAAATTTTATATAAATATAAAAACTTAAAAAATTTTAAAAAATATAAAAACATATTTAAAAAATTTAAAATTAAAAAAAATAAAGCAGTCATCATCGCCGATGCCGGCGGCAGTAGCCGCCACTAACGGAGTCAGGTGGCCATTTCTGGTCACTTGGTTCTAGGGGACGCCAAATTTGGCCTCTCTGTTTGGTGAAAACAACGAGATCTAGCTGTCTCCATTTTTGTCAAAGAAGGAGAGATCTGACCGCCTCTATCAAAAACAAAGGTCGAAAACGGTTAGAAAGGGCCGACCTTGTTCCCACTAGTCGTTTCCGACCTTTGTTTCCGGTGGAGGAGACCAGATTTAGCCGTCTCCACCGAACGAAAAGGTCTGAAACTAGGTGGCCAAAAACGACCACTTAGCTCCGTTAGTGGCGGCCACCGCTGCCAGCATTGGCGGCGGTGGCTGCTTTATTTTTTTTTAAATATATTTTTAAAACATTTTTCAAAAATATTTATATTTAAAAATTATTTTATAATTTTATTATAAATTTTTAATTTCTAAAAAAGTATTTTAATCATTTTAGTATAAAAATTATAAAAAATGTTTTCAAGGGTAGAAGAATAGGTTTTTGAGACCTTGGGGGTGGCACTTTGCCTCCCCCTCAAACTATCAGTGGTAACAAGGGCTTTGGCCTTTTTACAATGGAGGTACAATTTTTCTTTTCAGCACAGCATGAAAAATCACTACTCAGTGCTCACCCTCCGTTGATACTTCATTTCACTAGCAACCTACTACTACTGATATAATTTCAGTCAATCAAAATACTGTTTCTCCTAACCCATTTCTATTCATTTTGAAGAATTTTTGAACTATTACATTTTTTAACCGGAGCATTTCCTCTGAGTACCATAGCAACCACGCGAAAACCCCCGATTAATAATCGATCCCACAAATGTTGTATCAGATAAATAAAAAGTTTGAGTTGATATGTCGCTAATGAGTTTGAAACTGGTATCCTCTTCCTTGGTATTCCAATTTTGCCATTCAATTTATAGGTATATGGGAGCTCTAATGAGTCTATCACAAATTAGACACAGTACATACTACTGAATTCACTCTTCATTTTAGATTTTTACCCTTTCCCTTAGTTGTCATCCCCTTCCAGGTGAGAAGATCGAAAGAGGTTCTGTTTCAAACTTGATTTAGATAGTACTGCATGTAAATTTTAAGGTGACATTCAATATCTAACGTGACAATAAATTAAATATGCACCTATTCGGTAGTATCAGACGACTACTGACTTTGATCCACAATTCATGAATCTCTCTTTATTAAGAATTGTGGCTGTAGTTTGTGTAACGAGTAAGCTCCTTGTTTAATAAGCTACTCTTTATGACCCTCTACTCTACATTTTTACCATTCGGGAAATGGAAGCTAGCATTGACCCATTATTTTATAACGAAATTTGAATGATGTAACGTAATGAACAAGTCATGGGTACTTCACCTTCAACTTAACACTTTGTCTGATGATGTGAAAGGAAATCAATCAGAACTGCGCAGCTTTGTTCAGTTAATGAATTATATAATATAGGGTTTCATTTAACTTGTTCAACATATAATTAAGGTAGCGATGAATGATATTGATTTAATTAGTAAATGAATCCAAATTTATGGGACTGGTAGGAATTAGTAAGACACAACTTAGAAGTATACGGGTCTCATTATCTTACGAGTGGACCGGGGTAACACTCTTCGGTGAGCAGGCGAGGCCAGCCATCCCTTAAGATTTATATGCGGTTCAAATTTAACCCACGAAAAGTGTTATAATAATACTTATAGAGTTTCTCTTAACAATAAGAATTCTATTAGGATTAGAGATAAAAATCCTAGTACAAAATACTGTATTCTCTACTATAAGTAATATATTAATTCATTGGTAAAGTAATATTTATTCTGTTAGACGGAACTTGATTTGAGTGAGCTAGAATAGATTGATTGGATTTTCTTTTTGCATTATAATTGCTTATTTTTGTCTCTCTTTGATACATCAGGACCATCCTAAGATTAAAAGTGGTAGAGATTAATTATTTAAAAATAAGACTACCCATAAATTTGGTAACTGTTATACGTTATCAAGAAATAAGTAACTGATATATATGTTTCAGGTCATCGTCTTCAAATATTAGGGACACAGAATTTTGCAGATGTTGATATTGTAACTGGAAGAAAGGTTCCAAAGTGATCCCTCTTCCATCTCCTAATATCAATATCTTGCACAGAATTGAAGGGGGTTGACTCAGAGGGAACTGTAAATTAAGCAGCAGGTGCAATTACTTGTTAAGGGATAGTTTAGTCATTTGAGCAAACAATGCTCAAGTTCTACGAAAAAATCTCATCTATGTAAAATTACACGGCTTGAGGTGACTGCTGCAGTAGAAAACTACATACTGGGAAATCCCAAAACACCCCTACCTTCGCCTTCTTGGCTATGCTTGCAGTCTCTTCGATGCATAGTAAATAGTTTCACTTGCCGACTGCTTCTAGCTCTTTCAGCATTTTGTAATCAGATTTAATTGTTTCATGAGGCGGAATATAGATTCTCTGAGCAACCTAAAAGCCTGTGCTGTGACAATTATTTTGACGAGAAGACATTGCAACCTTTGCATTTATTTTCTGATTCAAAACCAAGGAACATTGATTTTCTACTTTACACTTGAAACTGTAAGAAACTGAAAGTTTAAAAGAGAGCTGAGCTCCTTTAATTCGTTTTAAATATTGTAATTTAAATTGTGAAAAGTATGGAAGAGTACTAAAGAACAAAAGGTACAAGGAGGTGGCGCCGTGTTCCCCCATACAGCCACAATACGTACACGAGACGAGATTATTTTTGTTATGAATTCGATAAATAATAAGCCTCTTTTTCTTTGCCCAGATCTCTACCTCTAATTATTAATTCTTAACGATATAGCAAGATGACAAAAACCACACCATTGTCAATTAATACGGTCTTAAAAGAATCAACTAACTTTGATTTAGAACTTGTTTTTGTCTTTGTGCAAGTGTGTATTACTATTAATCTGTTCTAATATTTTCTTCACATGGATGAAATTTTCACCTATGATTAAATATATAAAAGTAAAGGTATAATTCTATACCAAAAAAAAAAATAAAAAATAAAAAAAAAATGTTAAAATAGTTTGACTTTCAGCAGAATCATATTTATTAAGAGAATTCAACCTAATATTGATATGAGATACAAAAATATTATGTTTTAATTTCTGTTTAATATTATATTAATATGAGTTGTAAAATTTGTAATTGTGTTAAAACATATAACCAAATACTAGTATATTAAATTTATATATCTAATAAAATTCATTCTAATGAAATTGATTGATTGTTTGGTCTAAATAGAAATATAAAATAATTGCTACCCATAGTTATTTTGGTAGAATAAGAGAAGAAAGAAGAAATGTGATTGAATAAATCATAAAACTGTCAAGATTCACTATTCTATCTATTTTATAATAAAAAAAAGTTCTACATACATTGTAAATTAATGTGCATGTAGATGATATGTTTGATTATTGCATGTTGTTTGTATAATTTGATATTTTTTCGATACAACTCTATTGCATTTTTCTAAAGAGAACTCTGACCGTATAATACTCTAACTATTGGAATTTAGAATTTCTATAGATGTTACATATCACATGGGAATATATAGCTCTATTTAGATACAAATAAAAAAAGGGCTTTTTATATATATATTATATAGGTGTAAGGAGAATGAGTGATGGTATATGCTTTACAGCTAGAAGTTGGAGTCGTAAATAAGACTTGTTTGGTGAATTATAGAAATAATATAATCCAAAGGTGAGGAAAGATAATTAGTAAATAAAGGGAAAGGTCACAAAATAAAAGTAGCGATTTTTGCGGTGCAAGGGGACATAATAGGAAGAAAGCATATGGTGAACACGTGGCAAGAAATTGAGCGTTCGATGAGGATGATCATGGAGGTGACACATTCACATACAGAGATGGAGGAGAGACAGTTAACTTGTTGAACGAAAGAGATAACAGTTCAAAAAATAAAAAATAAAAAATCAAAACCTGCGATGAGTCAGAGAGAGAGAGAGAGATGGAGTAGGGGTGATTGAAGAAAGAGAGAAGGAGCATGGCGGCTGTTGCAGATAGAGAGCTGTAATCCTAAGTCATGAGCTGCTGCAAGCACCAACGCATACATACACAGACACCAAAACCGGCACTTTGATGAGAAAGAAGATCCAAGCTGAAGAAAAGGAGTTGAAGACTGTCTAAACTTTCAACTATCGAGGTTATTTTCCCTATAGTATCTGTTACTTTTATGATTGAACTAGTGGGAGGTTTTGAGATGGATTGAATGTTAGAATTGGGGCGTGTTTCAGTCATAAGGCAAAAACAATGGCCGGGTTTTTCTCATTAGGAGGTGGTGGTGGAGGAGGAGGCGGTGGAGGACGAGTCGGCAACAATATTTATCAAGACCTTCACCAAACAATCAACCCACCCAACGCAATCCCGATTGATGCTTGGTACTGGTACAGAAACAATGATAACCCTTACCAGGGTTTAGAGCTATTTCAACATCAAGCTCAACTCTTTCAGCAAAGGCAGCAGCTTCAACAACAGCAGGATCTTTACTCTACAGCAGCTGGTTTAGGCGTGGGACCAAGCAGGAACGCAATCGACGTGGTTAACGGTTCACCGTCAAGATCGACGACGATGAGAGGTGGTAGAGTAGAGAGCTCTAGTTGTCAAGACTGTGGCAACCAAGCGAAGAAAGATTGTCCTCACATGCGATGCAGAACTTGTTGTAAAGCCCGTGGTTTCGAATGTTCGACCCATGTTAAAAGCACTTGGGTTCCTGCTTCAAAACGCCGCGAGAGGCAGCAACAAGTTGCCGAAATGCAAAAACAAAGACTAGAAGAACGGTTGCAACAAGACGAGCAAGCTCGTGGAGGGAATTCAAAGAGGCAGAGAGAGAATCCAAGCTCTTCTTCCTTTGCCTCAGGTATTGTTTTGTTTGGTTTCTCTTAGATATTTTTTTAACAGATTGGCTCCTTGTACGAATTTAGAGACGAATCTACAGAATT
This sequence comes from Anacardium occidentale, assembly GCA_026122585.1. NCBI lineage: Eukaryota > Viridiplantae > Streptophyta > Magnoliopsida > Sapindales > Anacardiaceae > Anacardium > Anacardium occidentale. Next base: position 162,880 of record JAJEJH010000470.1, read on the forward strand.
CTAAAAAGACAGAAAAAATAAACAGGAAGGCCATGTGGGAAAAGAAATCGACTCCCGCAATGAATACGCTTAGCTTTTCTCTCTTTTCCTTCCAAATAATGTGTTTGAGTAGTCCTTACGAGTGAGTTGACAGGGAAGGAACTATTTTTGCTGTGTGTCTAGCTCAGTCCCTTGTTCTTATATGTGTGTAGAAAGGCCTTTATTTTTATTCTACATAGAAAGACCTTTATTTTTATCTTGAAGCTTAAAATTTTTAATAATATATTCCTCTGGTTTTGGGTTTTTAGGGTTAGAAGATGGAGATTTTCCTGAAGTAGTAAGCTTTCAGGTGGTATTCAGGTGTGTCCGAGTGACAAGCCTTGGCGATGACGATGACCAATATGCTTATAAAACGGCAGTGAGCATAGGAGGTCACCTCTTCAAGGGCATTCTCTACGATCAAGGCCCTGATAATAACTACACCACTGGTGAGAGCTCCACTGGTGGTGGTGGTGGATTTCAGACGCCCCCGGCACTGAATTTCATTCCTGCTGACCCCATTCCCACCACTTCAGCCACCGTCTCTGCCACTGTAACTGGCGGTCCTGTTACAGCTCCTTCTTCTTCCGCATATCTTGATCCTTCTACTTTATACCCGACTCCACTCAACACTTTCATGGCTAGTACGCAATTCTTCCCCAGCCCAAGGTCCCCTTAGAGCTCCGTGCTTATCTTTTGGGCGCTAGTGTCTCCCACGCTTCTATGTCACCTTTAGGTTAATATGTGCCCATTTCTATGTTAATGTTTAAGTACATATGCTATGATATAACCTTATCAAGTCTCAATTAAGGGCAAAAACTCTGCAAGGATGTGAGAAGGACACTGATAATATTTAATTCTGCCGTCCAAATTTCAAAATTCTAGTTCCCTTTTTCTTGCTATATATATATATATATATATATATTCTCCCAAACATTACTGTTCTCAGTCATTGAAATCTATTATGCCATTGTGTCAAACTGACAGGCTGCAGGCATCAACATGCAGCCTATTGATGTTTGTCTTTCTGGGTTGAATTTGCTTCCTCATTCTTGTTAGTTTTCAACTTGGATGGTTGCCTTCTCCGGTTAACCCGTATCTTTGCTGGATCCATGTAGCCATGCAAGAGCAGATAGCGTTTTTCAACTTAGAAAGCTGAAACAAAACATATAATATTAATAATAATTCTGGTTCCCTAGATTATAAATTCTGGTGTGTGATCATTTTTTTGATTTTGACAATGAGAATAGACTTGCATTGCATAGATGTGACTTTGATGATAAAATAGGAAAGATTGCCTATCATTAGCACCTCTTAGTTTCACGCACTGCACTGCTTTGCACTGCCTCCAAAAATTTAAGAAATGTTGTACGTATAATTACATATGTGTGCAAGTGCAAAGATGGCTGCATACGTTACAGAATCATCATTATTACCAGAGTGGTGTTTCTTGTTAAGTGAAAGTTTAGAATGAGCTCTCCCTGAACCGAAACATTCACAACCTTTCCTTAATCTACTAACTTCTGCCTCTGCCATTTTTTTCTTTTCTCTTGGTCACTGTAGAGAATCTTTATCTAATATCTATCCTCACATATTTCTTCTCACTTGTCAATAAATGATACGTTTCTTTATTGTTTTTTGACATACTTTTTGCATGCTCATATATACTATCGTATGATCAATAATCATTGCTGAGATTCATTCTCAGACCTGATAATTTTTTTCTCTTTGTATTTTTCATGTAATTTATTATAAATTTCATTAAAGGCATGGATAGATGAGGGTGGAACCGATCAAATTGTTATTTCAGTTTAATAGTTTGATTTGAAATTAACTCATTTATTTATTTTACTACTGATATTATGCACTTCCAGTGATAGTGTTTATTTTGCTCTAATGACATTGTATACTATTTTGAAGGAGCTTAAATTGGGTATTACGGCTTCGCTTTGAACTTGCTTTGACTCGGATTGAATTCATCCGAATGGATGATACCCTCTTTTTTATGTTTTATTATAACTAAAATTGAATGAAAACAAGTTTAACTTTTTCTTTTTTGGGAAACGGTGATGTTTTAAGATTGGGTAGGTTGAGACTAGGCATGCATTCGCCTAATTACTTGTTAGCCAACATGAATAAAAGGTTCAACATTATCTCATATGATTTTTTGAGCTTCACTAATGCAAAATTGTGAATTTTTTTTTTCAGTATTTGCTTGTTCACAGGTAAATTTGCGAATATATATATATATACACACTTCCTGAATAGATCAGACAGGGAAGAAGTAGTACTGATCCAATTTACTTACCCCTCCTTTTACTTTGACTTCACTAAATCTAATTGAAATCTACTAAACTTGGGAAATGATTTTTGAGACTTAAAAAGGCCATATTTGAGCATGCCAGAATGAAGAAGAATTCATATATGCCTTTTACACTCTAGCTAGTGCTAGAGCTTTTATCCAGTTTGTACGTCTTTCCAGAACATGAAGGAAAACTTTCCTCATAAATAGATTACCTAGATGACTAAATAAATTTGAACCATGATGTGAGGATTCAGATATGGATTAATGTCTATGCTTTGTCTTTTTACCTTTTACAAAATCCCATAGAAGCATTTTATTAAATCATTGAATCACAAAATGACATATTAATTGTAGTTATATTAACACTAGTTAGTACCTATTTTATTAGTATATATAATTCAAACTAATATACTTAATTGCATAGTCAAATATTACAAGTGTTCTTCACTAAACACAAGAAAAAAAGAAATTAAAGTTGTGCTTTAATGGCTCAAAATAACTTTAATTGCAATAATAATGTGGTGTGGCTAGAAAGACAATACTGCTTGTTTCAGTGAACCCTTAATATTAGGAGCCTATAATGTGCTTGGTTGTTTCCCTCTCACAGTTTTTGAAAAAGCTATTCGAACATTTTCATAACCAACTCTTCTGAAAGCAATTCTGAAAATTTTGATAGATGACAAAATATCAAATAATAGCAATTATAATTTGAATTTCTATTTACTATAAGGGACAATCCATCACGATTTTTATAATCTTTATAATTGAGGAAGAATGGACAATTGAGGGGAATAGAGCATATAAAAGACCAATGAAGAGTTGATTCTGGTGTGCCTGTGTGTGCTTTCTTTTGGGGGAAGGGATGTATGTGGGTGGTCGTTTCCCAAGTGAGCATATAGTCCAAAACCAGAATTCAAAGACAACAATGAAGTACATAATCCACCACTATAAACAATTAAATTTTCATGGTTGTGTCTTGGTTTGTTATTTTAATCTAAATCGGAAGTGCCTCTTCAGTGTCTTACTAATTAATTTGTGTCCTAAATATAGAAGTGGATTGGATCCATGCTGAATAAACCTTGGATTGGCTCAAGCTCAGATCGAATTCAAATATTAAATTCAAACTCATTTAAATTGATATATAATATCATCATAAGATTATCAATAAGATAAACAATATTGTTGAAGTGAGTAGTATAATTAAATGTATAAACAAGTTAATCTTAAATTGAGTTGTCAGTTGGAGTTCTAATTCTAGATCAACTAATTTGAGTCAATCATGAATTCAAATTAAATTATCTTAGGTTAGATTTACCTTTACTTAAACAGGAAAAGACATTTACATTATGTGTTCATCAATAAATATGTTTTTTTTTTTTTTTTGAAATGCTAAGTTAATCAGTGAAAGACTTATTAGAATGGTCACTTTAACTTGATTGACATTTAAACTTTAAGGATGTTATGAAAGTGCTGTTGTCTCTCTAGCACTTTTTTGTCATTTGCAAAGCGCACGAACATTTCGCATGTGGTACAGGTATTTGTAGGATTTCAAAGAATGGTGTGATGTTAGAATTTGCTTTACAGCACAAACACAAGGTTTTTGGTTTTCAAATCACCTATGAATTTGCATTATAGACTTTTCTCTTAATGGTTCCAAGAAAGATACAAGTGACAGATTCAAGCTAAACTGAATTTGGATAGGGATTGACTCAAGTTTGGTTTGAATCTAAAAGATTTAGCTAGACTCTATGTTGTTTGTGCTTGCAACAAGAATGTAGGGGAAACTATTGAAAAGTGTTAGAAAAGAAAAAGAAGGGTTGTCACAGAACAAAAAAAAAAAAAAAAATTGTCAAAATAAGTCGTCGGAAAAGATGACAAAATCATTAGAAAAGATGAATTAATTAAACATTTTAAAATGACTTGTTTGATTTGAGTCAGACTACTCCAGTTCAAGTTTAACTTGCTCAAAGAACTTGGGTCCAGCCCCAGATATGAGGTGGCTATGCCATTGATTTTATTGGCAAGAAGGCATGCAGCTCCTAATTAATCTGGCATGTTCATATTTAAGACGGCAATATTTGTTTCACTGTTTCAGTAATGCCTCAACCTTTTAGGCAACTCATGAACCTCTACCATTCCATAATAAAAACATGGATATTGCAGTACATATGATCAATCGAACCCTTTAAAATCTAACTTGTTGGAACAATATTGGCATCTAATATTGCTTCATGCACTTAACTCTTTAAGTCACCAGTACATATATAGATAAAGATCATTTCCAAAGCAAGAATTACACTTAATCCATGTCTGTCTGTCTTTCTAAATTGAAACCCTCTAATTTTTTGAGGTTCTGAATGCATGGAACATGATTAAGGGTTTTCAGTAATTCAAATTAACGCATGTTAACTAGCAGTATATATATAATAAGATGTAATATTTGCCAGAAGAGGATGCTCGACAGAAAATAAGAATTATGGAGGGCCATTTACTTCTACCAAATGGAAAAAAGTATTGACATGACTTCACTACAGATGATTTTGAGATCATGGATTGTCCGCATATTTCCATGTCCAGAAACTTTCCCTTTTTACGGATTCTCATGTATCAACACAGGGAGGAAAAATTTCCTCAAAACAAAGGAACAAGAAACACACTTTGGTTTCAGATTCCTCTCACTCTCTTTCATTTGTTTATTTTGTTTCTTTTCTTATCGGACCCTTTATACTCTCGAATATAATGGTTGGATTCATTAAGCAAGAATTTAAAATTATGGTTGAATTCAATCCTAGTTTCAAGCTTGAGCAAAAATGAGCTAATTTCGAGTCAATTTTAAATCGATTTGAATATTAAAATTCAAGCATATTTAGATTGAATTCAAAATTATATTATTTTCAAATTAAATTTGAGTCTCAATTCATCAATTTTAAGTTAATCTTTTTTTTTTTAATTAAGATTGATATCAACTTGGCTTTATTCGAATTAGGTTCATATCGAATTGAGCTCTAATTTTATCTTGTTAGACTCTTTATCCTGTGTAAGTAGTGTTAAACACTTAACAGGCAAAAAGAAAAGGAAAAGGTTGAAAAAAAAAAAAAAACCAAAGTTAATAGAGAAAATGCTTATTGTTCTTTTAAAAGAACTAATAGGAGAAGGAAGTTACCCACATCGATCAACATCTATTCAGCTCAAATATATGCATAGCTGAAAGCTCAATCAAAATGATGCTTTCAACAAGACTTTAGCCATGTCCCTTGACTTGAGAAGTCAGAACAGACGCATCAAACAAGGATTGGATAGTGATATATGGTAGCCGTGGCAGATACTACTTGGAACTATGCATCTTTAAGGAACTAAATGAAGACAATGGTGAATAAAATTCAATAATGCACCTGTAGAGAGAGAGAGAGAGAGAGAGAGAGAGAATCTTAATAGATTCATTGCAATGATTAAGCATCAATATCAAATGAAAGTCCTTGCACGCCATGGAAAAACCAAAGACAAATTTCAAAACAATGGGTAGCGTTTGTATTTCTAATGGAATTAGGGCAGCATTATAGGGTGAGTGGCATTCTCAGCTATACGTAGAGTGAGGCCAAAGATACAGTAGTAGTACTAGTACTGGACCATAATTTAGTTCCTTGTTAAAGCCATAATGCCGTGGTCCCGTTAAGCCTTTAGATCAATTGGTGTCGGCTCTGCTCCCAAAGGTTTATTGGTCACCTTGTTTTGAAGATAGAGCTCTTCATATTTTGCTCGTCAAAAGCTGGAGACAGCCTGTGTAAAATTGTACTCGAAAACTTAGAAAAGATACAGACGGAAAATTTAAGAAGAAAGACTGTACGAAAATGAAGGGAGGGAGCTGCATGTACTGTTTGGGCAGGCGTTGAAGCAAAAGCCTGCTATAACCTGACTCTTCCATGCAAGATAGTTGTTTTCGTTGAAGGGGATTATCTTCTGTTTGACCTAAATTATGTACAAAGGCAATACATAATTGGTGAAATATTCCTCAAGGAAAAGTCCAAGTCTAACAATGACAAGCTGCTTGACTGACACTGGAGAGAAAATCCATAATAAATCAAGACTGGTTTCATTAAACATGGAATGGATCATCTGTTACTTTCTGCTAAGATGGAACTGTGCCGTCCTTTCTGAAATTAAATTGCTCCTTTTTATTAGCTCTACTTACCATTTCTTATCATTTTGTTACATAACACAGTAAAAGGAAATATGATGGTCACTTTAATATCAAATACTATGAAATTTGAGAAAATCATTGGAAGTTTTATATGTTGTACTTGGATTTGGGTTTTCAGGGATAGACCAAGTTAGAACATTACATTGACTAGTAACCTAATTATTCTTTTAAACTTTGGGTTTTAATATGTTTGTTGAGATAAAGTTTTTTTCTTACATTTGTATTGTCACATCTAACTCAATTCTCATTCAATTTACTTAATTTTATATTTAAAGTAGATTCGAAATGAATTGAACCAGAATAAAGATTAACTCAAACTCAAATTAAAACTAACACAACTAACTCAAGTTTGAGTTTAATTTATTCAAGCTAGTTAATAGTAACATTGGAGAAGATGAAAAGACACAATTAACTTAGGTGCGACCATACCAGTGAAGCATCTATCTCCAATTGAGCTTGAGCTAGGTGAATTAATCCTTCTTTAGTTTAAGTTTAGTTTATTTGAATCAAACACCGAATTAAGTCTAAGCGAATCCACCCCTATCTGTGTTTGGAGGCTGCATCCCAACTAAAATTCCAAGCAATATTGTCTTTTTTTGACAATTTACAATGACATTTATGGGAGAAACCATTTAAAGATTTGCCCTTTTAAAGCACCAACTGGTTATTGATTAATTCAATAATCATATGAACAGGTCCTTCTGCATGGCGACACAAGGCAACAAGAACCTACAGGTGTATGAGTATTTTCAGAAGTAAAGATGGTGGGAATGCCTTTGTTTGAGCGACCTTCATGAACATCAATAGAAATTGAATCCCAAAAAAAGAAAGAAAAAGGGATTTGTATATGAGAAAGTATCCCATCGTTGTCTATGGCTTTTACATTTCAATGGCATCATATAAATCTGGAGCCATGGATCTTCCAAGAGCCACAAAAATCTTCATAATCAAAATACTGTAATATGTTTTGAGTCCTTGTACATGTAGGACCGGCACCTGCGCATGCTAACATATCATGTCCCTTCTTATTTTCTTGTCCAAATCATTAACTTCGAAATTACACCAAGTCTTACCATGTCACACCTCCACCCATTTTCATCTTTTTATAGTCAAAATAAGATAAGCCCGCTCTTATTTATATTGAACCCATGATGCTCAATTTAAGATTCAGTTCATTTGAACTAGTTTATATTAACACAATAGGGTTGATGACATGGTGAACAACATAATTAAAAGAGTAAACAGTATTACAAAATGGACAAAATAACTTAATCTCAAATTGAGTTATCAAATTAGAGTTTTAATTTGAGATTGACTTATTTGAGCAAAGTCAATTCAGATTAGCTCTAACTCTATTCTTAATGATAAAAAAATATTAATAAATTTATTTTATAATATGCTTCTAATGTGCACACAAGAGTAATTTATATTTTATCATTAGTCCATAAAATCTAATTTGAATATAAAAACAGTCAATTCTATTGAGTTGGTGAATAAGATCAATCAGATCAAATCTAACCTTAGGCTTGGGATGAATTAGGCTTAATTCAATATCAACTTAAATTTAAAATAATCAATTTGAGATTAATGAATTAAAGTTCAAACTTAACAAAAAAAAAAATAATTGAACCTTGAATTCTATTTGAGTTGTTCATACTCGAATGCTTGAACTCGGTTTAAACTATGATTATAAACTCAATATTTGATTTGAATTTGACTCAATTGATTTGATTTTGAGTAATTTGAATCGAATACAACCCAATTTGTTAGGCTTGGGAAGAATTAGGACTTATAAAGGCCTGTTTCAACATAACGATTGGGCTAATCCGAGGCCTATTAGTGGGATCAATTGGGACTTGTAAAGGCCTTATATATGGCCTACTTCCAAACAAGTTTGTCCTAAATTTCACTTCCCCGAGTCTCGTGGATCCTTTCATATTCTAACTTGTTTCCATCTTTCTCCACAAAGCAAGCTTACACCATTCCTTCTCCTCCTTCCTTCAGCTATGTGAATTTCCTCCACATAAAACAAGACTCAAAAATACTCCTCTCCTTCTCATCTTATCTCCTCTTCTTGTCTCCCTCCCTCTCTTTGTCAAATGCAAAAATGGTTCTGGGCAATAAGCGTGGTCCTAGGCGCTCATCTTCTTCAACAGCTTCAACTGTATCAACCATTGTGTTTATAGCATTGTGCGTTCTAGGCGTTTGGATGCTGACCAATAATTCCTTTGCACCGCCGCTAAATATCACCCACACTGCCACTGTCAACACCGCTGACAAAACTTTCTCAGACGATGATAAAAAAGGCCAAACTGTTTTCGAGGATAATCCTGGCCTTCTTCCCCACGATGCCATTCAATCAGATGACCAAAATGGTCATGAAACAGATGAAGAACATCAAGAACGTCAGGACATAGGTGGTATTGCCAAGCCTGATGAAGACGAGAGGAAGAAGATTGTTGAAAAGAACGCAAAAGGCGAAGAAGATAAGCAGGAACGAGGTCAGACTCAGATATCTGAAGAAAGTGGATTGACCCTGAACCAACAAAAACAACAAGCAATAGAAAACAATGGTGACGAGAAAGAAACACATTCAGCTGAAGAAATGATAAAGCAACAGCTGCAGGAAGATGCTGGAAATGGAAACCAGACTGTAAATTCACTGGAACAACAAAATCAGTTATCAGATGAAGATAATCAGAGGCGAATGAAACAGCATCAAGAACAACATGTACAGCAAAAGCAAGAAACTCCTAATAATTTCACCACCTTCAACGATACAACAAACCCAGAAAAACAAAAACCAAATGATAAAGGAACTCATAGAACAAAGGGGCATAAGCCAACTACCGCCAACTCGGGCGATGCCCACCACGGGATTCCACAAGAATCGTCCGAGTCTAAAAAGTCATGGTCAACTCAGGCGATTCAGTCGGAGACTCAAAAAGAAAGACGTATAGACGAGCACAATAGTAATCACACATGGCAACTTTGTAACGAAACTGCGGGTCCTGATTTTATACCTTGTTTGGATAATGAAAAGGCCATTAAGAAGTTACGCTCGACTGTGCACTACGAGCATCGCGAGAGGCATTGCCCTGAGAAAGGGCCGACTTGTTTGGTCCCTCTTCCACAGGGCTATAAAAGATCAATCGAATGGCCAAAAAGCAGAGATAAGGTGGGAATGAATAAGAGTTTACGGTCTGATTGAAAGGATTTTAGAAGAATTGTAACACTTTTTACTGCCGTTTTGCAGATATGGTATCCAAATGTACCGCACACAAAACTGGCGGATTTGAAGGGACACCAAAATTGGGTTAAGGTGACGGGTGAATTTTTGACATTTCCCGGAGGAGGAACACAATTCATACATGGTGCTCTTCATTATATTGATTTCATTCAAGAGGTAATATGTTTTTCTCCTCTTTTGGCCACCATTAATTCGAAACATAACTTGTTTTCAATTGGGGTTTTTGTTGTTACAGGCGGTGCCAGATATAGCTTGGGGGAAGCACAGTCGAGTGATATTGGATGTTGGCTGTGGAGTAGCCAGTTTTGGAGGGTACCTTTTCGATAGAGACGTTCTAACCATGTCTTTTGCTCCAAAAGACGAGCATGAAGCTCAAGTTCAGTTTGCACTTGAAAGAGGGATTCCTGCAATATCTGCTGTCATGGGTTCTCAAAGGCTCCCATTTCCCAGCAATGTCTTTGATCTTATTCATTGTGCACGTTGTCGGGTGCCTTGGCACGCGGAAGGTCCTAACCTTACTAACTTCCTTTATTTTCATCCTCTTGTCACAGCTAGTTGCTATTAATTTCTACTATTATTTTTGCAGGTGGTAAGCTTCTTTTAGAATTGAACAGAGTTTTGAGACCAGGAGGTTACTTCGTCTGGTCAGCAACGCCCGTGTACCGGAGGGGTGAAGAAGACGTGGGAATCTGGAAAGGTAAAAAACTTAACAAAAATACCTGATTTGTGTTAATTGCAATTGTAAGACATATCCGACACTACTCTTTACATACAGAGGAATAATGATTGGACTTACCATTGTTAAGCCTCTTTCACCCAAAAACTATTAAACACGTATAGAATAGTCTTAAATTTATCAAGAAGCTGATATTCGAGATCTTTTGCAGCAATGTCCTCATTGACTGTATCCATGTGCTGGGATCTTGTAACCATCAAGATGGAGAAAGTAAATTCTGTTGGCTTTGCCATCTACCGAAAGCCCACCACAAACGAATGCTACGATAAAAGAAGACACAAGAAGCCTCCAATGTGTCAAAATGAGGACGACGCAAATGCTGCCTGGTAGGTATTTTTTGCTGCATGGAAAAACAAACTTTACCAGTATATATCCGGAAGTTGAGAGCCGGTAATTATGCATAATTGTGTTCCTTTTTCAGGTATGTGCCTCTGCAGACATGCTTCCACCGGTTGAATACTGATAAAAAAGTGAGAGGATCCCAGTGGCCTGTGGACTGGCCAAATCGTCTGTACACAGCTCCTTACTGGTTAAACAGCTCCCAGCTGGGGATCTATGGAACACCATCTCCTGAAGATTTCATTAAAGATCAAGAACATTGGAAATACGTGGTGAACTCGTCATATTTGAACAGGTTGGGTTTCACATGGTCGAAGGTGAGAAATGTCATGGACATGAGAGCTGTTTATGGGGGGTAAGTAAGATATTCGTTATATACAAAGCTCAGAATTAACTTTACTTATCAAATGCATGCGTCGTCCAGGTTTGCAACAGCTTTGAAGGATCTTCCAGTGTGGGTTATGAATGTTGTGAACACGAATGCTCCTGACACACTTCCCATAATCTATGAGCGTGGTCTCTTTGGAATTTATCATGACTGGTGCGAGTCGTTTAGCACATATCCACGTTCCTATGATCTCCTCCATGCTGATCATCTTTTCTCAAAGCTCAAACAAAGGTACAAATTATGGATCACATACAGTTTCCCTTCATATTTCCTCAGGCAAGTGATTTGAATCTGAGCCAGACTCAAGCTGAAGCTCCTGCTTGGCTTGAGTTATCTTGTTTATCTTTTCGTCAATATGGTTTACCTTTCCGATTATATTGTGACAATATTGCTTACCAATTTAAATGAGTTCAAATTAGGTATTACAGAGCTAAGCTAGAGTTGCTATGAACTCAATTTAGATTGGCTTAGATCGAACCTACCCCTGTCCTTAAGCTTTTTGAGTTTATTTCTTTCTTCTGTAAATCTTGGAAACTTGATGATTGTATTCCCTCAAGCAAGGGTGGATTCAATCCGATTAATTCAGCTCCAGTTTATCATTTGGCTAGAATGAGCCAAACTTAAGCTAGAACTCAAACTTGAACTCAAGCTTCAGTGTTGCAGCCAACCCTATCCTTTATAGCCTTTCGATTTCTTTCTCCTTTCATAGATCTTGGAAAAATGATGGCTGTATTTCTTCGTTTTTAACAGGTGTAGCATTCTTCCTGTGATGGCGGAGGTGGATAGAATAGTCAGGCCTGGAGGTAAGTTGATTGTCAGAGATATAACAGTGGTAATTACAGAGGTTGAGGGCTTGCTGAAATCCCTGCATTGGGAAATTAGTTTCTCCAACTACAAAGACCAGGAAGGGGTACTCAGTGCTCAGAAAGGCGATTGGCGGCCTCAGACATATCTGCAGGCTTCCTCTTCATGATGTTAGAATATATTCTGCGTAGCCTTTAAGCAGCAATGGTGACATTGGCCGTGCAGCGTCGTATGATAGAGTGCAATAACTTAAGCTGAGAATCAGCGAGATAGATGCATTAATTTTTGTCAGTTAAGGTAAAACTGTATGCAGCCATAGAAAGTAAAGTATAACTGAAATAGATTTCCCCATAAGAGTAGCATATAAATTATTTCATCCTATGCCGTACTTCGGACTTACAATGATGTGGAAGTAGTTAAGCTCCAGCTGCAGAAAGATCAGCTCGCGGAGTTCAAGATCGATGTCTCAGCAGAGATTTTTTTTTCAATGACTCTCTCTTCCTCCAATGTTACTATTCACCAACCCGAGCAAATAAAACTTAAATTTGAGCTGACCATTATATATTCAAAATGAACTTTAGCTAGCCTTTATTCAAGCCACCTAACAGTACTGCCCATCAGTAAAAATGAAGCTTTAGGGAGGAGTATCTGTTGTTAGTTCCACCAGGATTCTAAGCTTCATGACCAAGCTCGAGCTCGAGTTATAGAAGTGCAATAAACTCAAGCAATGAGGTGTTTGGCTCGATCTCCTAGCAAGTGGCTTGATTTTGCTAATAAAACAATGTCGTTTTATTCAATTTAAAATATCATTTTGAACCACATTTTCATATGTAAGCATAACAAAAAACAACAATGTTTTGAACCACAATTATATTACAAGTATAACTAAAATGACATCATTTTTTGGTATAATGCGGAGATGAAAGGTCGTTATCTTGCTATACAAAGCCTAATTCAAGCTTCACCCTTTAAAACTCGTCGAGCTTGAAGTCAACCATTCTAATGCTGAGCTGAGCTCGGGCAGGCCCAAACTCAAGTTCAGCTTGACTCAAGTTCACCCCAAGTAAAAAGCTAAGAATCTAGCACTTATACTTTTTCTCCAATGGGTATAAATAGAATTTCAGTGCATCTATACTTCCAGGAAAAAAGGAAAACACAAGAATGTTTAAGAAATGATAACTGGATCGACCTTAAAGGATTTTCGTAACTTCAAAAATATTCTCAGGCATTCAACAAGGAAAAAGAATTTGTCAATGCACATTAATTCTCCCACCTGAATGCACACGTAGAACCAAATAATTGTAGCTATCAGTCATTTCATACTTGACTTTAGGGTCAAACGTATCAAAGCTAGAAACACAAATAGTAATCTGTTTTTACAAACTAAAATGCAAAGAAAATGTATTCTTGAATGGTTCTAATTGCAGAATCCAGGTAACATAAACACTGAAAGTGATCTTTTAATACTAGTTTAGGTCAGATATCCCTTCAAATAGAGTGAAACATTCTATTTTACCTTGGACTTGAAAGGACATGCACTCCTAATCCCTTTTAACTGAGACTGCACAACAAGGACATCTTAAGACCTTGGCACATGAGAAAAGTATCACTGCAATTTTGAATCAGAAGTCAGAATAGTGATTTTACTTGGGCAATTAAAATGAAACGAAAAACTTTTCAAGAGTCCCACTATAATTTCACTCTACATACACGTCTACAAAACTAGCATACTTGAAAAGCATCTTGGGCAATTAAAATGAAACGAAAAACTTTTCAAGAGTCCCACTATAATTCCACTCTACATACACGTCTACAAAACTAGCATACTTGAAAAGCATCAAAATTTTCTAATCATTACAGCAAATGATTTTCACGTTCAAACTTACCAGATAATCCATTGGGCGAGGGGTGCTACATAAACTCTTTTGGCTAACAAAATTAAGCTATAAAAAAGAACCCCTCATATGTTTTATGTTTCTGAGACTCCAGGAATAATTTGTTAATCCCCCATATCTTATGTAGCTTTATATCAGATGTTTTTGTTTCACATCATGACATCCTAACATCTCATTAACTGGAACGAAGTAGTTTCTGCAACTGACCGCTCTCGGCAGCAGCTTTAAGATCTGAATCACAACAGTAACAGTAAAACAGAATAATGAGAATACAGAAGAAGGCCAACACATAAAAGCGACTTTCATTCAAAGGTTAAGGAAGACAGAAAACTTTAAATGAGAGAGCTGAGAATAAACCATCAGAGCCACCAACATGCTTTCCATTCACAAAAACTTGTGGAACAGTGCGTCGACCAACCAAATCTAGAAGTACATACTGAATTTGAGCTCCATCATCTGCAAATATTCACAAGCATCAAGCACCTTTATAATTAACCATTTTCAGTATTTACAAGAAGGTAATAGCTAACGAAAATAACAACAGCTAATAGGCACCTCGAAGATCAAGCTCCACAACAAAAGGTTGCTCATGTAGCTCAGCAAATATGCGCTTGGCACGCAAGCAGTATCTAATGAATTGAACAAAACAGAGCACAAGTTTCATTAGAATTCGTATATAATATGTGACAGAGAAAACACGCAATGATTACACCCTATGGATTTTTGGTTCCAACTGATAGCCAAATAACTTAACACAAGTCAATGAAATAAAAAAAAAAAACTTCTTTTTTCAACTCCAACAATTTTGATGAAATTAAAACATAAACACCACAATCTAGTTTCATACTCAAGGAACATCACAAACATAAAAAATATAAAACAGACATCTCTCTAAGTTTACTATTTTGAGTTTTAAACAAATGAAGGCATAATTCTTATAGTAGCAGTCACCAATTGGTGCTGTAGAATTCACCCATCGTGCCAAAAACGGAGTTTTTTGATGTTATAAAACGCAATAACAAGCATAACTCATAAACAATTGATCAGTTCAAACACAGAGTATGGGAACCAACAGTTAGTCACCATGTGATTGGTTTTACTTTATATCTAATTCAAAATCACCCAACACACACAGTCAGTTTGTTTGTTTCCCGATAGTATCTGCTAAAAAACCGATAAACCAAACCGAGAAAACCGGTTAACCAGTCCATCACTATCACAGAAATCTTCATGTACATGAAGAATTATTGAGGATTCTAATGATATCATTAGCACAGTTAGGCTTCGTTAGATACAACGCATCCTATTTGCTATCATAATTTATATGTGTAATTTGCTCAATTAGCAGATGAAAATCAAAAGCATGAACATACACAGAGAATTAAAACATACGGGCAGTAGGATTTAGAGAAAATGACTATCTTGTTGGAGTAGATGGAATGTTGGACAAAAGCGGCAGCTGAATTGTCGGCTTCTATTCCCGTCGGTACATCTTCCACCAGCAGCAAGAAGAGCAATACAGCAATCACGTTAAGAAGAAACTGCAAAAGCAATCTGGCCATCCTCCTCTCTCTACGGTGAAAACGAATTACCGAAGTCGGGGAACCGAGATGGTGTCCCGCGATCACAAATACATTCAACTGATTGGATCGGAACCGTGGACCGATCTAACGTCGTAGCCCATAAATGGGAGCACGGCTCCTTGTTTTAGAATTCGTGTTGCTCTGACGGCCTGCCTGGGTCGGGCTGCGAAAATGAAAACGGGCCTAGCCTAATCTGTTTAATTGGCTTGTCAACACATTGAAGGAGCAAGGATAGGGTAATTGTACTACCCACCCACCGCGGAGTAATAGCGGGTGGATTCAAGTTAGATAGACTTAGGTTTGAATTCACACTTCGCTCAAACTAATTAAATTTGAGTTTGATCTTGAGCATAAGAGTTTGTTAATAATTTTCACTCGAACTCTTTTTTTTAATTATTTTTTTTATTTATTTGCTTGGCGATATTTTTTATTTTATAATTATTTTTTTTCAATAACTCATTATCTTTTTTAATATCATTATTTATCATTTTAATTAATTCGAACTATCCATTATTTAGATTTAACTTTAATTCATCTTTAAATAGTATATTTTCTTAGAGGTAGATTCTAATCAAGTTGTTCGATATTAAATTCATTTTTGAAGTGAATAAACCGAATTTGAATTAATAATTAAACTAATTTTTATAAAATAAATTAATTTTAAACCAATTTAAATATTTAATTTTAAATCAAACCTAAATAAAATTGTTTGAAAAAGATAAGTTTATTGTTCCGAAGATAGTTTGGATTGACTTTTTGAGATTGGATCTAATTTCAAATTGGATCTTGTTTGTGATCTATTGTCAATGGATGGGTTTGCGCCATAATCGAAGCAAGGCAAAATTGCAGAATGCAGTGGGGGAGACATTGATTTACAACACTTACGTCTTCTGCACATCTAATCCCTTCTTATAATTCAGTCAATTAAGAACCAAATTCCTTAAAATCAACTCATCGTCAACAAATTGCAGCAAGACATTACAGAAATTTAGGCCAATCTAATGAATAAAAAACAAATACAAAAGGGCTCAATTGGATTCGGTGATTGTGGTGGAATCAGTTTTATAAAGTTTATTATAAGCCTCGAGCTCCTCGTAATACACATCCCACACACATCTCACGCATCCGCTTCCACAACAATCCCCAGGCTCAGGCTTTTCAGGCAGCGGCGGCGGCGGCGGCAATGGCGGCGATTCCCTTGGTTGTTGCTCTGGCTCTTCTTTCCCCTTGTTGATTGATACTTGATCGGAGTTGGTTGCCATATGTTTTAAGTAAAAGAATCGTGAATCTTGAAAACTCTTGTTGAAGCTTAAATAGTTCTTAGCGACGCGTTTTAATGTCAGATCTGATCGTATTCTCATGAAAAAAGGTTCATGGGTTTGGGTTGGATTTGGGATATTGGCTGTGGTGATTGGAAGCTGAATTTCGTAGGGTAACGGCAGCGCTGACGGGACGGCCGTTCCCATACACAACTCAACAGGCAATTCTAACTAATCTTCTCTAAATAACAGGCCGCCGTGGTAGATTTAGGTTGTACTCGTGGCAATATTTAATTTGTTAAGGTTGGGAACTTGTTCAAGCGTATCGGGGCAATAAAGGTATCCAAAAACCAAATCGAATCGGTATTTGATGATACATCTAGAAATTTTGTGTTGACTGACCTAGAATTTCTTCTTCAATTTCATTGTGTTAAATTTAAATTAAAGTTGTATTTTAAAGTCTATTTAAAAATTTGTAATTATATTAGTTTAAAGATAATTTTAAATTATTATTTATTAGATTTATTATATATAGGTTTTGATTGATTCAAAAACTAAATTTTATTTCACAAATATTTTATCTACTTAATATTATTCTAATTATATATAAATAACACTTCTTATTTTCATTCTTTTCAATATTTATGATAAATATAAATAAAAATAAATAAACTAATTTATGATAAATATAAAAAAACAAAATTAAAATACTTTGTAATCAAAACCGATCTTGTAATAATTAAAAAAAAAAAAACTCTCATATACACTTGAAATTAAAGTATTTTTATAGATAAATATATAAATTTATAAACAAACTTGACAGTAATGAGATTGCACACCCACCACTTGGAGTAGTAAAGTCTTTCCAATTTGATAAATAATTGTATCCTCCTCTTTTCTTTGATTCCACATAATTGTAAACAATGCAAGTACAGATGGTTGGTTGAGAAGGGCTTATCGAATTGATGTTGGTGATCGTCTAGTCACAATTGAAGCACTTCCCCACATCACATGCTATGAGTCCTAGCATGACACTTGCCAACCAATAATAATGTTCCTTCATCAATTCACCTTGTATTCCTGGTTAAACAGCCTCCCAACTTTCTATTGCCATTTCCAGATATGGAAATCCCCACTTCCTTCTCCTTCTTTTCTGCTTATCTTTCCCTTCATAAGCCTACCCAAGGCCACAACCCCTTAGCTCTTGTCATTCTGTTAAGTAATTCTGCTGAAATAACTACGACTACCGCTCGTGTTTACAAATGGGTCGTGGAAAGATTGAGATTAAGAGGATTGAGAACCCTACCAACAGACAGGTTACTTACTCTAAACGAAGAAATGGTATTTTTAAGAAAGCGCAAGAAATCACAGTGCTCTGTGATGCTAAGGTTTCTCTCATCATGTTCTCTAATACTGGGAAGTTTCATGAGTTCGTAAGCCCTACCACAACGTATGCTATCAGATCCATCACTTTCTCTCTCTCTTTCTCTTTTTATATGCATGTTGAAACCCTAATAAGCTGCTAACAAAATATCTTTGATTTTCTTGCTGGTTAGGACCAAGGACATCATTGATCAATATCAGAGGACTCTAGGAATTGACCTGTGGAGCACGCACTACGGGGTTAGCACTTCCATCTTACATAATTTTGTGTTTAATTTATGCGCATGTCAATGAGTTTTTAAAGATTTTGTTGTTGGAATTCACCTTCATTTCGTCTATAAGATACTACACACAGTTTGTGAGGTGACAGAGGACCAGCATTGCTACTTTATCTGGCTCTTATGCAGTTTAGAATTTATCTATGAAAAACGATTTCTCTCTTAAAAAGAAGATTACATACAAAGAAGAACTTCACATATAAAAGGTGATGCACATGGGTCCTTCTTTTTTAACCCATAAAAAAAAAATTTCTCTTAGAAATAATAATTTAAACTCATTAAAGACTATAAAAGGTGGTGCACACATGTTTTGTTGTCTAATAAGTTGGCGGAAGACGAGACAACATGTTAGAACTCGTAAATGATTTGGGTTTAACACATGAAAAATGATTTTTCTTCGATATAAAAATTTGAAATCACGAAGGACTTCATCTACAAAAGATGAAGCTCACATGTATCATTATTCGGTGAGCGAGGTAGCACCCTAAAACTTGTCAATGGCTTGAGTTTAACCCACGAAGAAGGATTTTAGAAATAAGAATCTTAAGAGCGAATTCTAATATACAAATATATTATTCTTTTGTATAAGTGAATTACAATAAATCACGTATTCTATTTATATAAGTTTGAGTGTGATTATTTGATTTATTGATTGCATAGGCTCTCTGGCCCGTTAAGCAAATAAGTTTCATGTGTTAAGTTTTCTTTTTCTTTTTCTTTTTGGTTCAGAGAATGCAAGAGACCTACAGGAAACTGAAAGAAGTGAACGATAAGCTGAGGCGAGAGATCAGGTGACTTCTAAATCATCTTGATTATGTCTTGTGTCATGGGATTTGATTATGATTTTTGAGTTGACGAGGGTATGTATGTGTATGTATGAAGGCAAAGAATTGGTGAAGATTTGGACGATCTAAGCATGGATGAACTGCGCAGTCTTGAGCAAAAGATGACCGCTGCAGCTGAAGCCGTCCGAGAAAGAAAGGTCGGATCCTTTTATATCTGTCAATGGACCTTATATCATTGGTTGTACTTTCGTGGTAAAATAAAGTTCTTGGTTTTGGTGTGAGATGGTTGTTTTGTGTTAATAACAGTTTTGATTTGATCGTTGTTTACAGTACCACGTGATCAAAACTCAGACGGACACCTGCAAGAAGAAGGTATGAACTAAACAGAATATTTTTTTTCTTCTGTAAATTACCCACATTCAGTTATCTGATAATTTTTCTTGTGCCTAATGATTATTTTCTTTTGATCAATCTGCAGCTGAAAAGCTTGGAGGAAAAACACGGAAATATCCTGCTCGACTTTGTAAGACTCTTCAATTTCCTCTTTCCTTTCCTTAATACTAGGCCTGCCAAGAAAACCGAAAAACCCAACCAAAACTGATGAAACTGAATAGATAAAACCGGTTAACTAGTCTTAATAGGTTTTAGTTTGGTTTACATTTTGACTTGCTCAATTTCTTCAGTTCAATTTCTCTGTCATGAACGACTGTTTTTTTTTTCTGAACGGTGAATCATGGGTTAACTGAAATCTATGATTTTTTATTTAAAAACTGAATCGAAATCGAAAAAATAAAAAAATGTTCAAATTTTGGTTTAATTCTTTCTTCATAAACGGGTGTCCCTCTTTCATGAATGATGAACAGTTAAATCTCCTGAGTTCTTTAATTTCGAAACAAAATTCGAACCGAAAACTCGATGACGAATGAGAAATGTAAACTTAAACCAGAACCGATGGACCAGTGAACCGGTTTATGGGTTCGGTTTCCCAGTTTTTTTGAGCACCGAGCCATTTCATTGTCATTTAAAAGCATCAACTGAGTAATTTGTTTATTATCAATTACATAATGGAAAAAAAGGAGGCAAAGTACGAGGATCCAAATTTAAATTTTGGATTGCTTGACGCTGGAGATTATCAGTCAGCAATGGCACTAGCAAATGGAGCGTCCAACCTGTACGCTTTTCGCCTGCACAACAACGCCAGCTTCCCTCAAGGCGGAGGAGAAGGAGGAGGTGGCGGCTTTGGCCCCAACAATCTCAGCCTTGGCTGATTTTATGATATTCGTAAGACTTTCAGCCGTTCAGGCGACTGTAATAATCTTCATGTGTGTTTCAATTAGAATGGCTACATTCTGAAATAATCAAGAACTGGATTTCTAATCTCAGGTCTATTTCTGTGTTGGCTAATAAGCATGAAACAGCTCCGACGAGGCTGGCTTTCAGTGCCTTGATCGTTCTATCATGTTTACCATTTATGAATCAGTACAACTAGTACTTTGATTGTGTATTGATTTTTTCTTTAATAATTCCTTATTTTTCTGAATTCGAGTTTGAATCATTGGAACAGTGAGGTCTGTGATCGGTTTCAATAAACAGTCAGAAAAGTCAAATCCTGAGCACATTCTCATATTTTCGAGGCATTCAAATTTCATAAGACTGGTTCTGGCTCTGTATCAAATGACAAAGAAGAACAAATCCTTTCCAGTTTTGCTATCAAGATACTCATACAGATCTCGGCCCTTTGACCATGGTCATCAACAATCTGATCGGATCCGATGACCTAAATCACAAGTCATAAGGTCGAAATTGCAATCCAAGAGCAATCCAGTGGAATTCGACCAAACTGGAGTATCCCTACCAGGTCTGATTTCAATCAAATTGTAACTTTCCAATGTGATGTGACAATTTGGGTCAAAAAAAAATTTTCTTTGGCCAAAATACTTGTTCCCACCCATAGTTTGGCCTCAAGACAATTCCCGCTCTCTAACATTTAAAAACCCAAACATCCACCCTTCATTCATTTCCCATCCAATTTCATTAATATATTCTATAAAATGACTAAAATACCTTTACTAATAAAATAAAATTTTATAATAAAAGTTTAAATTAATATTTAAATATATATAAATATATTAAAAATTATAAAAAAAATTTATAAAATTTTAAAAAAATATTTAAATTTAAAAAATTTAAAAGCAGTCACAGCGGCAGTCGCCGTTAATACCCCCAGGTGGCTGTTCCAATCATCTGGTTCTCAAGGAGGTCAGATTTGGCCTCTCGATTAGATGGCCACCTCCGCCTAAAATCGTGGTCGAAAAAGACTGTTAGGGCCAAAGCCGGCCATTTTCAGCCCCTTTATCTGGTGGAGGTGGTCAAATCTGACTGCCTTTGCCAAAACTGGCCACCTCCACTGAATTAGGAGGCCTGATCTAGCCTCCCTTGGAACCAAGTGGCCATTCTAGCCACCTGGTGCTATTAGCGACGGTGGCTGACTTTTTATTTTTATAAATTTAAATATTTTTTTCAAATTTTTTAATTTTTTTATAATTTTTAATATATTTATATATATATATTTAAACATTATTGTATAAATTTTAACTCTAAAATGATAAAATTACCCCTTGACTTTTAAAAAGTTTACTGTTGACCGTTAGACTTAACAATCAACGGATGAGATTTCAAGTTTTATAAGCTTGATGGGTGGAAATTTGTCTTGGGGCCAAACTATGGGTGGGAACATGTACTTTGGCCGTTTTCTTTTATGGTTTGATGCTTTCTTAAATATCTTAACAAAATTATTCATGTAGAGTAAAATAAATCAATTAAATAAAAAATCAATTAAATTTTACTATTTTAAACCCAGATAAATCGATCAATTTTCAGCCAAATTGATGCCAAATTTGACTTACATTATAGGTTGAATCACATATTGCCACCCAAGGTTTGGCTTAAAGACAAAGTCCACCCTCAAAAGTTTAAAAAGTCAAGTTACCACTCTTTTACTATAGAAAAGACCAAAATACCCTATATTTAATATAAATAATATTAAAAACAAAATTAAATTAAAAAATTTTAAAATAATAATAAAAAATTTTAAATTTATTAAAAAAATATAAAAGGGCAACAACCACCACCTCTAACCTTTCCGATTACCTGGTTCTATTGGCGGTCTGATCTGATCACTACGATGATGGAAGCGGTCATATCCGTCATTAGAGAAGACCGAAAATGGTCAAAATGATTGATTCTGGCTATTTCTGACCATTTTAGATTACGGATATAGTCAGATATGACCGTCTCTGTTAGCTCTTCGACCGTCTCCACTATCGCAATTATTAGATTCGGCCGTCAATAGAACCAGGTGGTCGTTTCCCGTTACCTAATAAGGTTAAAGTTAACCACCGCCATCGGCGACATTGTCGACGACGTTGGCTGCTTTTTATACTTTTTTAATTTTAAAATTTTTATTAATTTATTAAATTTTTAATATTATTTTATTTTAAATTTATATTTTTATATTTTTATAAAATTTATTTTTTAATTTAAATCAAAAAGATAAAAATATCTCTCTGATGAGTGGTAACTTAGCTTTTTATATTTTTGAGGGTAAGACTTGCTATTGAACTAAACCTTGGGTGGCAATATGGAGTTTGGCCTATATTATATCTAAAATGTGTTTTACTTATTAGATCAAATTGATAATACAACTATTATGATAACATCACTTTACAAAAGTTTGTAAATTTTTATCATATCAACCTTAACTGAATTTATGTAAAAAGAAAATAATTAATAGGGTTATACGAACTAAGCAGTATATACAATATAACAAATACGACTCCAAATCTGTGCGTTGTATTGAGGATTCCCTCTGAGTTTCTAGCCAACCAGCATTGATTCTATAAAGTTTCATCATCATTTCTGGTAAACATTGGCCAAAGGACTTGTTCCCAGCCATAGTTTGCTCACAGGATAAATTCCCACTCTTTAACATTTAAAAACCCAAACACCTATTTTTCATTCATTTTTTATCCAATTACATTAACAGAGTTTGTGAAAAGACAAAAATACTTTTAATAAAAATTTTTATAATAAAATTATAAAATAATATTTAAATATATTAAAAATTTTAAAAAATATTTAAAAAATTTTAAAAAATATATGAATTTAAAAAATTAAACCCAGCCACCGCCACCGTTCGACGGCGGTGGCCGTTGCCAATGGAACCAAGTGGATATTCCAGTCACCTAGTTCTAAGGGAGGCCAGACAGCCAGATCTTGCCTCCCTATGCGACGGAGGTGGCCAGATCCTATTTTGGACGGAGATGGCCAAAAAACATGGTTAGAAACGGCCGTTGAAGCCAATACCGACTATTTTCGATCTTTTTTGACCGTTATAGTCGAATAGAAAGACCAGATTTAACCTCTCTTGGAATCAGATGACCGTTTCTAAAATAAAAAATTTGTCCTTTAATTGTTAGTGTTTCTACTGTTGAAGTTATATTTAACCATTGTCTTTAATCAATATGTAAGATTTTAGATTTTTAAATATTAGAATGTGAGAATCTATCTTCGGAGCAAACTATAGGTGGGAATAAGTCCTTTGGCCGTAAACATTATATCATTTCTTGCTTCACATTCACGAGGTCCACTCAAAACCATGACCCGCGTTTTTAAATCAATGTTGTCTGGAACATTCCTCAGATTTCATTAATTTGAATATAAGCAAACTGAATAGTATACATGCAACCAGCTTCTCGCAAAAAACAATAGCACCTTAAAAATCACCCTAATTATAAAACGGCACGTTTCATAAATAAAAATCGTCACCGTATTTTTACAAAAGCCTCTGAGAATCACTGCCTCTCTTCTTCTTTTTCTTCTTTCTGCCTCTCAGAATTCACTTTCTTCTTTCATTTCCATGGAAACCCCCAATTCCACTCCCAATTGTTGAATCCTTTTGACCCACTTCAGATTTTGCTATAAAAATTTTCTGACACATGGCAGCTTATGCCGCTTCACTGTCTCCATGGATCCCGGAAGATGACATCCTGTTAAAGAAAGCTGTCGAGGTACTTAATTTTTGTTTAACTTGTAAATTACTCTACAATTTTTAGTAGAAACAAAAACCCTAGGATGATTTTTCCTCTGCATGACACTTAGCAAGCCCAGATATAATTTTGGATTTTCCGTGTAATTTGTGTTGATATTTACGATTTGCAGTTGATATCTTGGTTTATGTTATTGTTGCCTGTGTTCATTCTGTGTAGCCATAATGTTTATGCTGCGTGAACTCTTTTAGCTTTCTTTAAAGGGATTATGGGTCGAAGACTGCGTTTGCAGCATGGACTTCTCTGTAACTGAAACGTGATAGGATGACGTTGGAAGTGATGTTCTTCAGAAAGAATAAAACCACATGAGCATCAAATGTTACTAAGTTATCCATACAAACCAAGTTGCTCAGTTGCTATTGTTTCAGTATGTGATTAATCGATGCAATTGTTTATTTTTTCTCACAACAATTTGTATGGATAAGTTATTTAAAATTGTTTGTATATATAATATTCCTCCTTCGGTTTCAGAAGTTTGCTACTGTTTAAGTTACTGGAACAGGTTTCTTGTGATAAAGAACGAGACACTTGTCATCTTTACTGGTCATATATTGTTTTAAATTTGATGTTTGTCATTAGAACCTTGGGGCATATATTGCAAAATAGATGTTCCATTAATGCATATCTACTAGTAATGTAGCAAGACCCACAATTAGTTATTAGAGCTAGTGTAGGGTAAGCACTAATCAAACAGCTTGGGAGTCCTTTTGTACATCAGGACAATTTTTTGATTGCTATTTCTGCATAAAGCATATTCTTAATGTAAGGATAAATATTTAATTGACTGATACATTTCTTTTGCTACTTTAGGCAGGTGCTTCTTTGGAATCACTTGCTAAAGGCGCTGTGAGATTTTCCCGCAAATTTTCAAAAGCAGAATTGCAACATCGATGGCATTCTCTCCTCTATGACCCTGTTATTGCAGCAGAGGCTGCTGCTCATATGGCAGAGTTTGAACTTTCTGCTGCTAATAATGAGGCAAAGTCAATTAGATCTTCTGCTTCTGGAAACCATTCAGAAGCTTCTCAAAAAAGAAAAGCCGAGAGTGTTCGGAGACTGTATTATACCTTGCGGAAGAGACCTTGTATCCAATCTTTAAACTCTTGTGATCTTTGTTTTTTGGCTTCATCAAACATGAGTGATGGTGTTGAAGATGGTTTTTCTTTTCGAGAGCATGTAAGCTTTCACTATGAAACTCCAGCTGAAAGTTCCATGCTTGGAGATTGTGTCCAGAACTGTTTTGACTTACAGGATATAGATTACTTGCATCATGGGCCACAGGATAATAATTTCATAAAAGAGCCGATAGGGCATCCCAGTTATGAGCAGGCAAATATACATGAAGATTCAGCACATATTCGGGCAAAGACATTGGTCGGCTTAAGAAAGTGCCCAGTTGTTGAGAAGGTGGGACCCTCAGATGTATTGCTAGAAAAGGATGCACCTTTTCATTTGTTGGGATATTCATCTCCACAGTCTAGTACACCTCTCTGGAAAACAATGGAGTTTAATCCAACACCTGAAATGCCTATCAATATGAGCCATGGAGGTGAAGGTCAGAGTTCAGTAGAGACATATATGCTTCCAGATGACCTGAATGAGAAGAGAATAGTTTTGCCTACCAACTCTGACTTCAATTTAGTGGATTTTTCAGACACCCCCCCTTTATTGGGGAATGAGGAAGAGCTTCATTTTATTGATGCGAATGAGAAAAACTCTATCGATAAGTCTTACCATGATAATATTAATCCAACAGTATTGAATTCTACTAATGACATCCATGGAGATGATATACCTGATGTTAAGGAATCTACATGCTTTGCGATGCCCGATGGTTCAAATCTTGCAGAATTGGAGGTTATTGCTGAAAAGTCAAGCATTAGTCATGACAATCAGCATAATATTTTTTGCTCAGAAGTCAATGTACCATCGGCTACGTCAATACCCAATCCTCCATCTCATGAGCTAGTGGATGGGGAGATGTTCTGCACATTAAACAGTGAGGACACAGAAATTCCTTGCAATGATGATTTTATCCCAAGTAGAATAGTTGCTTCCTTGGCTCCACAAACAAGTTATGAAGGGACAAGTGAACTGGCTCCCTCGGATGCTCAAAAGGATAGTGAGCAAAAGCTAGGAAATATGAAGAAAGACAACAGTTCTACACAACATTTTACTGCTTCACAAACAAGAGTATCAGACCTGTTTCCAGGACCCAATCACGACCCCCGACTTTGTGGTATAGGAGTCAAATCCAAGTCTACTGATGTTAACAGTCTTAATAGTATCTCCAGACAGGCTAACAGTGCACATAGAGATGTTATTCAATACGGATCAGGACTTCCAGCCGAAACTTCTCTTACCCATGCAAAACTGAAGGAAAAATCACTACACACGAGTTCTGCTTCAGATGTACTATTACACACAAAGTCTAGTTCCACTACGAACAATATTCCTGAACCAGAAGTGAACCCCTCAACCTTAGATCCAGAAGCCATGCTCGATGATGAAGAATATGAGAGTGATGATCACATTCCAGACTTTTCTGATATTGAATCAATGGTAAATCTTAAAATTATTGAGGAGATTGATCTTGTTTCCTTTTTCAGTTTTGACATTTTGTAACTTTATATGTTTCCTTTCAGATACTGGATTTGGATTTGTATCCCGAAGAACGTGATACATGTTTTAATACAAAAGGTTACTCATCTAGAGTTCAGTTCAATTATCATACATTATTCTGCTTCTGTCAAACATTTTTCAATATGCAGTAATATATTGTTATGAACTCCACCGTTTTAACATTCACACACTCGATTATAATCTATTCTGTTGTTGATTTATTTGTTTTCTTCAATAAAATATGGCATTACTGTGATTTTATTTCCCAATGGTCATATTCTGCTTTGCAGACAATGACAGTGTAAATGCATGTCAAATTGTGGCTGCAAAATAGTAAGTTTGAGTTGATTTTCTTTCCTTCAATTTTCCAGTGTCAAGGTATCAACATGATGATACTAAGAGGTCAATCATTAGATTGGAGCAATGTGCTCAATCTTGTATTCAAAGAGCTATTAGATACCAAGGGGCACTTGCCCTCTTGTATGGACGGCATACAAAGCATTATATTAAGAAAACTAAGGTAATTCTTCTAGATTTTCACGTTTTCTTGCTCAGTTGTATATTTCAAGGATGCTTTAACTTAGGAATGTAACTTTTCTTTTAGTTATCGATATTTCTTTGATTTGATAATGATATCTTTTTGAATATGCATCAAAAGATCCAGCAGTGACTATAGAACACAAATAGGTAGGAAAACCTTGATATTAGTCTAGCAAGAGCTAGATTCAAGCAGTCTAGATTATATATACTGAATGATATGCCTTATAATTTCATGTTTTTACCTCCTATTGACTAAAGTTTAAGCCTGTTTACTCTTTTCTATTTTGTTATTTTGCTTTTAAAAATTGAATTCTGCTTAGTTTGCCAATCAATTAATATATGTGGTAATATATGTAGGAATCTTTGAATTCAAGTTGTAAATTAAAACAGTTGACTAGTCAAAATATAACAATGTGCCATTGACAACTTTGGCAAGTTCTTTTACATGCATTTCTGTAATTTTTGATTAATGTGTTCATTTAATACCGATGTTAAGGCAAAAAATTTTCTTCTTATTAGTGCAACCTCTTTCTACTCTGTAGGTCATACTTGGCAGAGCAACGAATGATGTCCGTGTTGATATTGACTTGGGACGAGAAGGATGTGCCAACACAATTTCTAGACAACAGGTTGTGTTTCTTTTAATTTGATTGTGTGCCAAATCTCAGTTTCTGTTGGTTGCAAAGAGCTTAGTGATATTGTTGATTGGTACCTTGAGAGACAGCAGTTTTTTAAACATTTCAATGGACTTCATGTACATGGATATGACACTGTTTGCAAGAGTCCACTACATTATCTGCTTATCTGCTCAACATATTTGACAAAATGCTGCTTACTTTTGTGGTTGTTTAATATTTGTCTTAACTTCCTTGGATATCCTATGTTACTTTCGCGAATCTGTTTCTGCTAGGCACTGATCAAGCTGGAAGAAGATGGCTCCTTCATTTTGATAAATCTTGGTAGAAGTTCTATATTTTTGAATGGCAAAGAAATTACTACTGGCCAGGGTGTCGGTCTAAGTCCAAGTACTTTGATTCAGGTATGTTGTCTCATTTTTCACACGGAAACTCTTATCATTATGCTGCTCACTTATTCCAGTTCATGATTACATGTGTACATCAATGTTGCATTTGCAGATCAGGGAATTATCATTCATGTTTGAAATACACCAAGAGAATGTGAGGCGATATATGGCTGATTTCGGACGAAGAAAGCTAGATAAAAATGCCAATTTTGAATGGTCTAATGATAAGGTTCCATGACTTGAAGTCTCTTGTCAGAATTAGCAAATATGATAGGGGTATCAGTGTGTGGCTCAAGTGGTGTATAGAATTGTAGAAAGCACTTGATGCTATGTAGAATCAAGGAAGTATGTAAAGATATTTGTATCTAGTGTGACAGTTTATGGCTACCCTTTAAAAAATATATGAAAGAATAGTGAGGAAGAAGTTTAATTTCAAACTATTTCTTGCTAGTAAAATTATTTGTTGTTGCTTGGGCATAAACAATCCCTGTCAGATTGTGACAAAATTAGAAACTTTACTGTGTCAGACTTCAGTATAGCTATGTACATTCTATGTATTTTATCTTTTGGTGTGGTGTGGACCAAGCCTGTCGATTATTTGGTTTGAATCAAGGCCAAACAAGTCCCAGTTAAAGATTAATTCAAATTCAGAAGAATCAATTTGAATTTGACTCAAAATCGATAGATTGAAGTTTAAACTTGGTTCAAAAATAGTTGAACTTTAGAGTCAAACTTAAATATTCAGATTAACTCATTTTCTCAAAACAAGTCGAATCTTTTACTTGAATTTAACTCATTTGACTTCGAGTTTGAGTAGCTCAGATTTGGATCCACTCAGAAGAGGTTAAGTCTTGCACATATATACAATAGCAGTTCAACCTTTTAACCCTAGTTTGACCCCTCTTGTATTATTTATTTGCATCGTCGTCACTTCTGGTCTTGACTTCATACATGTGATAACCAATTGTATTATTTTCTTTTATATCCTCAAATTCTAGAACTTCAAGTGAAAATGCTCAATTTTAATTCACCCAAACTCTGCTTCTACTTCCTATATATATATATATATATATTGTAGGCTTCTTTTAGTTACCATAGTTGTGAATAAATATATTGTTGATGCATATAGAAATAGAATATTCCTGTTAAATTTTCTGAATGTTTTGGGAATTGATAACTCTCAAGTGCCAACAAACCATCAAGGGACCCAATCCAAAAGAAAAATGGAGACAATGTAACAAAAAAGGATTCCCAGAAATCAACAACTCTTATCAGTTTTTGTTGGGTGTACCTAATTATGAGAATCTACATGCTGGAACTGATGAGGGTTTTGAAAGCCTTGTTAAATTTCAAAGTCTGCTAGCAATTAGCAATAACATATATTTGTAAAAAATCAATTATAATACATCCACCAAGTTCTACATATATAAGAACCAGATGCCTCTGTTCATTATTGTGGCAACTGCATCTGAGGTGGATCTAATATGTGTTACTTGAGTTTGGATTATTATTCGGCTAAGCTCAAACCTATTGTTTTGTTGGAATCGCTGCATTAAAACTTTTTTTTTTTTAACGATTATTCTTATTTTTAACTGTTTTTTTAGATGTTTTTTTTTTTTTTGACAATTCTTCTCCTTCGACTATTGTTCTTCATCATTGACTATTCTCTTCCTTTTCGCACTTCTTCTTTCTCTTCTTTAATGTCTCTTCTTCTTTTGCAACATTGTTCACAATCAAGTGAATTAAATTAATCTCGAATTGATATTTGAATCCAAATTAATTTTGTTTGACGGTTCAATTTGGCTCAAATCATCCGACTGCATAGATGGGAGGTGTAATATATGCTGGCATTTGATTCTAATGGCCACCGCCTCAGTCTCTCTTCGCCTACCTAACCATAACTTGCCAATAATAATTGGGTGTGTTTTTCTGTTAAAAAAATAATTTTTTTAACAGAAATTTCTTTGTAAAAATAGGTGAAATTTTCAATATTTTCTTTTAAACGAATGAACTTATTTTGAAAAATAATTAATTTTATTAAAAAATGCTGAAAGGTAAATGCAAAAAATACCGTAGGAAAATTTGAAATCCAGCTCAACTGAGAGCAATTGAATTTGAAAAGAAAGTTGTCTGTCTCTACTACACAAATTACGAAGCCTCATCTCTCTCTGTATTCTCTCTTGAAGCTTGTAGACATACATGGGATTCATATTTAACTTCTGAAGAGCATTATATAAGGCTCTGACACTTGCCCGTGAGGCCACTTACCAAAAGATCTCTGAGTCTCTGACCCAACCTGAGTTAAAGTGGCAACACAACCCATCTCTCGTCTTCCCCACTTGTACCACTACATCTTCTCTCTTTCTCTGCAACTATTATTTCCTTATCTTCAACACTTGCATTGGCTGAAATTTTCCAATGGCTTCTCGAAGTTTCTCTCTGTCTTCACTGCTTGTGTTAATGTCAGCTGTTGCATGGCTGTTGCTCATTGCTGAGTCGAAGACCTACTGGGGGGACGTTCAGGTTCTGAAAGAGGTGAAGAAATCGGTCGACCCTAAATCAGTGAGTCCTGGTTCGTGCTTGAGCTCGTGGGATTTCTCTGTTGATCCATGCGACAATGTTTTCAGTGAGAGATTCACTTGTGGGTTCCGGTGTGAGCTTGAGGTTTCCAAGTTAAGCCGGGTCACTGAACTCAGTCTTGACCAAGCGGGTTATTCTGGTTCATTGTCTTCGGTTTCTTGGAACAACCTTCCTTATTTAGAAACCCTTGACCTCTCGAACAACTATTTCTCAGGGTTTATTCCAGACTCTTTGTCCAATCTGACTCGGTTGATTCGACTCACTCTGTCGAGAAACGTGTTTTCTGGTTCAATACCCACCTCGATTGGTTCGCTCTCTAGCTTAGAAGAGCTTTACCTTGATAACAACAACCTTGAAGGCACAATTCCTGCGAGTTTCAATGGCTTGTCGAGCTTGAAAAGGCTCGAAATACAATCAAACAAGCTCACTGGCGAGTTTCCCCAGCTGAGTTCGCTCAAAAACCTTTATTTTTTAGACGCAAGTGACAATGCCATATCCGGAAAGGTACCGGCAACATTACCAAGCTCTCTGGTTCAAATCTCCATGAGAAACAACAAGCTAGAAGGTACAATACCGGAAAGCTTCAAATTTTTTACTTCTTTGCAGGTGATGGATCTGAGTAACAACAAACTTAGTGACTCAGTTCCCTTATTTCTTTTCAACCATCCTTCTCTTCAACAACTCACTCTCTCATTTAACCATTTCACGTCCATACAATCGCCCACCACCTTGACCACCGTCCAGAGCCAGCTCATAGCAGTCGACTTAAGCAACAACGAGCTACAAGGTTTACTTCCTTTATTCATGGCTTTAATGCCGACCCTTTCAGCATTATCCCTGGAAAATAACAAGTTCACTGGCATGATACCAACCCAGTACGTGATTAAGGTAGCTATGCCTGGATCCGGAATGGCTCCATTCCAGAGACTATTGCTCGGAGGAAACTACTTGTTTGGACCCATACCCGGTCTGTTAATGGGGCTCCAACCGGGCTCTGCCACCATCAGATTGGCTGATAATTGCTTGTACCGGTGTTCATCTTCTTTCTTCTTTTGTCAAGGTGCTGATCAGAAATCCTTACTGGAATGTAAGCGATTTAGCCCTGGAATACCTTGAAAACAGAACAATGTGATTAAGGCATGTCGTGTAATTAACTACGTTTTTATTATTTGTCTTGTGTTATGTTATGGTTTCTGATAGCTTATGTTGTTTCATTATTTTTGTGTTGTAATACATGGAAATGCCAGATAATAGGATTGGATATGAATCAAATTGAATTTGAACATAAATTGGTTCAAGTTTGGCTAAGATGTATAATGAGATGGTTTGAATTCAATTCAAGTTTATCGAGCAAGATATAAGAAAGTTCAATGCACGAAACTTGACTCATATTTATGGCTTGTTTGTGTTTTATGAATTTGTGACTCTGAATATTGGTCAAAATGATATAGTTGAGCTATATTTTAAATCAAGTCATGTATAATGATTGGTTTGTGCGTTGGATTCAGTTGAACTTCTTCTGACTCAAGTGTGGCTCAGTTTTTAGACTAATTTTAAGAATTTTAACATTCATTGGACTTGAGCTTGACCAACACGATCTTGAGGTAAACTTTTTTGAGTTAAGAAGGCTTTCAAACTTGAGTTGGCGTAACTTGGGTTTAGCCTTAGTTAGGATGGTTTGGGTAAATTTTTAATATGAATTTAGCTATCGATTTATTTGGTTCGGTTATGTATCAATCTTATTTGAATTTCAGCATTTTGTTCCCATCTCGTATTACATTAATAATACTATATTTTAATCCGATCAAGAACAAACTTAAAATGACTTTCATCGGGTTAAGACTCGATCTTAGCCTAAGATCATTGTTATCTATCAACCATATGTCTGCAAGCATATATTTCAATCAATTCAATTTAGTATCATTAGTATTGTTACCTTGTGTTAGTTGTAGCTTGTGAACTTGGCCTTGGGAAAGGAAGGAAGTTTGTCGTTTTAGACTCAGTTTTGCTTTCTCTTTTCTGTCTGATTCGTGGGAAAATCCAACCAAACTTTAATATTTCTGGTAAGGCTGTTGTTGTCTCTTTGCCTACCCATCAAATCACAATTGTTGATATCGTCTTGATCTCTGCATCACAAGTCATTTAAAGTCACCGGTAGTTATTCGCTTTAGTCTCATTCCAATGTTCGTAAAACCAAACCAGATATTAATCTGGTGAAAGACGTGGTTTGATTTAACAGACAGATAGATAATTTGATCAATCATTAGACTAATTAATTATTTAATATAATATTTAATTAATTTTATATAATTAATTATTAAATATATTTTTAAAATTATTTTAATATTTTTTGTCAGGTTCAATTGTTTAAACTATCTAATTTAATCCAGTCTCACTCATAAAACGGTTTTTAATTGTCACTAATCAATTGGATTAATTAGTTTCATCTGCTATTTAAATTTTGACCTTCTTAATTATATGATTTTATTATTAAAAGATGTCCCGTGGAGGGGTTTTGACCAAAAATCTGACTTCTTGATCATAAAACTTACTCATATACATTACCAAGTCCTACTCCACACACAAACACCCAGTTTCGGAGTCTGAAAAATCAATGGATTCATCCATAGCCTTTTCTTTCATTGTTATCCTTTTCTTCTCATCCATGTTCTGGTTAGTTTCATCTGAAGCCTTAATGCAGTCGACAAAGAAGTTTTACTCCATTTCAAACAACAAATCATTGCTAACCCATCTCATCTATTACAGTCCTGGAATGTTTCCTCCGATTGTTTCACTGATTGGGAAGGCGTGTCATGTGATTCCGAAAAAAGAGTCGTTAATGTGTCGCGTCCAGGCCTTCTTTCTTCAAGGATACTCAGATGACAGGAAGTCTATCTCCTTATCTGGGAAATTTATCCCATCTTCAATGGCTTGACTTGAGCAATCTCAAGGACTTGCAGGGTCCAATACCACCAGAATTTGGCAAGTTATTGAATCTTGGGCATCTCTTTCTTAATTCCAACAAACTTGAAGGTTCAATACCAATGACCTTCAAGTAAGTGTATTGTTCAGCTGCAGAAGCTTAATAATTATTTGTCTGGCCATGTTCTTGATTTTGTTGTAGGATATTTAGCATCATTATCTCTGTGGGGTCTATCTGGCAATCAGTTTTCTGCCTCCATTCCAAGTACCACTGGGAAGCTGGTAATGTTGACTAGACTTGATGTTCATAGGAAGAAATTCTCTGGAAGTACTCCTGCTGGAACTGGTGAGCTCAATAACCTCCAGTATCTTGATTTATATGCAAATAACTTAACAGGAAGCATTCCAAGTTCCATTGGTAAACTTTCATTGTGAGCACTTTTATATTTGAACCAAAACCAGATTTCAGGAGGCATTCCTTCATCAATTTCTGAACTCAGTTCGCTTCAATTCTGAGGGTGATCAGAGAACAAGCTAACAGGATATTTACCAGCATCAATCAGCATGCTCTCAGATATCCAGAGTAAATCTTAAGAATAATCAGCTCAGAGGAAACTTACCAGCAACCATTGGCTGCCTAGCTAGACTCACTGAGATATTCATCTCAAACAACCAATTCTCAGGCATGATTCCTTAAAGCTTTGGCGATTTACAAAACCTTCAAACACTGGATTTATCAAGAAACCAACTCTCTGGGCCAATTCCTCCTCAGTTTGCTAAACTGCTAGGTTAGAGACCTTGGATTTGTCATTCAATCCTCTAGGACTTGTTAGCATACCAAACTGGTTTGCAGACTTGAAAATATTTCGGCTAATGCAAGCTAACATTAATTATGTTCTTTATTTAATCAAACAGAGTAAATAATAGTCCAACCAGAATTTATGAATAAAATTAACATGGATAATCAAATACACTTCACGAGTTATAATTTAGGTTAACAGTTCAATATAGCTTTTAGGATCGTTGAACTTTTAATGTTGAGAGTTCTTATAGTCTACCTTTAAAAACCTTAGAATTTAATAGAAGGACAAGTAAGTGCATTCAACAAAATTCAGGCGTTTCACATATTCCAAAAATATGATATATCAGTTATACGTAAACCCTAATTTAGTATTCTATAATATGTATGATTGTAAATTTATGTCTATGAAGTTCAAGAAACATGGAACCACTGAAACATTAAAACCCTTTGAGTAAATCTTTATCCATTCACAGTACAAATGACAAAAATTACTTCAACTTTCAAGGTCGAAAGCCACAAAGGAGAACAAGCAATTGACATTCTTTATTAAAAATATAAAGAAAATTAAGAATATTTGCAAGAGGGAAGCGGTGTTCCACAGAGACCAGGATTATCTTTGAATGCAGATGCAGGAATGTCAGCTCTATTAGGGGGGATCCTGCCTCTCAGACTATTGCTAGACACGTTAAAATTCTCAGCTTTTTCAAATTTATCATATTCTCTGGGATACTTCCACTAAGCTTGTTCTTTGAAAGCAAAATTGTTGCCAATGCCCTGGCACCACCAAGCTCCATTGGTGTGTTCCCGGAAAGATCATTGCCCTCCAGATCCAACACTTGCAATTCACTCAGTTTTCCGAATGATTTTGGAATTGGTCCTCCCAATGGATTGTGAGATAAAATCAGTGACTTGATATATGTCATTGTAGGGATCTCACCAATGTAATCTTGAATTGGACAAATGAACATATTGTTAGAAAGATCAATGGAATTAAAATGGCCAAGTGGATCTTGGGTTTCTTTTGAGAAAATTGTCTTCATGTCACCAGTGAACTTGTTGGAATGAAATCGAGGTCCATTAGAAGTGAAAGGTTCTTGATTCAATGGGGATTGATGAGTGAAAACCATTATTCGAAATATTCAAAAATGAAAGGTTAGTCATGTTACCAATCCAATGAGGCAATTCACCTGTCAAATCATTGCTTGATAAGTTGAGTACAGATATGGATGATGAAGATAACCAACCTGGAAGCTCCCGTTCAATCCCAGTTTTTGCCAACATCAGCCGAAATAATTTCAAGTTCGCAAACCAGTTTGGTATGTTGACAAGTCCGAGAGGATTGAACGACAAATCCAAGTACTGTAACATTTGCAGTTTAGCTAACTGAGGAGGAATTGGCCAGAGAGTTGGTTTCTTGATAAGTCCAATGTTTGAAGGTTTTGTAAATCGCCATAACTTGAAGGAATCTTGCCTGAGAATTGATTGTTTGACGAGTACATATCAGTGACTCTAGCTAGGCGGCCCATGGTGGCTGGTAACTTTCCTCTGAGCTTATTGTTCTCAAGATTCAGTCTTTTTACATTCGAAAGCTTGCCGATTGATGCTGGTAAATATCCCGTTAGATTGTTCTCTGACAACCTGCAGAATTGAAGTGATCTGAGTCCAGAAATCGATGAAGGAATGCTTCCTGAAATCTGGTTTTGGTTCAAATATAAAAGAACTAACGATGAAAGTTTTCCAATGGAATTTGGAATGCTTCCTGTCAAATTATTTGCAGATAAATCAAGATATTGTAAGTTCTTGAGCTCTCCAATTCCAGCAGGAATACTTCCAGAGAATTTGTTCCCATGAACATCAAGTCTAGTCAACATTACCAGCTTCCAAATTGTATTTGAAATGGCGGCAGAGAACTGATTGCCAGATAGACCCAACTCAGATAATGATGCTAAAGATCCAATAACAGAACCAGGAACACGGCCGGATAAATCATCAAGATAGAGCTTCTGCAGCTGAACAAGTTCTTTGAAGGTCATTGTATTGAACCTTCAAGTTGGTTGGAATTAAGAAACAGATGCGTAAGATTCAATAACTTGCCAAATTCTGGTGGTATTGGACCCTTCAACTCCTCGAGATTGCTCAAGTCAAGCCATTGAAGATGGGATAAATTTCCCAGATAAGGAGACAGACTTCCTGTCATATACGTAGCCCCAAAGAATTCACCCTCCGACAGAATGCCTGTACGCGACACATCAACGACTCTTTCTTTGGAATCACATGACACACCTTCCCAATCCATGCAACAATCGGAGGAAACATTCCAGGACTGTAAAAGATGAGAAGGGTCAGCAATGATTTGTTACTTGAAATGGAGTAAAACTTCTTTGTCAACTGCATTACAGGCTTCAGATGAAACAAACAAGAACAAGGACGAGAAAAAAAGAAAAGGTTGTCAATGAATCCATTGGAAAGGAAGATAGTTCTCAACGGGGGAAGATATATTGCAGTATAGCATTTAATAGGGGTGGATGGAGGAAAGGGCCAAACCGAATCGATTCGGATTTGAAAATTAGACTCAAATTTTTCTATTTTGAATTTGGATTAAGTTTGAGTTAAGATGTTCGATTTTTTTTTATTAAATCAATTTAAATTTAAGTTAAAGAAAATTTGATTCTATCTTACTTTTAAGTCAAGTGAATAATTCAATTTGATTTGATCTTAATTTGTGATTTAATTTTAATTTTGTTAAATAATTATTAAAAACGATATTATTTTACTTATTATTAAATAAAATAATATTATATTATTAATAAGTCACGAATTCGATATAAATTCAAATCATAAATTTGAATCATAGATTCGTTTTATAAATTCGAATGTAAATCGATCAAAACTTATATTGAATCATTTTCATTTAAATCAAACTCAAATAACTTTTAACTTTAGTTTAATGAATTAAAATCGAATTATTTTTCTTTTGAACCAAATTAAAGTCAAAGAGCATTCAGATTTGATTTAATTTAAATTTACCCTTAATTAAGTTTATTTTCCATCCATTATATTAAATTTGACATGCATTTGAAAGAATCAAATGCATAAATAATATTGATAATAAAACAAAAAATATTAATAATAAAATAAATAATACTATTAAAAAAGTTTACATTAAATTCGAACTAAGCCATTGAATTAAATCCTTCGCTTGAACAACTTTTTCTACAAAAAAGTCTAATATTAGATCGGAATTATTAATTGAGTAAGTTTGACACACTTTAATGAAAAATACTTCACAATGGAGTAAGATAATTAGCAATTAATATTTAATAGAGATGGATTAAGCTCGCGGTAAATCCATTATATTGAATTTGAATTAATCAATAAAAGGTTATTAGTTGGATTAATAATATTAATAATAAAATAAATAATAACACAAATATCATAAATAATATAATAAAAAATTAAATTAAACTTAAATTAAACCATCGAACCAGAACCTTAATTGAAATAATAAATAATATTATTGATAGATAAATAATAATACTAACACAATAAATTATATTATAGAAAGAAGATTTAAATTAAACTCAAATCAAGCCAATCAAACCAAAATCTCAACTCGAATCAACTCCTATGAGACTAGCAAGGTTTGGTTGAACAGTTTTACAGCATAAAAGGGTTTATTTGATGTTTCACAGTCAAACCAGAATAAAATAATATATAGAAAATGGGGTGTTGCGAGAATCGAACTCGCGACCTCTCGCACCCGAAGCGAGAATCATACCACTAGACCAAACACCCGCAGCCTCCCTGGATTTCTCCTTTTTCAAGTTGGTACATGGGAGGGGACAAAAGAGACTGATAATTACAATGAACAGCTTCAAATTTATTCAGTTGAATGCTAAATTTGTAAATGCATGAGATTATGATTTAACCCGTCTTTCTTTGTATATATAGTTTTCCAGACCAGGGAAAAATGTAGTAAGTTTTAAAATCCCCTCCACTTAATCACATGGACCTAGATTGACAATCTGCAATAATGCAAGGTTTAGCTAATCTTGTTTGAGACAATGTTCAGGTCTGTTCCTTGTCATGGAGAGCAAGTTTTGAAGAAGGGGTTGAGTTTCTGCTTGATGATTGCTAAAGCACTTGTTCCTTAGAAACTTGTCCAGTCAACATTTGACATGAATCTAACTTGAACATAAATATAATATACTTTCAAGCTAACTTTCTAGGCCTAATCTTATAGAAAAACTCATGCATTCATGGATCATCGATTATGAAAACCATAGATAGTGCAGGAAGCTCGGTACCCACTTCAAATTTGAGTGAACCAGTGGATTCTAAACGGAAGGTAGCTGAAAGGTTCGTCTAGTCTTAAAATAACAAAATTGTTAGGTCACTAGCAATTGTGTGCGTAACAACGGAGAGTGGATAGCGAAGTTGCATGTGAGCACATCCAAACTGACAATGCTTATTTCCAAGCAATCGCGTGAAAAAGCAAAGGCATGGTTTGTGCGTAGCCTCCACTAACAACCTCGCTTACCAACCCACCTGATCTTGCCACTCCCAGCATACTGTCTCTCTTCTTCGTTGACTCAATCCCAGCGCAAATGCTATACTTAATCTTTCCTGTATTCAGAATGTCAATCACTGTCGCACCTTTGTTTTCAAATTCTATTTCATCCTACAAAGGGCGTTCCTGTTCAACTTGCTTTACACGTAAATATCTCATCAACTTTCGCCAATGCTGATGAGAGCCCTCAAAATAAATAGTGAACCTGTGAAGAATACATTGGGGGTAAATGTCTAAAACGCCAATAGGCTGTACCCGGCATGAGAGAGAAGAGCTTCGGACTTTCAGGATTTGTGTTATTATTTTATCATAGCACGCATGTTGGATATTGACAACTGAAATTATTCCATTGCCCCCTTTTTTCAACTTTTGAACATGTAAAATAGCCCATGTGCGTCTGTGGTTATATTTCAGTTATCTTTTTCCATGCTCTTGCTTGCTACTGTTCAAGTGATGTCTGAGCTTTGCTTCATCATCATACTCAGTTTTTCATCATCTATAAGAGAAAAAAAGACAATATAACTACAGGAAATTTTAGCACAATTTATCAGGAATAAGAAATGAGAGAGAAGAGTTTTCCAACTCTAGTCTGAAGACAAATACAATTAAACATCGATTTGAATGGTCGCAGGAGGTGTCTGGTATCTAGTCTTCTCATAAAATAAATGAAACTGAAGGTAGGTCCTTATATGCAAGGCCAGCAATTCAGTGGTGGATGGCCAGCTCCAGTAGATCAGTAAATCAAGAGTTTAATCTTCATATCTTATCAACAAATTTCAAATCCATGCTCTCATGTTTTAGCATCCTCAGTTTTTGCCAGTCAAGATATCCTTTGGCGGTGTTCTCTATGGTTTTTAACGTCTTTTTTATGGTCTCTGGCATCATTTATTTACCCACCATTAAGTTGGATACACGTACTCGCATGCATGCAGAGTCCCTCTCCTTGGAGAAGATAAAGATTTCCACCTTTCTTCTGTTCATAAACAGTCTACCACATGAACGAATGAGTTCTGCGCCATTTTAAAAATTCTTCAATAAATTTTAGGCCAAAGGACAATTTCCCACCCATAGTTTGAGGCGGAAACAGAGTCCCACCGCTGAAATTGAAAAGCCCGGTCACCCACCCGTCAACTATTTTTTTTATTATTTTATTGAAATGACTAAACTATCCTTTTAAAAATTAAAAATTTATAATAAAAAAATAAAATTATTTTTAAATATAAATATTTAAAATTAAAAATTTTGAAACAGCCACCGCCGCCGGCACCGACGGCGGTGGCCGCTCATAATAGAACCAGGTGGTCATTTTCGACCACCTGGTTCCAGGGTAGGCCAGATCTGGCCTCCCCGTTAGGTGGAGGTGGCCAAATCGGCCGCCTTTAGTTTTGGAGGAGGTGACCAGATTTGACAGCCTCCGCCCGAAATAAAGGTCAGAAACGGCCACAAAGGGCCGGCCTTGGCCCCACTAGCCGTTTCCGGCCTTTATTTAGGGCGGAGGCGGCCAGATCTGGCCGCCTTCCCCAAAACTGGAGTCTGCCGATTTGGCCGCCTCCACCTAACGGGGAGGCCAGATCTGGCCTCCCCTGGAACCAAGTGGTCGGAAATGGCCACCTGGTTTTATTATGGGCGGCCACCGCAGCCGGTGCCGACGGCGGTGGCTGTTTCAAGTTTTTAAAATTTAAAATTTTTTAAATAATTTTTTTAAATTTTTTTAAATTTTTTTAATATTTTATATTTAAATAAAATTTATTTTATTAATTTATAAAATTTTAATATTAAAAAGATAAAAATACCCCTGATTATTATTATGCATTTATTATTTTTAATATTAAAAGGTTGACGGGTGAAAGACCGGGCTTTTCAATTTTAGCGTGGGACTTTGTCCTCGCCTCAAACTATGGGTGGGAAATTGTCCTTTAGCCTAAATTTTAGTGTAAAGGGCATCTGAAAATG
Source organism: Anacardium occidentale (assembly GCA_026122585.1). Lineage (NCBI taxonomy): Eukaryota > Viridiplantae > Streptophyta > Magnoliopsida > Sapindales > Anacardiaceae > Anacardium > Anacardium occidentale. The sequence continues at coordinate 204,222 of JAJEJH010000470.1, forward strand.
GTAGAAGTTCCAGTACCAGTACATCCATTTTCTCGTCAGAATGCATGCCATACCACGCCCCGCCATCTCTGATAAATTTTCCTTTTACATTTGCCTTTGGTTAAAGTATAACAATGGCATGTCACATCAACTGGCGGCATTGGGACCCGTGCAATTCTTTCCATCATATGGAAGTAGTGCAAAGTATTTCCGACCTCCATTATTCTACAGCCTCTGCTTTCCATCGATTACCTGTGCTCGTACCCTTCTCTTCCAATTTTAACAAATTTGTTGCATAACTTTCACAGGGATGATCAATTTTCCATCTCCTGAAATGGTTTCAACTATTTTTCTTACTCGGCTCCGACCCCATGTAGGATATTGATTTCAGTCTATTCAAATCAAGTCTGAACAATGACAACTTTAATTGAATTCGAATCTAGAATAATGAAATTGGGATTAAACTTAATTCATTGGATTGTTAAATCATATCATGAAAAAAATATGATGGAAAAAAATCTTTCTAATACCAAAAATGATCGACGAAAAAAACAATTACCAACAAGACGAGCACTGATGCGGCTTTGTATCAATCTCAAATTTTTACAGATTGTCAAGCTAGAGTGATCCCAAATTGATGACTTTTGCATTTTACTTATATTTTTCAATTACCCATATTACTCTTAAATCGGGTTAAAAATTTTACTGTTTTTTTTTTCAATTTTATTATAGTAAATTCCACGATCTTTCAATGTACCTCTTTGGATCCTAATGATATCCCCAACACAATTAGAGTAGAAGATAAGTCTTGGAAGCTTGTTCTGTCTTGAAGGGCAATATTGATTTCGACGTTCTTGACATGATAATCATAGATAGTGTTAAATGGGGTCGGTCTGTAATACAATGGTTCCGCACCTTTTATCAGGAGGAAACTTCCTTAATCAATATCTGTCAAATTTGTATTTTTTTACAAAGAAAAGGCAATGTTCTTTATAAAAAAAAAAAAAACCAGCGGCCTGGGAAATTTCAGAAAATCCCGTACTTTCCTGTTTGTTTCTTGCACTCAGTTGACTCTCTTTCCAGTATTACACTCTCAGTCTGACGATAAAAATCCATGTCAATCTCGGGAGCCCTGGATTTCAAATCAGGACATTATGGTAATTTCATATATAGCTAGTTGAAATTATTTAATTTCTGAATTTTTAATTTTTAAAGTTGTAAACTTTAAATTTTGAAAATTTAAAATTTAAAAAAAAATTCAAAAAAGGGGCAGATATGTGGGCCGAATTGACCATGCAGAGGAGTTCCAATAGCAACATAACACGTGTAAAAGGCGCCTGGCCGGCCTGAAAATGATGGCCTGAGCCGGCTCTCTCCTCGTGTATGTTTTAAAATACATTACAAACGAATTTCATGCCAGGCTCGTTAGTTCAAAGCCATTTGGAATCATTTCAGTTGTGCGGCTTGCAGACAAAACCTGGCCTCCAAAGTCTCTGGTTTCTGTAGAACTATTTTTCCTTGCTTTGCTTCAAAGGTATGTCTGTCTCCGATTTTGAATATATCGAATTGAATTTAAAGAAAAAAATTTAAATATTTAAGTTTAATTGAATTTAAAATTAAATTATTTTAAAATAAAATAATATTAAAAATAAAAGTCATGAAGCATGTGACATGACTGAGATTTGAGGCTAAATAAATTGAAAAACCATAAGCGAACAATGGAAAGAACGCTACAATATAAACAAAGAGAAGCACAAAAGAAACAACGCCCAGCAATAAGAATGGAAAATGCCCAAAATCTTCAACATCGAAAGAAGGATGAATTCAAATCAAATTGATTGAATTATTTTTTTGGATATATTATTAATTTATTTATTTAATAATATTATTTATTTTATTAATAGTATTATTTTATTTCGTTAATAATTTTTTGATAATATTATATATTAGTATGAATGAACTTAAATTTGAATTAGTTATTATAGATATAATTTGAATTTAAATTTTATGCTCGATTTGAATATACCCAACCAACAAAGAGTGAGTGAAAGTCACTAAAATTGAAAAAAACATCAAAAAATATATATTGCAATGTATATGTGGGTATCATGGAGCTCGGGGAATTAGAAATTAGTGGGTATTTTATTTTTTATTACTTAGTTAAAAATACAGTAATCTTTTCCTACTATTATAAAGTTAAATTGTTTACCATATTCTTCACTACTATTAAAATATTATTAAAACAATCTTAATTTTATTTTAATTTTATCTTAGCTTAATTAATTTAGTTTATCTATTAAAGAATTTTATTTGAAATAAAATCACAGGATTTTTTGCTTTCAATCATTTTGTATGAATTTTTTTATTTTATATTTTTTTCTTCTTATTCTTTTTATTTGTCTTTTTATTTTTTAAAAATTTAATAAATAAAATATAATTTTTAAAAATATTAGAATTGTTAATAGAATTTTTACAAAATTTTTTAAATTTCAAAAATGATTTTGATCTGACTAATACAAAATTATTTAAAAATCAATTAAAGTTTTGATTTTTTAAGTATATTAATAATTTAATATTTGGATTAAATATTAATAATAATTCATAATTTTAATAAAAGATAAAATAATTATTATTTAAAAAATTTCAAATAGTTATAAGTAACGAATAAAAATTTAATTTTTTAAATTTAAAAAATAAATTCGTTGTACTTAAGCGGAAAATAATTATTTTTACTAAATTTTATATTTATATAATTTAATCTATGTTTACGTAATCTTTGCTAATAAAATAAATAAATAAATAATTCAGAACCAAAAGAGTTTTAATTATAAACCATGGACCCTCTCATTCCTTCAATGCCTTACCAAACTCGCAATCCTCATAACTTCCCGTTCCATGTCCTTGCTTCCTTTTCTCTTCCTGCAGCCAACACCAACTCTCTATTAGCTTCTTGTTCTTCTTCTGTTGAGGTACTTGACTTGATTTCTTGTGTGGGGAACTTTTTCGTGTGTTAAACTGTGGGTTTTCTGTCTCAGGACATGGAATGCGTTGAAGCCGTTTCGGAGACCAGCTTAAGGAAGGAAATGGCCTCGAAATCTAACCCTCAACCCGTTTCGGCTGATTTGGCGGCAATCAATACCCAATATGTTGAAGATGACTTTGTGAATGGCTTCTTTGACTTCTCAAAAGATGACGGTTTTGATGAAGAAGCAGAGAGCAAAAAGGAAAACACCAACAAGTCCGTGGCACCAGAGCAAGATGAAGAAATGGGTGAGAACGACTTGGAACCAATTATTAATTTTGAAGATTTGGGTCCCGTACCAGGCGAACTCGTCCTTCCGGTGCTCTATTTGTTTTTCGGGTTTTGGTTGTATTTTTATGGCTTTTTAAGGCTATTTTGCTTACAAAAAGGTGAAATTTTTACAGGCTCATGATGTTGAGAACCTCGAATGGTTGTCCCATTTTGTGGAGGATTCTTTCAACGAGTACTCTTCGACGTTCACCGCCGTGACTTCATCGGTGAAAGGGAAGGACGAAATTCCTGAATCAGAACCACCGGCTTTGAATTCTCATGTCAGTACGCCGGTTCTGGCCAAGGCAAGAAGAAGCAAACGCGTAAGGGCCGGAGTACGAGTTTGGTCAATCGGGTCACCTGCTTCATCGGACAGTTTCTCAAGTTCATCTTCTGGCTCTGCTGGCCCTTCAAGCCCTTGGCTTCTGGGTTCATTTTCCAGCCCTCGCTCATACCAGAAACCCAAAAAGCAGAGGAAAAAATCCATAACACAAACGGTCTTCAATGGAGCTGGGACTGGGCCCTTTTTCGTAAGAAGGTGCTGCCATTGCGGTGTCCTAAAGACTCCACAGTGGAGGACGGGGCCGCTTGGAGCCAAGAGTCTCTGCAACGCGTGCGGAGTCCGGTACAAGTCGGGGCGTCTCCTGCCTGAATACCGACCAGCTAGTAGCCCGACGTTTTCAAGTGACAAGCACTCAAACCATCACCGTAAAGTTATGGAGATGCGACGCAACAAAGGACTCCTGGGTCAGCTAGAATCCGGTTTTGATTGCACTCCTGTCCGTATGTATTGAAACAAATAGAACACCCGGTTTAGCTAATTTAGCCCTAGTATAGCCTCCCTTTAGAATTGTTGTATATTTAGGTTCTCTGGGCTGTTACTTATTAGGAAGGCTTTTGATATGTGCTATTTAGTCCTTTTAATCGACATCAAATTGAAGCTTTATTATTGTTTTTAATATGTATGTTGATATTCATTTTAAACACATAAATTGACATCTTTATATGCTTTCGCCTTCTTAATATAAAGAGAATCTTTACATGACTAGGGTTTTATGCCTTTCACGTGTTGCATATTTCGTCTTCATTATACAGATAATTCAAATAAAACTTACCGAGCCTATCGCGATAAATGTCCCAGGAGTAAGACAAAATTTTAGGTCAAACTGCTGACACTCGAGAAAGTCGAATTAACCGTAATATTTAATAATTTTTGGCTTTGAACCGTGATTTACAATGCATGGAGTGCCTCCATGCCGATGCCACATGCCAAAGTCTTCTATTTAGGCTTATTTATGAGGCCAAAGGACAATTTCCCACCCATAGTTTGAGGCGGGGACAAAGTCCTACCCGCAAATTTTCAAAAGCCCGGTCTCCCACCCTTGGACCAAAATTCAAATTTATTTTATAATTTTTCAAATAAAATGACTAAAATGCTCTTTAATAAATAAAAATTTAAAATAAAATTATAAAATAATTTTTAAATATAAAAAAATTAAAAAATATATTAAAAATTTTAAAAAATTTTAAAAAAATCAGCTGGTCACAACCGCCGACGTCGGCCGCGGTGGCCGTTGATAACGGCACCAGGTGGCTGTCTCCGGCCACCAGGTTCCAGGGGAGGCCAGATCGGGCCTCCCCATTGGGTGGAGGCAGCCAGATCTAGTCGCCTCCAGTTTTGGAGGAAGAGGTCAGATCTGGCCTCCTCCTCCAGTTTTGGAGGAAGAGGTCAGATCTGGCCTCCTCCCTCGATAAACGTGACCGGAAATGACCTCTGGAACCAATATCGGTCCTCTTCGGCCGTTTTCAGTGGCCAAATCTGGCCGTCTCCTTCAAAACAGGAGGCGACCAATCTGGCCTCCCTTGGAACCAGGTGGCCGAAGACGGCCACCTGGTGCTGTTATCAACGGCCACTGCCGCCGGCATCGGCGGCTGTGGCCAGTTGGTTTTTAAAAAATTTTTAAAACTTTTTTGATTTTTTTTAAATTTTTTAATATTTTTTTAAATTTATATAAAATTTATTTTATTATTTTATAAAATTTTAATCATCAAATGACAAAATTACCCCTGGAATATTACTGTTTACTATTTTATTTAATATTAAATTGTTTTCATGGGTGGGAGACCGGGCTTTTGAAAACTTACGGGTGGGACTTTGTCCCCGCCTCAAACTATGGGTGGGAAACGTCCTTTGGCCTAACAGAAAATGATAAAAAAAAACTCTCCCCTAACTCTACTTTCTTTCCTCTTTTATACTGTAGTGTCTAACCGAATTTTCTCTCCTCTCCTGCCTTTCTATGCCACCTGTCCTTCCTCTTATGCTCCCCCTTTGAAGGCTACGGACCACCCTCCATTCCCTTCATGAGCTGGGTCTGTTCTTCCTAAAGCTTCTTCTTGGGCGTGGATTGTTATTGGACTGTTCTTCTTTTCCAGTTTCTTGGGCCTCAGTGACACACTTCAGTAGTTAGGCTTC